>CM076580.1:1520848077-1521377364 GCA_034641835.2 Pinus albicaulis
GTTGGGTTCCTGTGATTTGGCTGATTGGAAAAAAAAATGACAAGGCAACATATAAACCAGACTTTAGAGCTCTAGGATCTAGCCCTCCTAGTCTCAGAGAGTGATCTCTCAATATGTTTGTGGAATATAGCTTTTGTTCTTTAAAGGGTTTATTTTAGGCTAGTTGTGAAGTGCAAATTTGTTTGTTTTGGGTTTGGTTGATTGGACATGAATGATCTACGAAGCATAGATAGAAAGGGGAAATGTTAGAGCCATTGGGAAATGGAGTCAAGAAGAAGTTGTAACAAGCTCAATTAATGGATATGGTGGAGTCAAGAAGAAGTTATAACAAGATCAATCAATGGATATGGGATATCAAAGGGAAAATCTAACTTGGCCAATGGATCTTGGGTTTGGTGGATAAAATGAAATGAACATTAAGGATTTAGAAGGAGAAATAGAACTAAGGGTAGTTAAAAATCCTTAATTATATGTACCTTTCAACAAAGGGACTTAAAACATCATTTAAACATGAAGAAGCATTTCATAGACAGGACTAACCATAAATTCTAGAAACCATACTTCATAAAACAATAATTTCAAGACAATCTATTCAAATGAAATCTAGGAGTCGGGGAACGCCCTATTTGATCAAAGATTTCACTTTCAAGGATAAGAAAACATTCAAGATTCACAAGTAGCTGCATTCATAGAAGAGGGAACTCCTAAAAATTTAGGACTACAATTATAAAGACCTTCAAAACAATTATTTGAGCAAGTGCAAAGGGTATGATCAAAACAGACCTCTTTGGCAGAATTTGGACAATGGTACTTTAACGGGAGACTTCAAAAACAATTTTTAAGAGGCAGCAAGCAAGCAGGGAGAACCATAAATCATTCTTGAGGCCACTATATTGAACTATTTAAGAAATAAACAAGTTTAAGGGTTTGAAAAGCAGTCAAACTACTTAATAAAACCTTCAGCAGATGAAAACATGAAGATAGTGAAGAGTAAACATGTCTAAGGTGCTTCTGGGAGACATTTCTTAGCCTAAAACTTTTACTCTATTGTAAGCAAAGCATAATGGAACAAAATGGAAAACATGAAATAACAATAACAGATCAGAATACATCAACAACAACCATGCTTAGGGATCCAGTGATAGAGCCTTCTCATTAACAAAACATGTTAGAACATCATCAATCTTCCAAAACTTCAATTTCTTCTTAAACTTCAGCCAGACTATGTACAATTACAAAGAGTTCGAATGCCAGCAACCAACCTCTAACAAAGAGCTCCTCATAGAATATTTATAGAAGAATTAGGAGGTGGAAATATTTTTAGGTTTCAAAATGTTATTAATTACAGAGTAAGTGTATCCCTAGCCTCGAAAACTACATAGGGAAGAAGGTAGGAATGAGTTGCACTACTTCTCTATTTTAATAACTCTGTCTTTACTTCTTGAGGATAAAGTAGGTGAAAGGAATGGGTTTTGAGGTTTTCCCATGTCTTACAATAACTGTTTTGACAGTCAAACGATGTTCTGTCAGTGTGATAACTGTTAGAATGTCTTTGTAGGTGAAAAACAAGCTACAAGTGTCCTTTTGCTTTTTGGAGGAGTAACTGCTTTAGTGATCTAGCATTTTGAAGCGGTCCTTTGTTGATCTGCCTGTCTTTGATATTTTAAACACTGAATTAGGCCTATGATTTGGCTTTAGGCCTCCTTTAATCATCTTTCGGGCTTTTTGTCACTTTTTGCTGACTGTTTGATCTTTATTTTACTTGTCTATCTTTAAATTGTGTTTTAACCATAAACTGTGGAATAAGCCTTTAATCTTCAAATTTTCCGCTTTAATCCCTTTATCTTTAATCTTCTGATACTCTTTACTGATCCTTCAATTTTATTTGTTCACAGATGGATTGCACTGGAGGGTTTTGACTGCAAAACCAATGCTTCATGAAACACTAGTTAAAGCATAAGATCCGCCCCTCTTTTGTCCCTTTTGCTTTTGATCGGGCTCTGAGGATCTTCACCCTCAGCCACTGTCCCTTTATGGACTGTAGGGGGGGCTTTTGGCCTTTAAAATCACCATAGAACCTACACAAAACCATAAAACATGTTATAAAACCCTGCGTGGTTGGTAAAACTGCTTTGGAGGCTAGCGGAGGCGGATGGAGCAGTGAGGAGGAGATAAAACACAGGCGGAGGAGGTTCTGTGGAGAACACCCATGAAAAACCGGTTTAAAAACCGTATTAGGCGCAATAATGGGCAAAGTGGTTTTACAAAAACCGTCGGCAGTTTTCACGCGATGATTGAGTGGTAAATGGTTTAGCCCAGAGGGAACACGATCCAGTTAGAAGGAGATGCATGGATTTTCCAAAACCAACGGTCTCGCGTGGGTTTTGGTTGCTAAACCTTGGTGGCAACAGTTGCGCGAAAAACAATGTTGTCCGTTGGATGAGGCTAGGTAGATCCAACAGCGGAAGGATGAGCGCGATGAGGAAAGGTGCTCGGGTGAGGAATTAGTGGAAGCTAGGTGGCAGCGAGTGATTGGAGGGGCCCTTTGCATAGTGGATGGTAGGCCCAGAGGAGTTGGGCTATTGGGTTAGATCGGGGCCGTTGGATCATGTAGATCGACGACAGAGATTTGATGTGGAGGGTGGAGGAAACATTTGGGTCGGGCGATCAAAGGATAGGAGGGAATGCGACGACCGTCAGATCGATAAGATCGATGGTCAAGATCGCTAGAGGGATGAGGGGCTAAGTCAAAAAAAGGAAATCGCATCGGCGGGGAAGAGGGAGTGATGTGATGAAAATGTAATAGCGCCGATGCGATGGGGGCTAGATGTCTGGCGCTGGGGCATGGTCTCGTGGAGGAGCATGTGACTAGGGGCCAAGGAAGAAGGGGCTTATCGCATCGGCGGGGGAATGGGGGAGCGAGGTAATGAAAACGTATCAGCGCTGATGCGATGGGGCTTAAGGGCTTGGTAGCGGGCGCTAGGTCTTATGGCGGAGAAAAAGTTGGGGGCTAAGCCGGAAGGGGCTAATTGCATCGGCGAGGGAATAGGGTGAGGGGATAAAAACATGATGACGCCAATGCGATATAAAGTTTGCGATGCGATGAGCGCTAGCATCAGGTCACAGGAAGAAAAGGAGCAGAAGGTTAAGCGCTCGGGGGCATAAGGCCTAAAAAGGGGCAGAAGAGGTTTTTAAAATGTTTTATGCGTTTTTTGTGGTTTCGGATGAAGTAAAAGGGCTCTTAAAACCAAGTAAAAAAGGGTTAAATGGTTTTAAAAGGAATTTTAAGGAAAATAAGGGTAAATGAGGGAGAAAAAGGGGCAGTTGTGAAGATGAAATGGGGGGAATGAAGTGATGGAAATGAGGCCTTTAGAAAACAATTTTTTCTTTTGAAACAACAGGATTTTGAAGGATTTCTTGTGGAAACAACAGTGAATATGACTTGTAAGATAAAAGACACCAAGAAGGCTTCAAGAACTAGTAGTTTTCCATGAAGATTGCTTCTTGAAGGTTAAGAACATATTTAGCCATCATTTGGTACAACATAAATTATAGATGGCTAACAGTGGCTCCACTTGGGGAGGACAACTGTCCTTTTAGGTATCCAGAACCCCAGTTTATCAATCTCTGGATTTTAGTAGACCAGTGCCTCATCCATCGGGCATAATCTCTTTGTTCTCTTACTGATTTTCTTTGTATTTCTTCAATGATCTGCAACATGAAAACACTTTAAGACAACACCTCTACCTACCCAAACTACTTGTCCTATCATTTTTTCTTCTCTTGAGTGCACTTAGATTGGCATCTCTTTTACATATTATTTTTGAAAACAGAAAAATAAAACTATCTAAGGCTACCCTTATTTCTTCCAAGAGTCCAGATTAAACAGTGGGACTCAGAAACCTCTACCTAATTTACTATTTGTCAAGATTACGCTGTTTGACAGATCTGCATTCTCTATATTCTAAAATAGAAATTTAAACACAGACAAACCATGATTAAACAGTTTGATTTGCTATAGTGTCTATGGATGTATGTACAAGCTGCATGTAGACTTTATTTGTATAAAATTGAAACAAAATTGTGAAGGCTTAAGATCTGAAAATAAAAGACATCCTTCTTTTCTTTTTCAGCTCTGATTTTGATCCTTTTGAGCTGTCCTCTTCTTCTTCTACTGGTTCAAGTTTTCAGCATGTTAGAACCAGTCTTCTTTGTATCTTTGGCTTGAGTTTTGATCTGATTAGAGCCATTTTTTCTTTTGATTCATTGGTTCAGATTTTGAGCTGTTTGAACCATTCTTTCTTCTATCCTAATCTATTATATTGATAAGCCAAGATTAAATAGTTTGGCAAATCTTCTTCACTAACCTATCAATAGTAAATTGAAATCTATCTAGTCATGATTAGGCTATATGACTAAATAGCAGTGCTCTTTCAAGTAGTGGCATTTAGGCTTGTACACTTTCGGACTCTCTTTCTTTTTTGGGTATGGGGATGTACCTTTCCTCTTTTATTTCTGCCCTCTTTTTCTATTTTCTATTGTTTTTTATTTTTTATTTTCTCAAGTTCAAAAGCAGAAAACAAAAACTAACTAAATGCTCACAGGCTGAGATTTATTGACATTCCTACCTAACCTAATCTAACTTGGAAAATTTACATATTTAGCTGATGAACTCCGTTTTCCAATATAGCCAATCAAGTAAATGGTTCCATGATTGGTCTTTGCTCATCTCTTTGAGCACGCTGGACAAACGGGGCCACTCCCATTTCACTTGTTTCTTAGTAGCAGTGCTAAATTTTATTTTTATTTTTTATTTTATTTTTATTTTATTTATTTATTTTTATTTTTATTATTATTATTATTATTTTTTAATTTTTTAATTTTTAATTTTTTTTTTAATTTAATTAATTAATTAATTAATTAATTAATTTATTTATTTTTTATATTAATTAATTAATTAATTAATTAATTAATTTATTTATTTATTTATTTTTTTTTTTTTTTTTTTCTGATTTTTGGTAATATACTGCTCCCAACAATTTTTATTCCCTCTTCAAATGTCTTCAAAAAATCAACATAGGGATCTTGAAATAATACCTGGTTGTGAGTATTTGAAAGATAGTTCTCAACTAGGATTACTTTTTCCTCCAGTGGATCAAGATCAAGATTCTTTTGAGAAAGAAAATCTTCCTCATCTTCATTATTATCTGAACTAGAGGACTCATCATATTTGGCAATGGTGTCCTCTTGTAGTCCTGGTATGCTCTGATTCAGTGGACTGTATTCTGTGAAGAGATCATCATATTCTTGAGCAAGGGTCTCTTTGATTACCTCAACCCTTTCAGGAGAAGGTTCTTCATATTCATCATGCTTAAGAAATTCCTCTTTCTTCTCAACCTTATCATTACAACTGATAAATTTCTGACTCCCAATTATGTGAAAGCTATTTCTGATGGATTGGATTGGTTGATTGCTACTTTCAAGCTGATGATAGTGAAGTTCATGACACTAATTAACTGCTGGTTTCCTTGCATGATTAGCTTCTGTTTGAAGCTCATCATCATCAGACTGATAAAAAATTGGACAATCATTAGTATAAACAATTTCACCAATCAAGCATATTGGGTTATCAGTTTGGTTTTCTTTAAGTTGTTCTACGAGCTTATTTTCTGTTTCAAGACAAAAAGGTTTGTAGGTAGATGAGCAGAAGTGTTTTGTTCAAATGAGGTTTTGAGGGCTGGCTGTTTGTTTAATATTTGATCAATTTCTTCTTTAGTCAAAAGAGGGATTTCTTTTTCAGCATGGACAGAAGAACAACAGTCCTTTTTCTCTTGTGTTAACTGGTTTTGAGGCTGGATGTCTTCTTGAGCCTCTTCTAGGGGATCTTCAGTTGTGCTTGCAGGGACACCTTGAGGATTTTCTAATATCTCCTGATCTTCTTCTGTTTCAAACAATTCCTCATGATTATTATGACACTTAGTTTGAATACAAGGTTCATGAGTTGTTTCTTCTACATTATCAGGATGCCACTCTTCTTGTGCAATCTGAAATGAGTTGCAACATAGAGGGAGAGTCCCTATATGTGCTAATTCTGATTTTACATCAGATTCTGCGTTTTCTAAGTGGCTACTTGTTTTCTCAAAGTACTGCTCACTATTAGTATTTGCATTTTGGTCATAAAGTTCTCTTAACAGTGTAATACAAGATAGAGGTATGTTGTCAGAATTTTCTTGACAACCTTCTTCATTGTTTTCTCTGTAACTTTGCTCATCACCTTCTATAAAGTCTTGAGCATCATACATGTCTTGCTCATTGTCTAGGTCTTGTAGTGGTTGAGTTTTTTCTTGATATGGAAAAAGCATGGGCTGCTCTAGGTAATCAATATTTAAATTAGCCTCATATCTATCCATTATCTTTCCAAACATATACAACAGTTTTTCCATCTTGGCCCATAGTTTTTCTTTTGGGTCTCTATCTAAATCCATGTTTGTAAATCAGAAAGGGTCACTGAATCTTGTCAACCAGTTCAGAGTCTCCTACCCGCGGGGTCTTTAGGTCCTTTGTAGGTTGTGGAGTTGCCAAGTGGAAGATTTGAAATTTGCTGTCCACCAACAACATGATTGGGTTTGCTCAACACATTCCAAGGGGAGGCTATAAGGACTAGTGAAGTAATAGGCCTACTGGAGGCCAGTGGAGTCGCCAGGTGGAAATTTTTAGCTCTTTTGGAGGTAAAATGTTTTGTGGTTCACCACCAATGTTTATTATGAAACCAATCTGAAATGATTTTGGGTTTTTCTGAGTTTCTATGGTTGTTTGAAGGACTAATGAATCTATAAGAGCTTGCTAGGCAACTATGAACTCAGAGGTCCCACCGTGATTGGCAAAATTTTGGTATGGCAATGAGGTGGTATATTCACTGGATATTCTTTGATTTACTGAAGGTCTAATGAGTTTTTAAGAGGTAGTTATGTGACTATGTACTTAGAAGTCCCACCGTGATCGCCAGAATGTTGGGTTCCTGTGATTTGGCTGATTGGCAAACCAAATGACAAGGCAACATATAAACCAGTCTTTAGAGCTCTAGGATCTAGCCCTCCTAGTCTTAGAGAGGGATATCGCAATACGTTTGCAAAGATATGACTTGTTTTCTTGTAAAAGGTTGATTTTAGGCTAGTTATTAAGCATGAGTTTTTTTGTTTATGTTTGGTTGGTTGGACATGAATAATCTAGGAAACATAGATAGAAAGGGGAAATATCAGAGCCATTGGGCAATGGAGTCAAGAAGAAGTTATAACAAGCTCAATCAATGGATATGGGATATCAAAGGGAAAATCTAACTTGGCCAGTGGATCTTGGGTTTGGTGGATAAAATGAAATGAACATTAAGGATTTAGAAGGAGAAATAGAACTAAGGGCAGTTAAGAATCCTTAATTATATGTACCTCTCAACAAAGGGAATTAAAACATCATTTAAACATGAAGAAGCATTTCATAGACAGGGCTAACCATAAATTCTAGAAACCATACTTCAGCAAACAATAATTCCAAGACAAACTATTCAAATGAAATCTAGGAGTCGGGGAACGCCCTATTTGATCAAAGATTTCACTTTCAAGGATAAGAAAACATTCAAGATTCACAAGTAACTGCATTCGTAGAAGAGGGAACTCCTAAACATCTAGGACTGCAATTATAAAGACCTTGAAAACAATTATTTGAGCAAGTACAAAGGGTATGATCAAAACATACCTCTTTGGTAGACTTTGGACAATGGTACTTAAAGGGAGACTTCAAAAATAGTTTTTAAGAGGCAGTAAGCAAGCAGGGAGAACCATAAATCATTCTTGAGGCCACTGTATTGAACTATTTAAGAAATAAACAATCTTAAGGGTTTGAAAAGTAGTCAAACTACTTAATAAAACCTTCAGTAGATGAAAACATGAAGACAGTGAAGAGTAAACAGGTCTAAGGTGCTTCTGGGAGACATTTCTTAGCCTAAAAATCTTACTCTACTGTAAGCCAAGCATAATGGAACAAAATGGAAAATAGGAAATAAAAATAACAAATCAGAATACATCACCAACATCCATGCTCAGGGATCCAGTGATAGAGCCTTCTCATTAACAAAACATGTTAGAACATCATCAATCTTCCAGAACTTCAATTTCTTCTTAAACTTCAGCCAGACTCTGTACAATTACAAAGAGTTTGAATGCCAGCAACCAACCCCTAACAAAGAGCTCCTCATAGAGTATTTATAGAAGAATGAGGAGGTAGAACTCTTTTTAGGTTTCAAAATGTTATTAATTACAGAGTAAATGTATCCCTAGCCTCGAAAAATACACAGGGCAGAAGGTAGGAATGAGTTGCACTACTTCTCTGTTTTAATAACTTTGTCTTTACTTCTTGAGGATAAAGTAGGTGAAATGAATGGGTTTTGAGGTTTTCCCATTTCTTACAATAATTGTTCTGACAGTCAAAAGATGTTCTGTCAGTGTGATAAGTGTTAGAGTGTCTTTGTAGGTGAAAAACAGGCTACAAGTGTCCTTTTGCTTTATGGAGGAGTAACTACTTCAGTGATCTGGAATTTTGAAGTGGTCCTTTGTTGATCTGCCTGTCTTTGATATTTTAAACACTGAATTAGGCCTCTGATTTGGCTTTAGGCCTCCTTTAATCATCTTTTGGGCTTTTTGTCACTTTCTGTTAACTGTTTGATCTTTATTTTACTTGTCTGTCTTTAAACTATGTTTTAACCATAAACTGTGGAATAAGCCTTTAATATTCAATTTTTGCGCTTTAATCCCTTTATCTTTAATCTTCTGATACTCTTTATTGATCCTTCAATTTTATTTGTTCACAGATGGCTTGCGTTGGAGGGTTTTGACTGCAAAACCAATGCTTCATGAAACACTGGTTAAAACATAAGATCCGCCCCTCTTTTGTCCCTTTTTCTTTTGATCGGGCTTTGAGGATTGTCACCCTCAACCACTGTCCCTTTATGGATTGTAGGGGGGGATTTCGGCCTTTAAAATCACCATAGAACCTGCACAAAACCATAAAACATGTTATAAAACCTACGTGGTTGGTAAAACTACTTTGGAGGCTAGTGGAGGCGGATGGAGCAGTGAGGAGGAGATAAAACACAGATGGAGGAGGTTCTGTGGAGAACACCCACGAAAAACCAGTTTAACGACTTAGGCGCAAAAATGGGCAAAGTGGTTTTACAAGAACCGTCGGCAGTTTTCGCGCGATGATTGAGTGGTAAATGGTTTAGCCCGGAGGGAACGCGATCTAGTTAGAAAGAGACGTGTGGATTTTCCAAAACCAACGGTCTCGCGTGGGTTTTGGTTGTTAAACCTCGGCAACAACATTTGCGCGAAAAACAATGCTATCCGTTGGATGAGGTGGGGTAGATCCAACGGCGGAAGGATGAGTGCGAAGGTGCTCGGGTGAGGAATTAGTGGAAACCAGGTGGCAGCGAGTGATTGGATGGGCACTTTGCATCGTGGATGGTAGGCCCAGAGGAGTTGGGTTGTCAGGTTAGATCAGGGCCGTTGGATCATGTAGATCGACAACGGAGATTTGATGTGGAGGGTGGAGGAAACATTTGGGTCGGACGATCAAAGGATAGGAGGGAATGCGAGGACCGTCAGATCGATAAGATCGACGGTCAAGATCGCTGGAGGGATGAGGGGCTAAGTCAAAAAAAGGAAATCGCATCGGCGACGAAGAGGGAGTGATGCGATGAAAATGTAATAGCGCCGATGCGATGGGGGCTAGATGTCTGGCGCTGGGACATGGTCTCGTGGAGGAGTATGTGACTAGGGGCCAAGGAAGAAGGGGCTTATCGCATTGGCAGGGGAATGGGGGAGCGAGGTAATGAAAACGTAATAGCGCCGATGCGATGGGGCTTAAGGGCTTGGTCGCGGGTGCCAGGTATTATGGTGGAGAAAAAGCTGGGGGCTAAGCTGGAAGGGGCTAATCGTATCGGCGGGGGAATAGGGTGAGGGGATAAAAACATGATAACGCCGATGCGATATAAAGTTTGCGATGCGATGAGCACTAGCATCAGGTCATAGGTGTTAGTCACATGAAGAAAAGGAGTAGAAGGTTAAGCGCTCAGGGGCTTAAGGCCTAAAAAGGGGCGGAAGAGGTTTCTAAAAGGTTTTATGCATTTTTTGTGGTTCCGTATGAAGTAAAAGGGCTCTTAAAACCATGTAAAAAAGGGTTAAATGGTTTTAAAAGGAATTTTAAGGAAAATAAGGGTAAATGAGGGAGAAAAAGGGTTAGCTGTGAAGATGAAATGGGGGGAATGAAGTGATGGAAATGGGGCCTTTAGAAAACAGTTTTTTCTTTGGAAACAATAGGATTTTGAAGGATTTCTTGTGGAAATAGCAGTGAAGATGACTTGTAAGATAAAAGACACCAAGAAGGCTTCAAGAATTAGTAGTTTTCCATGAATATTGCTTCTTGAAGGCTTAAGAACATATTTATCCATCATTTGGTACAACATAAATTATAGATGTCTAACAAATACCACAGACATGGCCTTGCTGCCCGCAGGTGTCCATAACCTCGACAGGGATGTATTTTAACCTAGAAAAATGTCAATATCCCACTTACTAGATATAGATTCAGAGTTAGCTTATTTGAATTATTAGATGAAGGCCACTGTCCTGGCTTGGTAACCAGCTGATGGCAGTGCCACTCACAAGAAGTAATATATATGAACATGCCGGCTCGTGATGAGAACTCCTGTCTTCCAGCTTTTTGGGCTGAAAGCCATTACTCTAGCTTGGTGATCAGGTGCAGTAATGTCATGCATGTTAGGTCTCATGATCATTGTAGGTCGGCTCATCACGAGACATCCTTTCCTTCCCTAAATATTTGTAAGCTCTGATTATTATTAACCTTAAAGGTTACTTGATAAGTGGGGAGACATATCTACTCCTTAAGAGTACAAGATGGTGTGAAAATTTTTTAATGACTAATCATTACTAGCTAATTACTCTTCCCTAAATACTTATTAAAGATAACCTAGACAATTAATGAAAGATTCTTTGAGTTAAGAATGCTAGTGTTGTCCTGAATATCTCATTATGATCTTAACAAGAGTGGTCCACCATAGGGGGTTTTCCAATAGTAAATTTTAAGGGAAATTGAAAATATATATCCGAGATGACAACTTATTAGAGTAATTAATCATGGTTACTTTTGCAAAATCATGAGGTATTATAGTGAATTGTACTTAACAAGATTTGTCACAAATGTGTGTGTTAACAACTAATGTGGATCAAAAGTAGTTTTAACAACCACGATTTAAAATTCAAAACCCTAATAGCATTATAACAACTTTATTCATTTATTCTCCTACCCTATTTTACCCTAAGAGGCGAAAGACTCCCGTTTAAGTATAAGAGTACTTCCAATGAAGCCATGTGCGTAACAAAATGTTGATTATACTCACACTTAGTTTTAAAGAATAGACTTCAAGACATACGAAAGCATGAGAAACCAGTTGCTTCAATTGATATGGCACCAAGAGTTTTCAAATGATGAGGAAATAAGATGGCTTGATGACTGCTCGAAACCAGGATTCAATGGAATCCACATATTTATGATTTTCCAACTAACGCAAGTCTTCCATAGTTTGATAGTCACTCTCTTGGAGGCAAAAATTTTTTGGTGAAAGACAAAAGATAAATCCCTCAAGTTCAGGTTCAAATATATGCTTTTTAAATTGAAAAGAATGGTTGAGAGAGATTCTAGGGTTTTGAGTTTCAATAACATTTTTAGAACAAGTTCCAATGAAAGATTTCTCCTTTGGTGGTCTTTGAATTACACCTTCCTGGGGTGATTGTTCTGCGGTAATGGGGAAAGTTTCCAAATTGATTCCCTTTTCCAACATGGAAGGTGTGACATTTTGTTCAATAGGGGAATCAATAGAAAGAATAGGTGGTTCAAACTGTTGTGCAACCTCATGGTTTATATTAGGGTTTAGGATGTGGTTTGGGCTAGGGTTTTGTTTAAGGCTTGGACTATGATTTGGATTTGGATTGGGGTTAGGCTTTGTACTAGGGTTAGGTCTCGATTTTAAATTAGAATTAGGGTTAGGTATAGGGTGTGGATTTGGGTTAGGTCTAGGGTTAGGGTATGGATATGAACTAGGGTGAGGGTATGGATTAGGGTTAGGTCTAGGGTAAAGATAAGGGCTAGGGTAAGGTTGGACATGCGGCTAGGACCATGGAGGAGGATAAATTAATGGTGTATTGGAAAGAAATTGTGGTTGTTGCTGGTGCTCATATGATTTAATTTTCATGGGAGATTTCCCTAGAGAGAAGGATCCAAACAATTCTTGAGGCCATGGATATATCTGGCTCAAGGATGAGGGCCAAGGAGAGGGCCATTGCGGCCATGAAGTCGGATATTCAATTGGAGGAGGATTAAAAGTTTTCCATGACACTGAAGGATTATAAACATGTTGGGGAACCTGCTCAGGAAAATAAGCATTATTCCAAGTATCAAATGGTGTTGGGTTTTGAGTTATACCTGGAGGTTGATTCAATTCCTTACTTGATTCCTTGAGTACCTTTCGTAATCGTGGAAATGATGGGAAATGTTCGGTTGCATGACCATCCTCGCAAATTTTGCAAACTTCCAGACCATTAAGTGGACACTTTCCAAGGCAATGTTTCTTTTGACAGTTGGCACAAAGGATAAGCAATGGTTCTTCATCCTTTGCTTGTTCCTGCAAATCATCCAATTTTGAAATCAAGGATTTAATAATATTGAATTTATGTTCAAGCAAGGTGTTAAATTATACACTTTTGAATTCTTCATCGTATGAGTTGTTCGTCTCTGTAGCAGCATGAAAACTCCTCATTGAATGATTTCTCAGAATACCATATTCTTGTCTTCAACAAGAAAACTAGTACATTTTGTCATCACATGGATTAGTACGCAAGGGTTCTTACAGCACCCCAAAAATGATATAACGTTGAAGATTAGATTCTGAAGATGGATTTAAAATCTTTTGGCTAAAATAAAACTCACCACACTTGCAGGAAAGGAAAATGCTGAATCAAAGTACTATTTAATCTATTAAAAACAAGGCAATTTGGAAATTAAATGTCTAAAGCCTGCTTCTACTTCTACACATAAAGGAAATAAAAGTTCAAGATATACGCAAGATGGCCAGACTTTGGAGCAACCCCACAATAGTGGATGCATGGCTCTTCACTCACGTCTTACTGTACACTCTCCACCCTCTGAGATCCTGTAATACCCTTGAAAATCTGTAAGAAAATTTTACCTGAGCCAAAACACAGCTCCCCGACAATGGCGCCAAAATGTTGGGTGGCTTAATTGTCGGATTAAACCTCTCAATATTAATTATCAATCCAGAAGTCATAAACGCGAGTTGTATTGCGTCTTGGCTCAGGTTAATGGTCAGAATATAAATATATTCCTTTGTAATATAAAATAGGTACTGGAATGAACCACACATTTACTGGCAAATAAACAATCTTGAAAAGGAGATCTACTTAACCAATTTCATTCACTGCAAACTTCATACTGCAATCAAACCATAAGGAAATTCAAGGCAATCCTTAATCATTCTCTCTCTCCTATGATATCTTGAAAACCCTGATCTATTTGTTCCTTTCATCAATTTGAAACTAACACTTGAAACTAAGCTTGAGATAACTAAAAGAAAACACATATTATCCTAATAATAAATTCAAACCTTAAACTACTAGAACTACAAATTCAAGATTCCAATTAATTCTTACTATTGCTAGAAGCCACTTCGCTTCATGTAAAACAACACTTAAATTATCATCTTAAAAATGGAATTGCAAATAATCTATGATAACCTTCAATTCAAATATTTAAATCTAAATGGAATGAATTATTCAATAAACAAGCTCACTCTTCAAAATCAAATCATGTAACTGGATCACACTGCATTCGAATTTTCTCTCTACCTGCACAATCAAATCCGCACTCAGACTTATAAAGAAATGATTATTCTACGAAAACAAGAAGGACTCTAATTTAAAAGAGATCTAAATCAAGACAGATTCCAATTAAAAAGAGATCTAATTATTGAGTGAAGTCATGCGTAAAAAAATCAAATGTGCATTTAAATCCTGCAAAAATTCAAAGAAATTAGATGCAAACCTTATTTTAATATTCTAAGTGGGTAGTGTTCGAATTCAAATTCAAAGCATCTAAAATCTGTTCTCATTCCATATTCAAATTTGAAGCATTAAAACCTGTTCTAATCAAACTCACAAATCGTTGTATACCTATGCTCCCATAACATGCGATTTTAATAAGAGGAATAGAGCATAACGTTATATTATAGTTCTCAAACATTGATTATGTAATGAATCCGAGTTTTCAATAAGTCTTTAGTCTATTAATTTGCATGATGCAACGATGCTTTGAAATTGAATCACACCTACCACCAATTCAAATAGAAACATGAAACATTAAAATTGCACACATCTAATTAGCCTATGCTGATTGATCAAGCTTAACTCCAGATGTGGTGGGCCCTCCCGTGCCTGGAGTAATATTGCTTACTGCAACATAGGAACAGTTTTTAAAACATCAAAAACTGGAATTCGAAATATATCACATCGACAATGCTACTACTCACAACATGAAAGCGATGATGTATATTGAAAAGAGAATTTGGCAATCGATTTATACAAATCATAGCAATCCCTCTATCAATATTACATTTCTCTGTAACTCGATACTAATTCTACCTCTCAGAATTCGACTTCACCATTTTAGAAATGCCGCCCCGGTTCTACATCTGAGAAATTGACCTTCTATTCCTATTAATCCCAGCTTATCTAATTGACAGACTCCTCCTAATTACATCTCTGCCCCTGTCTAATTAATGGACGAACTCCCTCCTCGTTTGATCATGGAAACTTGTATATATACTGGATTTACAAATTGGGGCTTCAATTAGCCAATTAAAATATAGAAGATAATTGGTTTTAACAATTTGTCGGAGTAAGAATTAGTTTTGAAACAAAATGTCGAATTAGGAAATTGCTCCTCTTTTTGTGGGATGTTGTTGTTGTTGGAAGGTGCAATCTTGGGTTTTGGAGGAAATTTGACCTTCGTTCCTTTTGGTAGAGACAACGCACAGCCAGCAAGCTTCAATCTGGGATTACGATTTTTGTTGCAATAGACTATGCATTCATTTTCACCACACATTCCAGCGGATGAGATTGGCTAGGGCACCTACAAACCCGACATTCACATGCGTTGTCGGCTCAGATGTTTGTGTGACAAGAGCTACGCAGTTGTATGATTTGAATACAAACCCAACGTCACTGCTTCACAAGAATTAATATGGCCAATCATAAATAAAGATGCATAGTGACATAGTCGTGAATGATAGTCTTGATCGAGGGAAATCTTGTGCAGTATTGGGCTAATTCCTTCAAATTGGAGTTTTTGTGAATAACCTCTAGTTCATCATTCTCCAACACCCGCACTAAATGCTCGAACACAACCTCACAAAATAGGGAGAAGCCGTCCTTTCATCAACGATTGCCCTCAGCAATGGATGCTTCCTTCGGATTATTTTTGCGCCACCTAGCGATCTACTCCTGATTAGAACCTTGGGTGGTTGGGGAAGTCACAATGGTGAGCGTTGAGGCACAACACCGGGCTTAAGTTCCTGCTCGACAATACCCTTCATCCGAAAAATTTTATTGTACCCGGCAATTTGGTTCATTGAAATCAATCCCCGAACCTTACATCCATGAAGCTGCTTGGACGGATTTTATTTTTGATCTGCTTTAAGTGCTTCATATCAAGCCCTCTACCTCACCTACGGTATAAAACTGGAGGCAGAATCTTTTGGATGGCTTCTTTTAAAAGAGACATTCAAGAACATCATCAAAACATGATATTGCATGGTTGTTGTTTCTGCACAATCTCATCTTCAGGCGCATCAGCAAGAAAGACAATTACTATTTTCGTTACCCATATTATCATTGCAGCCTCATGACCATTTGTGAATGGAAAATCATAACAGTGCGTATATGAATTACCGGCCTAATTCCTTGCATCAAATACTAACGTGGATGCTTTTTCCTTAGGAAAATGATTTGAATTAATCTCTTCCTGTTGTTGTTGATGTGGATTTGTCCCAGTTTAATGAAATTACTGCAGTGAAAATTGTTATGGTAGAAACCTTAGACATGAAAGTTAGCACCACAGTCAATCATTGATTATTTTGTGGTTAAAACTTTCAACCTTTCCTGCCTTGCAATCAATAGTCCATCGTTCAAGGTATCCCTCCACAACAAATGTGACCAATAACAAATATATGCTCAACCTTGAGAGAGAGAACAACAAATTCCAATGCAGCACTTATTCCTGAAATGTCATTCTCCTTCTATTTGGGAACCAAGTTGACAATACTGCGAACCACAAATGCTTCCCCTGGCTGAAAACCCAAAATGTGAATGCGTGATGTGCTCTGTATTACTGTGCTACACAATTACAAGAATTTTTGCTGCTTGAATGACATAAATCCATTTTTAATCTTTCCGAATGGATCTGAATCAATATTCGTAGACGGATTTGTGTTTCCTTTCACTGGGATTTCAACCAGTTCCTGGAGTTTCTTCGCAACAAATTTCCTTAAACCAGGAGTTGCCCTTTGTTGCAGTACACATGTATTTCAAGAAGCATTCCAGCACTGTTGGTGATCAACTTAGTCTCCTGCCATCATGAAAAACTATTATTATTACACAAAACAATTAACAAGAAGAATTTATGAATTAATAACTATTATCTCTAAATGCCTCTAATTAACAACATAATAATATAAAATGGATTGAAATACTAGGTGCAATCATGTATTTATTTGATAATAAACCATAAAAATTTGGACAAAGATGCAGCTTAACAGAGCCCATAGTTCCTTAAGGAATTCATGCATGAAGGGTCTTGCATGGCCTCTCGGTCTTCTTCCTCATGCTTCCTTTCCTTCCACTCAATAACCATTTTGCTGGTTGATTTTTACCTACCAATGACAATCATATAACCCATCATCAAATACCTGAGCATAAAAAGTCATTTTCAATGGTGATTCTTAGCGCTCAATGCACTTGTTTTTAAAACAATTACGCTGATCGGCGCGGTAACTTTGCAGGAAAATCATGGATCGACACGAGTCTGAGGATGGTGCTTGCGCTGATCTCCAGCTGAAATAAATTTGAACCCCCCCCCGAAAAACCTAAAATGGATCTAATTTTTTTTAAAATCAGGCTTTAAATTAAAGAGAACAGGCGTGGCTCTTACCTGGTGCAAACGGTCCGGCAAATTCCTTCCTGAATTGGTCGCAGTTAACTCTTGAAGATCAAGGTAAAATGAGGTAAAAGTGCTCCTCCAATGACTTGTAAAAGTAAAATGGTAAAAATGTTTTTACTTCTTGTTTTTATAACTTTTTAAAGTCATGGTTAGGGTTTTTTATCAATATTTTAATCATTTTTTCGTTGAAAATAGATAATGCGTTCATTTTTGTGCAGCGACAAGGAAAAATCTTGATGGATGATTCCAAAATGAGTTTTAGTTTATTACTTTTTTGGACTCGGTACAAATAAGTGAAAAAGTCACCTTTAAGCTCTTTTCTGATTCTTGAAACATGAAAGGATTACCGAGTACTTGTCATTTTGAACTCGTTAAAGGAAATGAAGCATTGTTTACCCAGTACACGTTTACCCCTTTTACGGGATAGGATAAACTATTTATGAAAACGGAATACCTTAGTTAATCATGACTAAGAGTTTCTCTCGAACATTGTTTTCTACCTTTTCAGATTCGAGAGACTATCTACGAAAAGGGACCTTTGGAGTTTTCTTTTCTGATTCTTTTTCAAACTCCCTAAACAGGAAAAAGATGCTAACTTTTACCTTTGTTGGGTTCATTAAAAGTAAACGACATTGGACTTGTCACCATGGTAAGACTGAGTTTCTCCTTCCTAGGGCTCGTAAAATTTACTATGATGGATTCATCCGAAGGATGAACTTATATGAAAAGAATATGCTATCCCCTTCAAGCTTGCATTAAAAAATAATTGGGGTACTCGCCATAAATGGTGGGGAAAAAAAGAAAGTATTTATCAGTTGTGTCGGCAATATGTCACTTTTGAACATGACACATCCTCTGTTTCATGTCAAGTTTGGGTCATCCTCACTTCGTCATTTACTTTCCTGGGTTTGGGTTATCCATTTTTTGCTCTCTTCTGATCTTTGCCACGTCACCATGACCTTTGATCTTGTGTTTTGTCAAAATGCTGCCAAACTTCGGAGTCATGCTGCCGATATGTTCAAGAGCAGTCCCTTTTGCAGCTCATTCATTATTTGATTCTCTGTTCCATTCTTGATTCACAACCATCTTGTTTCCTCTGTCTCGTGTTGATGATGTGGGATACATCATGGCCCTCCTTTGACAGATCACTTCCTGTCGACTTCAACTCATTATCCGAGAAGCTGATATAGAGACTCCCTTCCAATACCTTAGAGCTTGCATGCCCTAATGGCAAGTTCTTCTCATTCGACGATAGGTTCGCATCATTGGCCTTCGATCAAGTGATTTCACGAATGTTCGAATTCAGCTCCTTATTCACATCTCGTTATTTGTACTGTTGGTACCTTGAGGACCATTTTCATTATTGGTGGTTCCTCTCATGCCTGTTAATAATTTACATCATTGATTGGTAATTAGGCGATTTTCTTGCATGTTCGACTTCGGCTAATTTATTCGCATGCTCGAATCTGTACTTGGTTGGGTCGTGACAAAGTGCAAGTCACTGGGTTTTATTTTTATAAAGTCCAAGCTACAAGGCGATACGAGTTATTCATGATTGTATACATGACTCTTTTAGATGGATGGTTGTGACCATACTGTGAGTCCACATTTGTGATCCTTCTTATTCTGGATGGTTGTGCCCATACCATGGATCCATTTACATGATATTTTTATGGATGGATGCGTCCATGCCTTGTGTTCTTGTATTTTTATCAGATATTTCAGTTATGTATGTATCTATATGCTTCATTCACAGGTTTTTCGATGACGGTGTCCTGGTCCTTGCACGTACTCGTAAATCATTTCAACCCTCATTCTCATTCTACCTTCATGCTTTAGGGTGCATCTATTACACAAAATTTTGTCACTGTCCTTTTAATCCCTGTTCCTAGATCTTGGAGAACTCATACAATGGTCCCTATGTACTTTTACCATCATGGAGCACATGCCCTTGGATCTCACAAAGTCTAAATATCAATCTCCTTTTGACTCATTTATGGATAATCTCCCTAAAAAATTAATTTTTGGGAGTGGCGCGACCACCCAATGTATAGTTGGAATCACGATTTCCGTTAGACCAAAACCCGCAGGCATTAGTCTTCGTTACAATCGCCAGAGTTAGGATCCACGAGAGGCAGTTAGTCAATGTCGCGAAACACACAAGGAATGTTGAACCTAATGTCCAACAATCTCCCCCCCAACACAAGCTGGGTGAGTTTCGAACTCGAGACCTGTCGCTCTGATACCACTTGCTAGAATCACAATTTCCATTAGACCAAAACCCGCAGGAATTAGTCACTGCTACAATCGCCAAAGTTAGGATCCACGAGAGGCAGTTAGCCCATGTCGCGAAACACACGGGGAGCGTTGAACCCAATGTCCAACATGTATCACCAATGCTTATGGAAAATTCTTAGCCTATGACCTGCGTTGATCAACGCTAGTATGGACCCCATACTCATGTTGATCTACTTCTGGAAGTGTTTCAGAAAATGAAATGAAGCTTCATGGCCTAGAAGCTTCGAAAGTGGAGAGCTGGATGTTTGCTGATCAAGATATAGTCGATTTTTCTCCTTTGGGTTTCTTGTTCCTACAAAAGAGGAACCACCCAATGAGATAAGGCCTCCTTCCATCTTATGAGGATCCATGTCCCCTCCTCCCATTGCTATAAAATGATCCCTTTCCATATGCCTCTGCTAGAAATAAATAAGAAAGAATACAGGAAGAATCTGAATATTTATTTAGCTATAGAAGGAGAGAATTGAGATCCTTAGCGTCCTTGTGTTAAGCTTGGAAAAGAGTGTTTTGGAGATGAGATTGGATTCAAACCCGTAAAAGGAGAGCTCTGACATCAAGGCGAAGGTTGTAACTCCCATTTCTTATGATTAATAGAATACAACTAGTTTTTACTTTCCATTTTTATTTGTTATTATGATTAAAAGTCTAATACTCCCTGATCTGTTAGATATATTTCATTCAATATAATTATTATTTGTTCTATCTCATTCCGTATTGTCTTTTGTCTCTTGCCATAGATCTTATTCGTAAAGAGGAGAAGGGAACATGATTTGGAGCGAAAGATAAGTGGATTCACTCCAAGGGAACAAATAATCGACACAAGTTTAAGGTAGGTACTCCTATCATTTGTTTCCAATTGAATGTAATCTAGGAAAGTAGAAACTTGTTTGTCTTGTTTGTAGCTAAACCCACTCCAGGGATAGAGGGACCATCTTTGTCCGCAAAGAGAATTTACCTTGAAAACAGGTACAAGACTTCCTTTATCTAAGGGTGAACCCAAATTCTGGTTCAAAATCTCCAGTAAAAACCACTTTGGCAGCAACCCGTGGAGGTTTAATTTCAGCAGGAAGACTATTGTATAATTTGTTAAACCTTTTTATGAATTCCAAAACATTTTCATTATGATTTTTCTTCATTGCATTGAATTCAGTGAGGATGTACACATGATATCTTTTCTCTCCCCACTTATGCATAGAAGAATTATCCATCTCATCCCAGGTAGTGATTGAAGCATTTTGGAGGGATTTGAACCATTTCCCGACCTCCCCATCTAGGGACTGGAGAAATAGTATTAGCACTAGATCCAGGTGTTCTACATTCATATTTTCTACAAATTCACATAAGTTTTCTATCTGTCTTTGAGCTGAGATATCATCTTATCAAGTGAATCTTGGAAATATTTTAAGATAATCTTGTGGCATACCATTTATGGGTTGTGACAAGTCTAGTGGAGCATATTTAGTAAGGAGAAATATAGGGAAAACCATGTATTGCAAGGGAGGTGGTAGGAGGTTTATCACAGGGTCTTGTTGAGGAGCTGTCTGAATTGAAACTAATTGGAGTTGGGTTGGAAAACTCTTGATGCTCTGTGTTGGACTATTTATGAGAATATCTTTAAATTCCTTAGGTTCTAGGAAGGTATGAAATGTGAAGGGAGGCAAACTGACATAAGCTTATTTGATTTTCACTTTTGATGAAAATGGGCTAAATATTGCACACTGTTCCTTAAAATATTCCCAAATTTTGGAGGAAGACTTAGAGAAATTTATTACATCCTTATGAAAGTTGGAGGTTGACACTCCAGGAAAAGAGATCACAGGAACTGGAGTGACATGAGTTATTTCTTTATAGACTATCCTAGATATTATATTTTCGGGGTCAAACATAGGAGGAGTTCTCTGTTTTGAAGTTTCAGAGCGAGTGTTACGTATTTTGAAAGCAAGGATGCTCATAATGTGATTCAAACAGTGGATTCACCACAGTGAGAGATATTCAACACACACCCATTTATTCTCACCTAACCAAAGTGTGCACAAATGTCATGCCCAGGGAAAATGTTCTGGTTCGTCCTTGGAAACAACACCAAAAGATGTTGTAGCTCCTAGAGACAACCCCTGGGTTGAAGAGAGACCAGTTCCTAGGACATCTTGATGAGTGTTTGCAGGATATCCTTGAATTATTCACTTACACTCAATATTTAACTTGAATTTAGAAAGAATTGGTTAAAATTTTTCTTTAAGAAGAGAAATACAAATCAAGCTCTAAATTAATACTCATAGAAGCATTAAGGTCCAACTCTAGTGGCCAACATTACACGAGTATGTAGTTTTATCAGTCATTGTAGTATATGGGAAAGAAAAATTATGAAGGAGTTAAACTAAACACACATGGCTTAGTAAAGAATCCTGTACATAATATTTCAACAAGAAACGGATGAAAGAAACATTCTAATGAAATGCTAAGTTACGTGGAGTTCATATTAAGGATATTAACTTTTAATCAGTCACATGCATCTTAAACCAGCATTATATATAGATGAATCCATCAATTCATAAAAAACATATGCAACAACTACTATTACATGTAATCTAGGAAGAAAATGAAGATATATGGAAGAAACTTAGATAAAATACATACTACAACCTCATATGAGCCGGAAACACCAAAATATTTCATTAATATTCAATAGGGCATACATTTTATTCACAATTTGTAGAGCTTCCCTCTTGAAACAAAATTTGAAAACCTTGGTTTTGTATCATTAACTGTATTTATATGGCCTCGGGAAGAGAACCCCTTACACAATATTCTTTCTTGATTTGGCAGCGAATCATCATAAAAAAAATATTAGAGTGCTTTAGTGGCACAAATATACTAGCCATATCCTAACTAACTGGCATTGAGTCTCTGAAAATAAAATATTCACATGAAACATAAAATATAAAAATTTCATGATTGACAAAATCAACAATATATTTAATCATGATAGAATAGTTCAAGAGGCAACGTCGTTGGGTCAATGTTCTGATTGGAGGATTGGTGAATTGTTCAAATCTCTGCTAAAATGTTGTAGTTCATAGAGGGGCATGAGAGAACCATTGATATGTAATCTTTAGATTTGTGAGACCTACATAGTTCAACCTGGGATGGAAGAATGTCTTCACCAATCCTAACATTTGCAGATATCTTCTCAGATAATTAACCATAGTTTTACCTTTCAGAGTGTAAGTATTCTCATGAGACGAATGAACCATGCTCTTGTTGGCCGGATAAATCAATCTTGCGGACAAGACCGATCTCCCTAGTATCAAAAGATAGTCTAGCAACAAAAAGACAATTAAATCTATCTTTCTCTAGATATATCACGATTTATAAGTAAATGCTACAAAGGTGTTACGATCCTACCTTGATCCAACGCTTGTTTGTAGTAGTCGTCCTTTAGTCACCCGAAAGAGTTATCTTCGAATATCTGCAATCACAAAAAAACAAACATCAAATAGCACCTGCATAGCATATATTCATAAATCATATCTATTATGGTGATCAAGGAATCCATAAAATAAACAATCAAATGACAGCTTATTGAGAAAAACAAACTTATTTGTATTAACTTTGAAATAGTAGAAGAACCTTACAACCTTTTCAGCCTTGATGTTGAATAGGTCTTCTTGGGGTCCGAAGTAGGAATTTCCTTTACTCTGACAAGCCTTGCACTCTTCTAACCGAGATACATACAGGTATGTAATATTTCCTCATAAAATCTCAGCTAAAGGAGTCTAAGTTCCAACAGCACTTTACCTCAAATAACACTAAAGCTTGAACTCCTCCATTGTCTAATTGTTAGTAAACCTTTGAGGCTGCCCTATGCCTCTTTTTATAGTGCAAAAGAGGAGGTTACAGTTCCACCTATGAAGGGATAGAATCCTCCTTCAAAGGGATAAGCTCCTCACATCAAGGGGTTAGCTCCTTAAGGCATGGGATACATGAACTTGAAAAGAGCAGACTTGCCACCGCAAGATTCCTTCCAAAAGCTTCTAAAAATGACTGAAAGTGATCTTTTTGAGTTTACTTGCGCCCTTTTAATCTTTTACAGGGGTCCGCACCCTTAACACAAAGAAAGTGCAGTCAGGTACGCAAGAGACATGACCATTAGGTGCGGGATCGTAGGTAAGAAAAATAGAAAGTGCGATACCAGAGTTTTAGAGACTTTTGAGAGCTTTTCTCTTATTTTTAAGGCTTGACATGAGGAAATGATGTTTTTAGACTTGCAAAGGAGGAAAGTATGAGTGATAATGAGCTCATACGGACAACGAAATGTCAAGGTGACAATTTTCAGTGCAACAAATTTCCCCCTAAGGTGTGAAGTCTGTAATAGCTGAAGATAGAGTCTGTCATGTATGAAGAGTGAAGTACTTTATCATTTCAAGGATCATCCTGTGGACACCCTAGTTGGAACCTGTAAAAAAATTCAATTCAAAATATATATATGTAGACATAGCATCGCTGAGGTAGGCATTCCTATACTCAGGTCAAAACTAACAAGAAAACTGGCTTAAATTTTTCTGATACAGGAATGATTTTTCAATACATCAACAATATAGACATGTGTAGACACAGTATGGATGCAACCATCTATTTATGAATAGTCCACTATATAAATGAATAACAAAATTCCTCACAGCCTGGATGGTAGAAACTAGATCCAGGGTCTTGATTTCCGCTTCTCGAACTAGTACAATTCTATCCATATGAATGAATGTGTCGAAGTCGAACATGGTAGAAACCACTTGATTACCAGTCAATAATGTGAACTGTTAACAAGTGTGAGAGTAACCACTAGTAATGTCAATGGCCCTCAAAGTACTCAGTACAATCCATGAAATGTGAATGAATGAGCTGAATTCGAACATGTAACGGAATCATTCGATCAAAGGTCAATGATGCAGCCTGTCATTGAAGGTGAGAAACCTGCCATAGAGGCATGTAGATTTCAAGGTACTGACGATTTCTAGATCGACTTCCTAGATAATGAGCTGTCGTCGATAGAAAGTGATCTGTCTTAGGCAAGCCCACAACACGAAATCATAGATCAAGTTTTGAAGAAATATATTGGCAAGGACTGACTCAGGGATGGTCAAAATGGAAGACAAATATTTGCAGATGAATGGCTTGTTTGAACTGTCTTCTTGAACACATAACGACACTGTAGATGGCTTGGTGACAATTGACCCAAAGCTAATACCCAGAAACCGGTTGAAGACTTTCAATATGGTTTGATTAACTGTTAGGCAAAGGATTTTCCCAACCCAGGTGAACAAAAGTGTCGTGTTCAAGAGTGGTTAACGATTTTCCGAATAATCAAAATGTAACAAACAGGTTCGTTTTTCTCTCTTTTCCCCCACCATTTCTGGCAAGTACCTCTTTATTTTTGACAAGCTTGAGGAGGATAACATTTTCTTGTTTATAAGCTCATCCTTTGGATGAGTCCAACTTATTTTAAGATTCGAACCCTAAGAAGGAGTGGTTTGTTCCTGCTTAAAATTGAACAGGTCCTTTATTGTTAAATTTTAACGAGTCCAGTATAGGAGAAACTCGGTGTTTTTCAATTTTAGGGAGTCAGAATAAAGCACTTAAGAAAACTCCGTGGGTGTACTTTTTCGTAAATTTAGTCTCTCGAGCTCGAAAAGGGATAAAATAATGCGGGAGAGAACTCTATTGACCGTAATTAGTCCACGTATACCTTTTTCGTAAATAGTCCATTTCAGTCCGTAAAAGGGGTAAACTTATACTGAAGGGACGATCATTCATTTACTTTAACGAGTTCGAATAGTCAAGTACTTGGAAATTTTTTCATTTTTAGAGAGTTTAAAAAGGGCTTAAAAGAGAACTCCAGGGTTTCACTTTTTTGTAAGTTTTAACGAGTTCGAAAAAGGGATAAAAATGTACTCATGGTTTTCACTTTTTCATAAGTTTTAACGAGTTCGAAAAATGGATAAAAATATACTCCTGTGGCCAACTTTCAATTTACTTTACGATCAGGAAAAGACGGAAAGAACTCGACATTTTCATGTGTTTTATGAGAATGAAATATAGAAAAATAATCTCGGGATTTTCATGAGTTTAACGAGTCTTGAAAATAACCGAAATCGACTTGAGATAGGTTTCATTTTTACAAAAGCTTGAAACAGAGAAAAACTATGCTTCAGATAGGTTTTAATGCCCCCTAAGCGTAATCTGTTAGAGCACATGCCCCCCAGCTTCATTTCATTCAACTAAATAGACTACTGGTAATTAATAGCTGGATGGAATGAAGGTTCATTTACAAGATCATATGAAAGACCCGACCTAAAACTGTAAGAAAATTATGCAAAAACTGAAATAACTAACCTAAATATACGACTTAACATTTACGAGATCTAGTCAAAGACTCGACTCAATTAGGGGAGGATTTGTTTCATTTTTTAACGAGCTTGAAATAGGAAAAGAACTATGCTCATGGCAACGTGTTTCATTTTTTAACGAGGTTGACACAGTAACAGGAACTATCCTCACCTACATGTTTCATTTTTTAACGAGGATGACATAGTAAAAGAACTGTCCTCAAATCTACTCTCTACAATCTACCTATATAACCTACTGATTCATTTTTAATGAGGTTGAAACAGGAAAAGAACTATCCTCATGGCTCACTGCTTCATTTTTTAACGAGGTTGACAGAGTAAAAGGAACTTTCCTCTTGATCCACTGATTCATTTTTAACGAGGTTGACACAGTAAAAGGAAATTTCCTCATAGCTGATTCATTTTTTTATGAGGTTGACTCAGTAACAGGAACCATCCTCGGAAACTACTTATTTCTAATCTATCAATCTACTCTCTACAATCTACCTACTGATTCATTTTTTAATGAGGTTGACACAGGAAAAGAACTGTCCTCATACCTGATTCATTTTTTAACGAGGTTGACACAGGAAAATAAATTTCCTCTTGGAAGCTTGTTTCATTTTTTTAATGAGCTTGACACAAGAAAAGGAACTATGCTCTCGAATAACTGATTCATTTTTTAATGAGGTTGACATAGTGAAAGGAACTATCCTCACACTCACTGATTCATTTTTTAACGAGGCTGAAACAGTAAAAGGAACTTTCCTCGCGGTGACCTTGTCATGGTTTCCAACTGGAAGAAAGACATGTCAAGGGACACTCCTCGATCATGGCTTCAAAAAGGTCTTCATCAAATGGAAGAACAATTATTTGGAAAGAACACATGTCAAGGGACTCAAAAGGGATAAGAACATCGCGTTCAAGTAATCCCATAGAGTTTTCCATGTCAAGTACCGTATCTAAGTCAAAGGAAGACGAGCAAACAGTGAGAGGCTCGCTTACATCGGTAATTGAAAACATGGGACTAGCTGCCACATAATTAACCCGTGGTGTGGTAGACACCACTTTCGTATGAGGAACATTTAGGGATGTCGGATTATTGGTAGTCAAATCAAGACTAGGGAACGAAAGTTGGTTTATAGTCACAATATTTCCATTGTGAGGGAAATACATCATGCGAAAGAGTGTTGATACTACAGCTTTCATTGCATAGACATAGTCTCGCCCAAGGAGTAAATTGAAATCCAAGGGGCCTCGAACTACCATAAGATTAATACAGACAGTTTTACCTTCCAAAGTAATAGAAAACTTAGGAAGGATCCATAAAGGTTCACTAATGGTTCTGTTAAAAGCTTTCATATTCTGCGTAACAGGCACAAGCTGAGGGGAACCCAAAGCTTTCCAAGCAGTTGAGGATAAAATACTAACAGAAGCACCTTCATCTACATGTGTGCGGCATATGCTCCTACCACCAACCTTCACAATGATTTGGAAAGGGATGGAGGAAGGAAGACGAGGTTCTGTCAGTCTATTCAAATCAAAGGAAAAGACCTCAGTACTTGGAGGGGGTTTTGTAGAAACAGGTGAAATGCCCCCTGGCGTAGAAGAATCTGATGTAACAAGAAGAAACTGAGCTCTATGAAGTTTACTCTCTTCAGGGAGAGTGGGATCGACCAAATGTGAAATTGAATCGACCACTTGATCAACTAATGGATCATCAACTTGAGTGACATGAGTTTCACTTTCCAATGGAAGAGTGGGATTGAATGTACTTGAAATTAGACCAATCACTTCGTCAGTTGACGGTAGGTTGGGAGAAATTTTACGGTAATTAGTTGGAAATTCTTGCTGTGGAACAACAAGATTTTCTAACAATTTTGAGGCTTCATCCATGTGAGGGAAAATGTGAGTCTGATGACTCCCTTTGCATAACCTACAAGGAAACCTAAGTTTACCCTTTTTCCCAGGAACCTGACTATCATTGGTTGATGGATCAACGGAAAGTTTATGAGATTTTTCTGACCATACTTCCAAGACTTTTGGAATACTAGGACAATTGATAAGGAAGTGGTCACCCTTACAAAGCCTGCAAGGGTATTTGGATTTACGATGCATGTTGGAGGTTTCCTCAACACTACTAACATTTACAACCATGGTTGGTTGGTTGACTTCTTTCTTATCTTGCTTCTTCTTCTTCTTCTTCTTCCCTTTCTTCTTCTTCTTAGTCACCTGGTTACTAGCGTCAAGGCTTTTACCAAGCGAAGAGGAAGAAAGGGAGGAAGACATGTCGGGCGAAGAAGGTAAAGGGTCAACAGAAGGTTGGTGATGTTGAGATGGTGAACTCTGTTGAGGTGAAGCATCCATTTGAGGTGGAAAAATTGGAGTATTCGGGGCCAACGAAGTTGAAAATAACCATATCGGTAAACCTATTGTAAATCCAGGTAATGACAATGTAGCCATATAAGGAGGACCAACATTTCCAAAGCAAGGAAAATTACTAGGATTCTCAGTAAGAGGGGTTCCTTGGTTGGTAAATTCTGGAACAGTTGCCATTATATTCAACTTCAGTGAATTTTATTAACAATTTAAAACTAAAATTAACAATTAACAATTCACACCTAACAATTAAAATTCACAATTCACACTTATGGTCTCTAAAAGTAAAAACAAAAAAATGAACACGCACTATCAAATCTAGGAGTCAAACCACATACAAATAGTAGATTCCCGCTCTAAAAACACTAGTTGGTGATGAAATCCAACATCGTAGAATTTTAATGTAGAAATGGTGGTTGGAACAGTTACATCGACAACCTGCTTAATGAAACAGACCGGTGCAAGTTTCTCCACTATGCCATCTCGAGTGAAGAGAACCCATCTTGACAATGGTCAATCTGAGGTTTACCATTGTTAATACGTGTATATCCTCTATCGTTCCCAATGAGGAAGGATTGATTACCTCACTGGTTCGGATATGATCTCGTGCTTGACTCCTTTAGGAGGAGCTTCCCAGAGCATACATGCAACAATTGGAATTTTTCCTACCACAAGATCGACTACTTGTTTGTTTTAGTTGCTTTGGAAAGTTAACTACAACCTATTCCAAAGTACTAATCTTGAGCTAGATTGGTGGAAAGAGCCCTAAAAATGTAAAAATTTCTATATGAATTTTATTAAGTGTTGTGTTATTTAGGCTGTTATTACTCAAAGGGTAAATGGATATGAAACCAATGGAGTTATGACCCGACCCAAAACTGAATGCAATCGAATATGATAATGTAATCTTTTCAATTTGATGAATCCTAACTAAAGTAAGGAGAGAGTTTCCATTCACTTCCAACAATGGAATAAATTGATCACTAAGAGAAAATATAACAAATTCTCTAATGCACTAATTTCATCAAGAAAAACTAATGCAAATCAATTCCAAAACAATTTTTTTATTTTTTATTTTTGTGTTTTTAAAACAAGCATAAAAACATGTAAATTAAAATTAAAGAAACTGATCTAAATCTATGATTGATTTTTCAGAATGTAAACTATGCAATTGTAATCTATGCATAATTCACTTGAAAAGTATGCAAATGTAATCTATGCATATTTTTCACTCATATTCTGAAAATAAGAATTCTAATTATGCAAATGTGATCTATGCAAGAGAATTCTCAAACACAAGATGATTCTAATGTAATCTAAGAACCAATCAAGTGCAAGTAAGAAAATTGGGTGAGAGTTCCAAAGATCAAAAATAAAAATACTCAAAGGCGATTAACACTCAAAGGCTGTGAATGAGGGGGAATTTTTTTGCAAAAACAAAAGCAAAAAGATGCAAAATTGTGAAAAGACTGAGACAAACCTCCAAGTAATGACCAAAGGAAATCAAATTAAGAATTTCTCAAAAAAGAGACTCAAAACACCCAATTAACTTAACGGAGATTGATGAGATACAAATTTTGCCGAAAGAAACTCATAAACAAGGATTTTTGACAGAAAAATATAGATCTGGGTAGATGCTAAGAATCCTAAATTAAATCTAAAATCAAACTGGAAGGAGAAATATTAAGTTTTTCAAAAATTTGATAGGGTTCGTAGACTCCAGAGCAAACAAGTGCAGTCCCGCACTGGTTACTCAAGGAAAGCACTGAGATGCCCACACTGTGTGTGAAGACAAAGTGCGATCCCTAGAAAACTTCAAGAAAAACAAAAAAGTTCTTAAAATTTTTGAAAGCAAAGTAAAACTAAGCTACCCAAGCCAGTATACATCAATAAAAAACCCAAAAAAACCATATTCTCAAGTCAAAACAAAAGGAAAACCAAAAATCCAATCATTCCCCAACGGAGTCGACAATTTGTTGGCCGGAAAAATTGATCTTGTAGAAAAGACCGATCTCCCTAGTATCAGAAGATAGTCTAGCAACAAATAGACAATTAAATCTATCTTTCTCTAGATATATCACGATTTCTAAGTAAATGCTATAAAGGTGTTACAATCCTACCTTGATCCAACGCTTGTTTGTAGTAGTCGTCCTTCAGTCGCCCGAAAGAGTTATCTTCGAAGATCTGCAATCACAAACAAACAAACATCAAATAGCACCTGCATAGAATATATTCATTAATCATATCTATTATGGTGATCAAGGAATTCATAAAATAAACAATCAAATGACAGCTTATTGAGAAAAACAAACTTATTTGTATTAATTTTGAAATATTAGAAAAACCTTACAAACTTTTCAGCCTTGATGTTGAATAGGTCTTCCTGGGGTCCAAAGTAGGAATTTCCTTTATTCTGACAAGCCTTGCACTCTTCCAATCGAGATACATACATGTATGTAATCTTTCCTCATAAAATCTCAGCTAAAGGAGTCTAAGTTCCAACAGCACTTTACCTCAAATAACAGTAAAGCTTGAACTCCTCCATTGTCTAGTTGTTAATAAACCTTTGAGGCTACCCTATGCCTCTTTTTATAGTGCAAAAGAGGAGGTTACAATTCCACCTATGAAGGGATAGAATCATCCTTCAAAGGGATAAGCTCCTCACATCAAGGGGTTAGCTCCTTAAGGCATGGGATACATGAACCTGAAAAGAGTAGACTTGCCACCGCAAGATTCCTTCCAGAAGCTTCTAAAAATGACTGAAAGTGAGCTTTTTGAGTTTACTTACACCATTTTAATCTTTTACAGGGGCCCGCAACCTTAACACAGAGAAAGTGCAGTCAGGTACGCAGGAGACATGACCATTAGGTGCGGGACTGCAGGTAAGACAAAGAGAAAGTGTGATACCAGAGTTTTAGAGACTTTTGAGAGATTTTCTCTTATTTTTAAGGCTTGACATGAGGAACTGATGTTTTTAGACTTGCAAAGGAGGAAAGTATGAGTGATAATGAGCTCATACGGACAACGAAATGTCAAGGTGACAATTTTTAGTGCAACAGATCTTGGCCTCTACTAACATATGACCGTATTGTTCCCATGGGATCAACACTCCTACAAAATCCCAACAGGTGGGTATCCCTGCTCTAACACTCCCCTCGAAATATGAGTTGAAGGTAGCCACATATTTCAACACCATGTCTAGGGATTCTTCATCTTTGGCTCTGGCCTCCTCCTTCTGAACTAGTTTGGAATTTCCATGATAGGAGACACCTTATCCACCACATATATAACCCTCAACTCACTGAGTGTCTTCTCATTTACATACTGGATGAATTTATTGGAAATATGGGAATTATTTTCACCTTCTTCCTTAGAATATAGAATGAAGAACTCATAGTCCTTGATCTCAATCTTCTGCTCATCCATTAGAGTTATGTGCTCCCAGTTGTTTTTAATCTTTGCTATTATTTCATCCTAGACCAGCTGCTTAGCTTGCAGGAGGGAGATATTTCCTCTCAGTTTTCCTTTGAGCTCAAATATCTCCTGATTGGCTTCCTTTAGGTTCTTACTGATCATATTTTTATTAGTCCTGGTAGTCTCAAGCTTCTTTTCTTTTTGTTCCAGGTCTCGCTGGGTAGTGTCTAAGTCCTTCTACACTTTCTTGAGCTCTCCTTTTGAGAGATGGAGCTTGGTGAGGGTATTTTTAACTTTTTCTATGGGATTCTCAAGGTTCTTAGGCACAAGTACTACACAATTGTGAGTATATATTCTCTACTGAAGTTCTGCTTCCTGTTTCTTAAGAGCCACCACCACATTGTTTTGTATATCAACTCTTTTTCCAGGATCTCTTTCTCTTCCTCCACTTGTGCAAGTTCCTTGGACTGCACATGTTTGTTGGCTAACATATTCAACTTGTGTCTTAAATCCTGCACTTCTGCTTGTGATCTTTGGAGAAGGGCCTCAAAAGAAACTTTATCCTCTAGATTCACCCCTAGCTTCATAATCAACTCCTTGAAGGTCTCATTTTGCATATGTGGAGCTCTAGAGTTAGCTCTCTCCTGATTTAATGTTGTTGCAGCTTTCTCCAGTAGTGTTATCAAGATAAATATCCTTTGTAGACATAGGCGATCTCTCAAGCCCTAGAGTGGGTTTAACAACACGAGATTCTTTCTAACATAAGCTTTCTTAACTAATTATTACAATGCAAATAGGAAAGAGAGATAAATACCTTTTTCCAATCGCTATCCTTGGATTCGTTGATGGTGACCTCAATCCATGATCCTTGTTGGCCCACTTCCCACTACTGATGGAACGCGAATACTTGTGGATGATCGAGAGACAACATCAAATGTGATATAATATATAATAAACATAAACACTAGCTATTTAGCAGATCAAGGAGTACCATAATATTTGCATAATCATGTGGAAAAATATAGAAAGCAAACATCGGATTTTATTATTGATAAATTACAAAAGGAGAGCGTACAACCAGGCCTTGATGTTGGAGGCGTCCTTAGGTGAAAATATGAGTCCTTCACCCAACTTTAAAGCATTCCTTCTCCCGTGAAATTAGGCTTAATCATGATGCAAGCATGCAAAGGGATGAGAGTTCAGATGAGTCTGACAATGATCAACCAAGGTATAAACTTGGGGGAATGAGGGATTTGAATTTATAACAAAGAGAAGGAGGTTTGAAGCCCATGAAAGGAGGATAAAGGCCCACTTTCTAAGGGATGATCCCCATGGATGAGATCAAGGCTATAAAATGAGAGAGCTCGACCTTATCATCTTTGTTCAACAACCAATTCGCCGCCCTTGAGCTTCTATAAGTCGAAGCTTCTCCTCCATTTGAGGAAGCACTACCAGAAAGGGGATCGCAATTTTATAATAAATTAGGGTGCTGACAGTGCTGGGCTAGAACTGGGATAAGGACATTAGCGTGATCATGGCACCAAGAAGGGAAATGACCCAGGAAACTAGGAATTGACCAAGTTTCTCCAGTAATATTTCAAGGAAGTCTTCTTTGGATCTTCAAGGGGATATATAAACATATTTCTTGATGACGGAAACGTTTCACAGGATCCATCACGGGTCATTTTAGGATCAGGGACAGGAAAAAGAACATGGTGAAAAATTACTGTGTAATAGATGCCCCCTAAAGCATGAAGACATAATAGGGAGTGATGGCTGAAATGATTTACGAACCAAGGAAAATAACACATACCACCTTCAAAGAACCTACCAAATCAAACATGTACAATATATGACATCTCTGGTATAAATATACCTCACCACATGATGTTGCACTAGGCATCAAATGACACATGAGCCCACGGTATGGTCGCAACCATCTGTCTAAAAGAGATCACAGAAATGGATCTACAGTATGGATGCAACCATCCGTATAGATAGGATGATGTATACGATCATGAATACTCAATAACTCCATGCAACCTGGATAAAAAATCACATGTGACCTAGGGTCTTCACCATGTTCTCAATCAACCCAATGTACACATCTAGCCATGTGAATAAATGTGTTGGTTTCGAACATGGTAGAAACCACTTGATTATCGACCAATGATGAAAACCATTAACAAGCATGAGAGAGACCACCGATAATGACAATGGACCTCAAGGTATAAAAACAAAATCTACACATGTGAATATATGTGTTGAAGTCGAACACTTGTAGAATCATTCGATCGAAGGCCAATGATGTGAAACCATCGTCGAACACAAAGAAATTGCCATTGAGGCATGCATGCTCCAAGGTACTGAAAGAAGCATCTAAACCACTTTTCTAGATAATGAGCTAAAGTCAACAAGAAGTGATTCATCGAAGGAAGGCCATAAGGATTCTCACATCATTGACAAGAAACATCATATATCTTAATATGATAGGAGTGATTTGGGATTGTATCAGAGGAGGTCAAATATGCAAAAGGCGCTTGAAAAAATGGACTTCTCTTGAACATATTGGCGACACGACTCCGGAGGGTGGCAACATTTGACTCAAATAGGATCAGAGGTCATGTTGAAAAAATTGGTAATCAGATAAGAGGCAAACAAATTTCCTGAACCCATGGAGGAAAATTAAATAATGTAGGATGTCCCCAACTCGACAAAAATTGCAGATGAGTGTCATGTTCAAGAGCGACAAGCTGCCCATAATATACATAGGACATTTACTTTCAATTTTCCCCCGTTATTGCTAACGAGTACCTCTTTGTTTTTATAGCCAACGTGAAGAGGATAACATATGCTAAGCATGTAAGTTTATTCTTAAAATGAATCCATCCTAGTAAGTTTAACGAGCCCTAGGAAGGAGGAACTCGATCTCGCCATGGTGACAAGTCTTTCATCGTTTTAATCTTTAACGAGTCCAATGAAAGGTAAACTTGGTAACTTTTCATGTTTAAGGAGTTTGAAAAGAAACAAAAAGAAAACTCCATCATGTCCCTTTTCGTAAATCGTCTCTCGAATCTTAAAAGGTAGAAAACTATGTCCGAGAGAACCTCCTGACCATGTTCAATCAAGGTATCCCTTTTTCGTAAATAGTGAATCTCATCCTGAAAAAGGGCTAAATTTATACTGAGATAACGTCAATTCATTCACTTTAATGAGTTCAAAATGACAAGTACTTGGCAATATTTTCATTTTTTGAGAGTCAGAAAAGAGTTGAAGGTTGACTCTAGTGGGGTTCCTTTTTTGTAAACGCTTAATGAGCCCAAAAAAGAGATAAAATTCAACTCGTTTGCATCCGAAAAGATCATCAATAGTGTGAATGTACTTTACTGCACATAAAAAATAAACATCAGAGATATCGGGGAAAAATATTAAAATGTTGGCAATTTTTTTTTTTAAAACCTACGAATAGACCAAAATAAAAATCATTTTCACCTTTCCATATTTAGAGGAGCATTTTTTCCACTTTCACTCCAAATTTTAAATCAGTGGTGAAGCCGATCTAGGACACCATTCGTCGATCCATCTCCGCTAGGTAAGAGCTCTAAACCTCCTTTTCATTTTTATCCTGTTCATTTAACATTTATTTTTCATAATTAGGGAGTTTAGGGAAGATATTTCAAAGTTTAAAATCACTTGCGACCAATGCGATTTCGAGCTATCGGGGTTGCGCTCATCCTGTTAGGGCAGCACACCACCATCGCCGAATCATTTTATACAGATGCGTTGGCCGTAGGGAATATTTTAAATTGAGAAAATCTCCCAAATCCACCAATGATTTTGTTAGAATATTACATATTACAGAGAAATGAAACACATAAAATATGCAGAAAACACAAACATAGAAAACACATAAAACCAGAGAGACGCAAATATACGTGGTTCACCCAGTTTGGGCTACGTCCACGCTGAAAAACCAGTCCTTCCTTTATATTATCCAACAAAATGAAGAGACACCTACAACAGATCCATTGTAATATCCTCTGTTCTCTCTCACGGTCTCCCTATCTATTTCTTGCTCTGAGAATACACATACAATACACAGCCGCAATACAATACCCTCATACAAAATGAGGGGGTTTCTTTGTAGGGAAAAAAACCCTAAATTAAAAATAACTTCTACCGTCAGATCATCCGCCTAATGAACGACCCAGATTGAATAGAAATTACAATAATTTTACAAGGCAATTTTACATATGTTTTTAGCTTCGGGGGCACTGCCCCTGAAACCCCCTAGGCAATGTTTAATTACAGGCGGCGTTGCCACCCCATTAAGAACAGGGGTCCAATGTTGTGATACAAAATAAAGAAGATAATCAGGCTCCACACCCAACGTATTTCTAAAAATTCCTCCATGAACGCTCCTAAAATACCAATTGGACATGTTTTGCAGGTGCTTTTAGAGAAGATGCCGGTTGAATGGAAAGAACGAGGCCATGAGGTAGAAGACCACCAAGCCTTGCAGGACCAAGATTTCATCAATGCTTTGTGAAATTATGGATTGTTGAAATTATTTCAAACATCCGGCTTGTGAGCTCAACTGGAGCTTCTCCAGTACTTAATCAGTATCTGGGATGTGGACCGACAACTCTTCATCATCGGGGACCAAGAACTTGAGCTAGATGTCACAGACATCTACTTTATCACCAGATTATCTAAGCAAGGAGAGAGAATCCAACTCTCCAGGGCTCACCTAGAGGGTGAGCGGATGAGCATACTCATCCAGAGATACTGTCTTGAGGTACAGAAGAAAGAGAGTGGGAAGGTAGACATATATTCCATCAGAGTGCTCCCCCTGCGCATGATACTACATTGTATCACCAGAGTGGCAGTAGTCGAGGCATTGCATGAGGCAAAAAAATCACAGTTCCAGTATGTGGTGGATTTCTTAGCACCAACGATGTTCAACTGGTGCGAGGGGTTGTTCGCTAACATGAAGTGATAGCTAACCAAGTGCAAGACAAGGAGATTGAAAAAGTTCGGGTATGAGTCAATTTTGGTGACCTTTCTAGAGAGAGTACCCATGTTCCAGTGTTAGTGGCTGGAGATCCATGATCCAGCCCCGAGGGATCCAAGGTTGATGCGATTGTGTAACATAATTCCCAGACATAGAAGAGGGAAGCAAATGAATTTCCCCATAGGCTTCTTTAGTTGGCTGCGATGTCAGCTAATCATAGTCGAGCACTATGCCTATGTCGGCATCAAATTCAAGGGAGATCCGGATCTTTCGATCCTACCAGACACACGGTGGACCGATGCAAGTAAAAAGTGTTTTTTAAAAATTTTAAACTTTTTTAATGTTTTTGTTATATGTTTTGACACGTAAAATTATGATTTGTTTATAGATATGGGTCCACAGAGACCTCCAGGCATGTCCTCGATTGCACGACGGGTAGTCTGTCTAGTAGAGGATGCTCCTTATGAGGAGGGAGAAAACACATTAGTTGAGCTAGAGAGGAACCTGGTCGGCCTCACGTGAGGCATCCCAGAGTATCCCACATTTGATGAGATTCCACTGTGTTTTCAGAGACACATGTTGGAGTTTCGGGCAGACTGCGTCGATTAATCTAGCAAGTAATTCGAATAGTCACCTGCTACCATGAGCACAATGTGGGCGAATATCAACCTTGTTTATACATTTTTGTACCGATGTAGGCTTGAAGAGCCATTTTTGTTATAGAACATATATTTTTTGAGCTTCTAGATGTAACACATTTATAGATCGATATATATATATATATATATATATATATATATATATATATATATATATATATATATATATATATATATATATATATATATATATATATATATATATACGTATGCATGTTTCTACGACTACTTGTGTATCATAATGATGTCACTACGACTACTTGTGTATCATAATGATGTCTTTATATATATATATATATATATACGTATGCATGTTTCTATGACTACTTGTGTATCATAATGATGTCTTGATTTACATATTACGCAAATTTATATCTAATACTTGGTTTGCTAATGAATCTGTTAAAGTATTTAAATGCCGTGGAATGTGTTGACATGTGATAAAATAAAAATTCCTTTAGAATAATCTAACATGTAAATACATACGCAAAATATGAGCATTGCGCACAGAATAGCGCCCATTCATTTGTAACACAACAAATTGTGAGTCCAAATTAACAACTAAATCTCTTATCCCAATATCAATGGAATCTGATAATAGTTTGATCACTGCACTATACTCGACGACATTGTTAGTTTTCTGACCCAAACAAATTCCTTGTAAAATAATCAACTCTCCATTAGAAGCAAAGAGTGCCCATGTTGCGGAAGACAGGTTCAGTATGCTACGGTAAGCGCCATAAGTAAAACTGACATATTGATTCGAAGACATATGAAAATCAAGTGGAACAAAGGGTGAGCAGAGGAAACATGTTTACAAGGCAAACAATCACACCAAAAATCAACTCAAAGCACACTAATGTACAAATTTATCACACTTAATATTAATTGTAATATTTCTTCAGATAGAACCCGTTTCGGGGCTCAACCAAAGGATTTCCTTCATAATCAACTAGCTCATATGCTCCACATTCCAAAACATGTTGAATAGTATAGGGCCCATGCCACATAAGCTCGAGCTTTCCAACTCCCAACTTTTCATGGGCTTGGTCGTACAACAGGACCAAGTCACCTTCAGAGAAAATGCGAGGTGTGACAAATTTTTCATATTGCACCTTAACTCGTCATTTATACGCTTCAAGGACTAAAGAAGCAAGCCTTTTGGTCTCATCAAGATGCTTGAGGTACAACATATGTTCCTCTTCTCGCAAAGTACCATAAAGGAGTTCGATAGCCAGCTTCAAGGAAGGAATCTCACACTCGATCGGGAGTGTGGCCTCTAGACCATACACCAATTGGAATGGTGTGAATCTAGTGGCACTCTTAGCGGAGGTTCAGTATGCCCATAGAGCGGAGAAAATCATGAGGTGCCAGTCTCGCTTGTGCTTCCCAATGGTACGTTGGAGCATGGTCACCAAGACTTTGTTGACAACTTCAACTTGGCCATTGGCCCGTGGATAGTAAGGGGTGGAGTTATCGTGATGTAACCCCAACTGAGTAGAGATATTTGTCATCATATGATTATGAAAATGAGTGCCATGATTAGTGACAATCGATTTTGGGACACCAAACTGATCTATGAAATGATTGAATAAGAATTGCGTCGCAGTGAGACCTTCATTATCATATGTAGGCATCGCCTAGGCCCATTTAGTGAAATAGTTAACGACAATGATGATATGGCCATGCTGCCCAACTAAGTGAGGGTTACAGGTCATAAAATCAATGCCCCATTTTTCAAAAGGATCAATGGTCACAACTAGGTGCAAGGGTGAGGGTGGGGCATGCTCTTTTCGAGAGTAAATATGGAAATCATGGCATTTTCAAACTGCGATGATGTAGTATTTAAAATAGACGGCCATAAATAACCTACACAAAGGATATTTTGAGCTGTGGCATAACCAGACATGTGAACACCACAAGCCCTAGAGTGGGAGTAATTTAGAGCTTTCTCAGCTTCCTCGAGAGTCAAATAATGGGGGAGGACAGAGTCAACACTAGTACGATAGAGGGTGTCCCCAACGATGCGATATGGTTGGGACTCGTAACCAATCTGTCTTTGCTCAGAGTGCGATAGCTCTGGTCGATAAGTTTGGGTCTGGAGATATATGATGATGTAACCATACCTTGGATCACGAGTACTAATGAGAAAGAGAGTCTCATCAGGGATGGACTCATCGATAGGAGTGGGATCATCCGTAGTAGGAAGATCATAGATCAACTCAACAAAGACCATCAATTTCTTCAACTTAGCAGCAGTGAATTCTAAGTCGAAATATTGAAGGATAATGATCATTTGGAGTATTTTCCCCCAAGTAACTAACGAGTATTTCCCCCCAAGTAACTAACGTGTGAGAATATAAGTCATGGGGTTTCAATCAGAAATCACTAGGGTTTTTCTCAAGATAATGTAGTGACGGAAACGTTGAATGACATGAACAAAAACCAATGCAAGTTTTTATACATGAAATAAAAAGTCTCAGTATTGAAGATATTACGGCTTAAGTAGTATACAAAATGTTCCTGACCATCGTCATCATCCTGAACCAACACCATGCCAATAGTGCTGTCGGCGGTGGCCAAATACAAGCAATAATTGCGGTGATAATTGGGAGGATCCAACAACAGAGTTGTGATGAGGGCTCGCTTTAATGCATCGAAAGAGCTCTGAGAAATTTCATCCCATAGGAACAGGATTCCATTTTTCAATAAGCGCGTAAAACCTTTGGCAAGTTCAATGTAATTCAGTATGAATCAACAAAGGAAATTAGCTTTCCCCTGTGAACTTTGCAGTTGATGAATGGAAGAAGGAGGAGGCAAGTTGACGATTGCCTCTAATTTCAGAGGATCGATGCGGATGCCTTCTTTAGACACCACGAAGCCTAGGAGCTATCTGCATTTGACGCAGAAGACACATTTATGAGGATTTAACTTGATATTATACTGTCGACAACGTAGGAATATAGCTCTAAGTTGCTCCGGGTGATCTTGACGTTTCACAGAATGAGCAGGAAGGTTGTCGAGATATGGCTAAACTATGTGCTTGATGTTATGGAATGCATAAGAAATAGCTCACTGGAAGGTTGCTTTGACATTATTCAGGCTGAAAGGGAGCTTATTATAGGCAAAAGTCCCCCATGGACAGATAAAAGTGGTTTTGTACTGATCAACAGGAGTGATGTTAATCTGGTTGTAGCCATACAAACCGTCCATGAAGGAAAATATTTCACTTCTGACACATTCATAAATGATATGATCGATTAAAGGAGTGGAGTAATTCTCCTTAGGACAAGCCTAATTGATATCATGGTAATCAAACAAACCCTAATGGTCCCTTGCTTCTCATTGACAGGAACAAAATTGGAGACCCAATCTGTCAATAGTATGGCGTAGATAAAACCAGCTTTAAGAATTTTTTCAACTTCACCCTTTCTTGGATGCATGGGACAAAGTCGTTGGAAAATGGGCTTTGACTCTGGATAATTGGGAATTTCATGCAGCACGATACTTGGATAAATTCCAAACATTTCTTCATACGACCATGCGAAGACACCATGGAACTCCTAAAAAAGTTCTTTATAAATATTTATCTCATCGGGAGAACAAGAACCACCATATGCACATTCTCAAAAATCCCTAGTGTAACAAAAATGTTGATTAGAATGGTCGGAGTGATATTTCTCATGTTTCCCTCAGACATCACTTCATGAATCAAACCCGGATTCTGAAGTGGGTCAGTCGGCGGCGACAAAGCATGAGATCCTAGATAGGCGGAGATGTCACCTGGGATTGGGAGAAATGAGGAACGGTGATGTCCATCATCCCATGGAGTTTCTTCGACAGACATGACCTCCATGATACTCTTGTCAATGGGGAAAGTCTCATTCAAGGGATCATTAGAGTCCAAAGAATCAAACTAGGGAGATTATGCATAAGTGACTAAGGACGGAGCCAAATGAGTATTGGTCTTGGGTGCAGCCACGGAAGCCATGAGGATATCTTGATACATCTACTCAGCTTGGCTAAGAGGCATATCGTCACAAAAACTCTCAATCTTGTCGGGATTGGGAAAAATCCATGGATAGTGACCAGACGAAATCATATTCACGGAGGCGACATTCGTAGGCGGAAGAAGAAAAGCTCCCATAAGAGACAAGTCTTTGAAAAGACCCAGTCCAATGTTCTCATAAGGAGTAGGGGCCTTCCAAACATATGTAATATTTCTTGTTGAAGACTAAGAGGGGAAGAAATCCAACTGATCAACAATCAATATCTTCCCTTTATGAGGGAAATGGAGGAGACGAAAGAGGGTGGAGACCCCACAAACCATAGAGTTTTTCCAACTACGTCCAAAAATGAGATTTTCCAACCACCTCAACTTCCATGTTCACCATTTTCCCCTCCAACAAGATGGGAAATTCCTCAAGAATGTCGTACGACCGAGAACCTCGACCATCGAAAGCTTCTAAGGTATTCGGGGACTGAATCAATGGGGGAGATTTGATGGATTTCTAGCATGCGATAGACATGATGGATGTCGAAATGCCTTCATCAATGATATTCCAATGAATATTATTTCCCATGATGGTAACTTAAATAAAAAAATCTACTTGAGATGGGAGGCGAGGAAAAAAATTATCGAGATAAAAAATAATCAGATTAGAATCTGAAGGATCAATCCCTCCAATGGAAGTGAGTAGTGCCTTCCGTTGTGATGGGAAAGATTGAAGGACCTACAAAGCCGACATCACCGAAGGCGCCTGAGCTAGATCTTCTACAATGTTGTGGTGTTATGCTACTCTCGCATTCGGATTGTAAGATGATATCTGAAGAACACCTTTTGGGGGTGTTCGGATGATGGAATCACTACTCGGTCTCTTGATCTGGACACTACCAGAGGTAGGAGGCGTGGAAGAGGAAGAGTGATCTGGGACTTCTGGTTCCATAGGAGACTTGGATCGATTGGGATAATCTTTCATTCTCATGGTGATGGCAGCATATTTCATTCTAGCCATGAAAACTTGAGAGCTACAAGATGATTGAGCTTGGTCTACCATCTGTGTCTACTAGGAAGGGAACGGTTCTTTCAAAACTGCTGGAGTCCCAGGTGTGCCCTTCAAAAGTCTGGGAACTTCGGTACGCCGAGGAAAATACTTGGTGTAATGACCGTCATCACATATTAGACAAGGATATTTTGGCTTACATGATGAAAAATCACCAACATAAGACTTCTTTGAATCCTGTTTAGGGTTCTCGGATTTAGACTTGTCTTTACCCTTTTTCTTACCCTTTGAGTATTTGGCTATTGTGATAGACTGAACAAAATTTACCTTTGAGGTTTTACTAGGATTCTTCTTATTTTGAGAAGGAGGGTGCACAGTGGCAGCAGTGGATTTGGACTTCGAGGAAGCCTTAGGCGCACTACTATCAGTATGAGCCACTATCCCAATAACACCATCCACCAGAGGCATAACAAGAGAGTGAGATGATGAAGGATTAGTTGAAGGATGCAGCACATCAGGTAACAACTCATATAGAGTCCCAGACTGGGAATACGCCAAGTCTAGGTATTGAGCTCTAGCGATAACCTATTCTTCCGTGACACACCCTCCCATTGCAAGATATTTTGAAATTTTGGGAAAGAATGATTTTTTGAACCATTCAGTCAACAACTGATCCAAGATCTTAAAGTTGATAAGGTGGTGGAGACGCTGCCATTCATGGATGTGATCTGAGATATGCGTCGCAGTCGACTACTTCAACAAAGTGACCAAATGGGTGTCGGTTTCATATCGGACATGCAGATGGAAATGAGTGAGGAAGGCCATAGCCAAGGATTTGAAATCGAAGGAAATTTCTCGAGGGAGATCAATGTACCATTTAGCTGCAACACTGGTCAAAGTGTGTTGGAAAAGAAAAATACAAATAGAATTTTCAACCCAAGAATTAGAGGAACACCAAAAATGGTATGAATAACATGGGTTTGAGGGTTTTCCACAGATTTTCCTTCAAACTTCGGATAATCTCATGGAATATTAGTTGGAATCAACGACCAATGTAGCTGATGCTGGATGGGGTCATTTGTGAGCTTTGAAACATCCAGAAATTCCAACATAGCCAAGAATGGTAAAGGAGGATGATCAGGCAAGAAAGGTTGGGGGTTCCAACCTGATTAATAAGGATTCTAGCCCCAATATGGCGGATTCTGACCCGGATATGCATATTTCCCCCATAGCTGATAAGGACCTTGCTGCATATATTGCTGATAGGGACCTGGATGGGGTTGTTGATATGGCCCCTGCGAGTCCTGAGGCTGTGGAATTTGCTGGACATGGGGTCCATGATAAGGTCCCTACTGAACATAAGGTCTAGTTTGTGGCCCCTAATGAAAGTGGTTTCCAATCGACGGTCCTTGCTGAACATGAGTTCTAGCCTGTGGTCCCTGTTGAACATGAGGTCCAGTCTACGATCCTTGCTAAACATAGGCTCCAGCCTGAGGTCCTGGCTGAGCCTGCTGGTACTAAGGAATTTGTTGATATGAAGCACCAGGTTGAGGTCCAGTCTGGGGTTGCTGGTACTGACCTTGAGGACAAGGCTGGTATTGAGTACCAGGATGATGACGGAAAGGACTAGATTGACCCAGAAGGAGGTTTGGACCAGCTTGGGTGTAAGAACCAAACTAAGGATTGGTCACAAAAACACTAACCGAAGGTTGGTGCTGTTGGATGTACTGCTGATATTGTACATTAATCCTTTGAACATAAGGAATGTTAGGTTGTTGAACATACAAATATACTGGGTTGGCTACAGAAAAGGCTGCTGAACCTGAGAATATTGAATATGAGGCTGACTCGCCCCAAGAATAGATCTAGAACTCGGCTGACCCCCACCCAAAAGGGAAGGTACGTAGAGATGGTTAGACTGCCCCCTAGGCACAGATGAAACCGTGGATTTCCCACTGAATGGTGGGGCTGTAGTAATCGTAGATGGAAAAAAGGGGACATAGGATCCAAATGACATGATCATTTGAACAATGGCGACCGTTGGTTGAAAAAAAGGTTGAGACACCGTGACCACATTCTAAACAAATGGGCCAGAAGATGGAGGAATACCCGTTGACCAAACAGAATCCGGAAATAAGGGTGTACCACCAGAAGCTCCAGAAATGAGGTTTCCCAAAGAGGTATAACCATGCAGGAGCATAGATGCAACATAACTAGATGGTATTTCGGTTCCACTACCTGAATTGTGATGTGTGGATCCAAAAAATTCTCCGTCGGAGGGAGAGACTGGTGAAGAGACTTCCAAGATATACGAGCCAGAGGTTTCCTAAAGAGTGCTTTGAGGAGCACTGATGAACGGAACGTCGTCAGCATTTGATGCCATTTCGTCAGGAAAAAAATGACAAACGAAAGAGTGAGATGCTACCAGAGAAGCTCGAAAAGGGATTCTAGGCTGATCGAAAGTGCTGTATGGTTGCTCAGGAGAGAATAAAATCAGATCAAAGAGATGATTCAAAGGAAATTCCGAGAACTATGCAGCTTGTTCGGGGCTTTTCGGCTCAGATTCTTCCAATGTAGTCCAAGGAGAATCGTTAGGAGGTGCTCGAGATGATATGGGTTGAACACTGATGACAATTCAAAGCTCTTCACCTTGTGCTTCAAGGGGCCCAACTGGAAAATGAGGAACCTCTAAGGGAGGTTGTTGAGATCTGTCAGAGGAGGGAGGGGGCGAATTCAACGATTCAGCCACGAGACCTTCGAGAATAAGATAAAAAAGGAAAGAGGTGAACAAACTCACAACTTACCAAGAAATAAAAGTTGGAGAACTACATGGGTGATATGTTTTCATGGGCATTTACTTTTAGAATTAACAAAAATAAATAAATAAAAAAGGATGTGCTAGGAATAGAGGTTTACCAAGTATCCGTGAACTGCCATATACACCCCAAGGACTTAACGTACGAAAACTAGTCTCCCCGAATGCTGTGTTCGATGTATCACATCTACTAGGCCGTCGAATTGATTACCTATGGCAGGCTTGCAACCTATTGGTGTCTCCCAAAATATGCGCAAGGGTATGTGGGAGTCCAATCCGTAGTAGTGCTACCTAATGCATAACCGTTTGATGAGAGCATCCCAAATACACTTATCATACATCAATATAGTTCCATATGTGGGACGGGATATCACCCCTGGGTTGTAACACAGACCGTTAATGATTACTCCTACGCTTAACGACACTAAAACACGTCTCTAGCCTAGACCATTAAATATTATTGTTAATTCCAATGCTCCTTAAATTGGGTTCATTTTAAGTTGATCTTGATTAAAGTTTCAGTTTCAAGGCTCAAAATGAATTTTACCTGAATCCTTATGATGCAGACTAAATGCGAGAAATAAGCCTTCAATATTGATGAATTATAAATTACTTAGGGAAGAGATACAAATGAGAATGCACTCAATGCAGCAATGAAAATGCCCCCAAACTAGTTCAGAGTTACGAAAATGCAATGCTTTTCAAATTGAATTCACTTTCCTAATGAATGCAACTTAATTGAAAATGAAAATGCCTTTCCTTTCACTAGGATGCATGAAAGTATTTTTTGTTTTTCACTTTGAAATGAAAGAAAAACAAATGAATGAAGGAATAAATCTCCTTACTTTTATTTCAATCGAACCAAACAAAAATCACTTTAAAGACTGCACGAATGAAATGCTTTTCACTCTTCTTAAAAAGACAAAGAAAATCTAAATAGAAAACGAAAAAGAAAATCACTTCCAATTTCTTATGAATTTAGACAAAACACACTCTTCTAGACTTGCGCGTCAAACAAACTATAATCTCATGCTTGACACTAAACCGAAGGGAAATAGTTAGAAATGCATAGATGACCAAAGAATACACCAACCTTCTTCGAAACAAGACAAGAAAAAATGTGACAAAGAGTGTTTGAAATGGCAAAAAAATCCCAAACTTACAACAAATCAAAGAGATGAAACAAACTCTCATAGAGGAGATAGGTAAGTCAAACACAGAGCAGGAGATCATTGAGATCTCACATACTCCTTCAAAGACCAGGACACACAGGATAATTAGGAGGGAAACTCAAATTTTCCAAAGGCTGTGATCAATGCTTTTGTACTGAGCAAAAGGGTGCTGAAAGGCCAATCAATGCGGCTGTACTATATAAAACAACGTTCCCAGCGCTACTGTGAGGACAAAAAAGGTGCTGATCACTAAAAACAAGGAAAAAAAAAGAGTTTCACAAACACACCAGAACTGACACAATGAAAGGACAAAAAACCTTTACACAAGCTGACAAATACCTAAGAAGATTTAAATTTCAAAAATCGGAGAAACTGATCCAAGATTAGTTCGGGGAAGGAGGACTTAAAAGCCTAAAGCTCCCCAGCAGAGTCGCTAGTTTTGTTGTTAAGATAAATCCCCTTTGTAGACATGTGCGATTTCTCTAGCCCTAGAGTGGGTCTAGACACATGAAATCCTTTCTAACATAAGATTTATTAACTAATGCTTACAATGCAAAGAGGAAAGAGACATAGATATCTTTTTCCAATTTCTATCCTTGGATCCGTTGATGGTGACCTCAATCCACGATCCTTTTAGGCGCGATTCCTGCTACTGATGGCATGCGAATACCTGTGGATGATTGGAAGACAAAAAAAAACATGATACAATGTAGAATAAATGTAAACAATATCTATCTAGCAGATCAAAGAGTACCAAAATATTTGCATAATCATGTGGAAAAATATAGAAAGAAAACATCGAATGAAATTCTTGATAAATTACAAAAGGAGATCTTTCAACCAGGCCTTGATGTTGGAGGCATCCTTAGGTGAAAATATGAGTCCTTCACCCAACTCAAAATCATTCCTTCTCCTGTGCACTTAGTCTTAATCGTGATGCAATCATGCAAAGGGATGAGAGTTTAGACGAGTCTGACAATGATCAACCAAGCTCTAAACTTGGGGGAATGAGGGATGTGAATTTATAGCAAGGAGAAGGAGGTTGGGAGACCATGAAAGGAGGAGGAAGGCCCAATTTCTAAGGGATGATCCCACATGGATGAGATCAAGGCTCTAAAATGAGGGAGCTCAACCTTATCATCTATGTTCAACAACCAACTCGCTACCCTTGAGCTTCTATAGGTCAAAGCTTATCCTCCATTTGAGGAAACACTGCTAGAAAGAGGATCAATGTGATTTTCCAATAAATTAGGGCGTTGACAGCGCTGGGTCAGAACTGGGATAAGGAAATTAGTGCGGTCATGGCACCAGGAAGGGGGCTGACCTAGGAAACTAGGAATTGACCAAGTTTCTCCAGTAACCTTTCAAGGAAGTCTTCTTTGGATCTTCAAGGGGATATGTCAGCATATTTCTTGATGATGGAAGCATTGCACAAGATCCATCATGGGGAATTTCAGGATCAAGTATGGGAAAATGAGCATGGTGACAAATTACTGTGTAACAAGTAGCTTGTCAGCCTTGCTTATGGTCATAGAATTTCGATTAAGCTCATTGTACAACATTTATCCCACTTTCCTATGGAATTTGATCTTATCAGGTGTAGGGAAACTTTCCAAGTCTAAAGAAACATCTAGAGCCTTGAACTGGGGGCCCAAATTTATTGATTTTTGTAGAGGGTGATGCAGCAATGATTTCATTTGATTTCTCTCCAAGTCCATAGTAGTTAGAAGTTTGGTCTGGTATGGGACTGAATGTGATACCATTTGTTTCTACATTTCTTCACTGGTCTTCTTGTTCCTTTCTTCAATTTGTTTTCTAGCAAGCCAACTAGGCTCAGTTGTGGTTTCACATCCTGCTGAACTCAGAATGGCTACCTCTAAGGATGAAGAGGTAGTAGTTTGAAGTGAGTCTTCCAAAGTCACCTAGAATCCCGGTTGGTCTGGTTTTGTCTCCACCGACCTAGTCTCAATTTCTTATTCTTCTATCTCTTGGGTCTTGTCTTTTTTACCGGTGTGCACATCTTCCATTTCCATTTCCCCTATTTCACCAACGGTACTTTTCTGTGCCTTTTCCTTTTTTGCTAGAGTCTTGATCTCCATATATGTTTTAATTGGCCATGAATCAAGGTTAGCCTTCCATTCAATCTTAGGCCTACATTCATTATCATATGTTGAAGCCTTTATGATTTCTCTTTTCTTTTCAAAGACACTATGAGGATCATAATGCCAAACATATAATTTATTAAAATGATTTTGTTTCATTAATTCCTCAACTACCAGGAAGGCTTGTCTAGAATTGAAAATGAAAGGGCCTATAGGTTTACCCAATTTGAACAAGTATCCCTTTTTGGCATGGAAAAAGTGGACTTGGTCCACATTGAGACTCTGTCTCATGAATTCCAGGGTGAATATCCTCATTGACATAAAAAAATGCAAGCCGGAAGGAGGAATCTCACACCCTTAAACCTTAATCTCTATGTAATATTCAAACATATACCAGTCTCCCACCTTGGTGTCTTTGCTAAGTTGAAGGATTTATTTTTACTGAGGGAGGATTCTTGGAGGGGAAACATTATGAATAATTTTATAAGCAATGGCCATGTAGGAGGATATGAACTGGGAATAGCCATCATTATCTGGTCTCCTCCTAAAAACAACATCCTAGTCAAAAACATACTTCCTCTACTTTTTTGGAGCCATTAGACTGAGATCCGAGCATTCAAACTCATCCACATGAGTGTACGCAAACAAATAGAACAATAGAGAATAATATCTGAAGTAGGAGGTTGTAGGAAAATGTTGTAGTTGCAATTTTATGAACCCAATTAAGTAAGCAGCTATGTCGAACATGTGGTTTGACAACAAAATATCCCTTATAAACCCTAGGGAGGCTTTAGTGGCCATATTGACATTATCATCCCCAAAAATCTGAGAAATTAGAGAAAAAATAGGTTAAACAGACTTTGCAAAGATAGTTATTAGGGCACTATCAACAATGGGAAAGGATTGAAGCTAGCGACCAAGACCATTTGTACAAAATGCTGTTGCTCAATAGATGAAAGGGTAGTATAATTATAGACCAGAGTGGTTTCTGTGAATTGCTAAGGTTCAAGGGAGATTAGGTAAATCATATAATTTTGGATTAATTATGAGGTCACTTCAAGGATTTTAGCCCGAGTGGAAGAGATAAAACAATTATTTTCTTCTATGTATGCTATAGTTAACCAAGATATGAACTTGGGGAAATAATACACCGAGGGGGGAATTTGGTAGTATAATCCTGAGTCAACTACCTGAAATGGGTCTTCTCCTCTCACATGGTTGCCATACAGTTTGAAACATATATATTCCAAATGGTAAGAGAAAGGGGGGCCTGAAATTTGTGCCTCCATGTCCATGAGTAGTTTGACATTATAGGAGAGTTTGAATTCCCAGGCTTTGGGGGTCTTGGGGGCCACTTTTTTCTTTTTTAACAAATATTGAAACAATTTGAAGGTGGGGGGGAGGGGGTGAAAGATTACCTAATTGACCTAAAAATAACTAAAAACTAATTTGGAGGGTAGTTCTGGATCAAACTGGTGAGCGAACGACGTTGAAAAAATGGTCAAACGATAAGAGGATTTTGCACCGGGAAAGTAAAACAAATTCAAACATCTGGAGCGAGAAGGGTTTTTATAGGAGGAGAGGGGAAACAATCATATGATGTCAGATAATGTCACAGGGGGGGACATGTGGTAGAAGAAGATTGGGCGGTGACATGTGACAAGTGGAGTGGAGTGGGGTTGGGGGGGGGGGAGGAGGTTACTGTTTTACCTTTACTTTCATCACTCACTTGAAAAACAACATTGACGGAATTGTGATGTGGTGGGTGGTCCCCACCTTCCTACAAAGAGTGGAAGAATGCGGGGAGGGATCTTGATATGAACCTCCGAAATTAATCTAGGTCGTTGGATTGGAAGATCCACCGATTTGACTATTGAATTCTGGTGGGTAGCGTCGGTTTATCTACCGCACAAGTTACCCCCCAAAGTTTATTCAGGGGCTGGTTGGGTGGAGATGGATGAAAATATGCCTTGGAACCTGCTCGATATTTAACAAAAATGTTATTCCTATACAAATTTTCCTTTTTACTTAGTTTTTCTTTTTACATGGGGTATTCCATAGATGAGGGCTTTGGTTTTAGAGTTCTTGTTGTGCCACCTGGGCCTAAATTTTTTCCCACCTGATCAATTTGACTATTTTTTGAAGCCATAGGTATTGAATGAAACCTCTTAACACCCCTAAAAAAATATTATAGGAAAAAATATGATAGCCTTTAATTTTTTTAGGGTCTACCTTAGCACCCTCATAAGATACAATATGGCCCAAATACTCCACCTCCTATACTACAAAGAAACATTTACAGATTTTTTCATATAATTGTTTCTCCTCTAATAGTTTGAGCAATTTGTCAACATGTTGAACACAATCCTTCGAAGACTTGATTTTCTAAGGAAGGGTTTGAAATTGGAATTCGTCAAACCTTGAAATGTGGAAGGTTAATTAGTAAGGCCAAAAGGAATGAACAAAAATTCATAATGACCCTCATGGGTTTTGAATGCTATTTTCAGAATGTCTTCAGTCTTCACTCTAATTTGATGATATCCTGAACGAAGATCCAACTTGGTGAAGTAAATTGCTCCATGTAATTCATCCAACAATTCATAAATGACATGAATGGGAAATTTATATTTAATAGTGAGGTTGTTGAGCTCCCTATAATCTATACACATATGCCATGATCTATCCTTCTTGTGCACCAATAGTACTGGAGTAGAGAAAGAAATTTTACTAGGTTGAATTATACCAGCCTCTAGCATTTTCGCAACCATATGTTCAATTTCACTCTTTTGGGCATAGGGATATCTGTAAGGTTTGATGTTTGGAGGAAAAATTACTGGAATCAAATGAATAGCATGTTCATGATCACAAATAGGTGGGAGGCCTTTGGGAGTCTCAAATACCTTGGAATGATTTTCCAAGACTTTTTGGAGATATGGAGAAATAGATGATTTTGATGTTTGAACCTATACTGAGCATAATTATGTAATTACACTCCGCTATTATTTCTTAGAAAGTTTTTTCATGCCATTAGAGCTGATTATATTTCTTGGTTTCTCTATGATACCCCTTAATTCAACTTCCTTTCCTTCCACAAAAAAATTCAAGAAAATTTCTTGAAAATTAAAAGCTATCATCCATAAAGATTGTAACCATTGGACTCCTAGTACAACATCAACACCACCCATTGGAATGAAAACCATTGGAATATGCAATACATATTCCCAGATGGTTAGCTTGATATTATGAAACTTTCCAGAGCAATTTATAGTTCCTCCCTTTTCAACCATCACTTGACACTCCGGTGCTGGATATAGGAAGAAATTCAATTCCTTGGCTATCTTACAATGAATAAAATTATGGATACTACCCGAATCAATCAACACTTTTATATTTTAGTTCTTGATATATCCTTCTATATTGAGAGTTTGAGGAGTGGTAATTCCTGCCAATGCATTACAATATATGGTCAAATTCATTTCTTCTTTCTCTGGGGTTGGTTCCTGGTGTATATCCTCCTCTTTTGATGTTTCTTATTCCTTTTCTTCCTCTTCTTCACAATCTATGTAGAATAATTTATTCTTATCACAATTATGCCCTTTAGTGTATTTTCTATCACAACTGTAATAAAGCCCTTTTTCTCTTTTTTACTCCAATTGTTGTGGTATCAAACTTGTAGGTTGTGTGAGGATAGGAGCAACAAAACTTCCATATTTATAGTTGTGAGTGGTAGACTTCCTTGTTGCCATAATTTTTCTTTCAACTTTTCTTGCCACCCTGAATACCTTATCCAATGAATTAGGTTCCCAAATTTGAACCTCATCTTGGATGTTATCCTTTAAAGTACCTATGAAGACATCAATCCTATGCTCCTATGGAATATTATTTACCCTGATATTCAATTTTTGGAAGTCCTCAATGTGCTTTTCCATTGAACCCTTTTGTTTGATATTTATTAGTTAGCTAAAGAAGGCATTTATCTTTGTATCCTCATAATATGCTATCATTTCCTTCGTAAAAATTGACCAAGTGACAAGTGGTTTATGAGAACAAATCCATCGATACCATACAAACTGATTGGGTTCTAAATATAAAGATGCAATGCGTACCTTTTGTATGTGTTGCACATCATGGAGATCAAAATATTGTTTCGTTTGTAGTATCCATGTCACCAGATCATTTCCATAAAAATTAATTATATAGATATTTGGAATGTGGTGGTTCGTAAACCCAACATTGAAGTCTCTAAAATAATAATTCATATTCCTTTTGTCCCCATCAAGATTTTCATGGATTACCTTGTTGCCATTGGGAAGCCTTTATTATAACAACGACAACAATGACCACCACCATGCATACACAAAAAGCACATATACCACAAGAATAGGGACACATATGCATCCGACATGTACACATGACAACACATTCATCCAAGGAGAATGAAAACCAGACATCACCTAAGGAGAACAAAACCATGCTTTGATACAACTCTGTAACACCCTCCTCCCACATTTACCCAATCTAACTGATCCACATGGGTAAACATGTGGTGAAGGTTACTATGATATGATTCAACTCCCCATGTATAGTTAAGGAAGTGCAACTAACAAGATAAGATGAATCTGACCCTCTTTAGGAGCTATAGAAACTTCAAGACCCAACCAACCCCTTTAGGTGTCCAATCCCTTAGAGAACTTGATTTTCACTGACTTAGAGCCTCAGTCGTTCACATGACAAGGCATGCATGTGACTGAGACCCTCCAGTCTCTCCTACAACAAGGCATCCATGCGACTACGACATTTTTCAATAATTTTTGAGCCAGCGACCGTAAATTCTAAGCCACTTTATTAGGGATAGGACTGATCCAAGGTCTTTTTCTTGAGATGTGTTAAAGAATTACATGTAAAAATTGCAGCTTAAAGAAGAAAATTTAAAGGCATAAACATAAGAAAAGAGAAGAAATTAAAATCATGCAAGAAGACATAGAATTGATATCGGAGTTCGTCCAGGAGGGACTACATCTCCAGGCCTTGCTCAATTAGTAGGGAGGCCCTCTTTAATTAAGTGGCAATAAAAATGAAAGTACAATTATAAATGAAAAATTACACCCTTATACCTCCATAGCTGAAAGTGCCCGAATATTGGAGACCTCTGATGAAGAAATGGAAAACATCATTGGATTCGTGGCACTGAGAGGTGCATAATCCATATAAAATTTGCCTGATTCTGACAAAGTGAAAATCTGGACCCTCTGGAAATGGCTCAGATCATGGTTCCACCCTGTCTCGTACTTCGTGCCACTCTTGGCCTGCCTGGGTGCACTTCTGTAATGAATGGTTTATATATGAGAAGTTGGGTGGACTTAACCAAGTCCGTCATTGGTGAATTGGTTTAAGATCTGAATTAGAGGGAGGGGGTCGGGTGGTCAAACCCTGACCCCTCCTTTATAAGTCAGAATTTAATTTTAATAATTGCACATTTTCTTTTTTAAAATATCTGCCATATTGTATTTAATACAAGCAGCACGTTGGGGGGCTGGGCCCATGTTGGGCAGCCCGCCCCACCACTTCCGCCGACACTGTATAGTAGAGTGGAGGTATGGGATGGGGCGGCGGGGTTGAAAGCCCGCGCCCCTCCTGCCATGTTTATTGTAACATGTGCATGTGGGTAGTGGGTGGTTGGGTGGCGGGGTCATGACTGCTGCCCACCCCTAATTTAATGTAATTTGTTTATGCGGATCCATTGGGTAGGGCGGTGGTCATGGCCTGCCCTACCCCCTTTTTAATATTTTTTTAATTTTTAAAAACCATCAAGATCTTTTCGAATATTCCAGATTTTGACCGAAGGAGTGCTTTTAACCATCCCACAATTTCGCCCGAAATCCATCTGGAGTTGGCCAAAATATGGTGGTCGGGTTTTTGCAAAATTGTCGCCTCCTTAAGCTGCCACATCACCAAGTCAACCCTCAAACTTTGACTGCTCCTAAATCCTCCATACAGACTCAGAATTGAGTGTCGTCTGTGCCATTGGAATCAGAAAGAAGAGATATTTAACTTGACACTAAGTTTACCATATTTCTGATACTTTGATTTTTAAGCCATTGTACTTAAGCCACTTATACTTGGACCTGTTCGATCCACCTGGATCATTCCTCTGTACCAAAGAGATTTTGGACCCCCAAAGCCTTATCAATCAACAAGAAAGTGGGGGAATTTCTCCCTCACCTTCTCCTTTTCAAGCCATTTAGCTTTACTTGGGTGCATCCATTTGATACCAAAACGAAGATACTCCACATCTCTTCATTGTGAAGTCCTGGTTCTTCAATCGAGAATGATGTCTTTTGGCAGTTCATCGAGATACTCTAGTGCAAAGTCATCCACTGTAGGCACTGATCCTACCTCCTCGGTGTCCATAATCAATGGTGGTTCATAAAGCTTCCGATTTTCGACATTCACGACCGAGTACATCTACATGTATATAGGAAAATTGAGTTGGAAAGAATTATTCCCAATCTTCTCCAATATGGTAAATGGACCATACCGGATTGGTTATAATTTCTTGCCTCCCCCCTTTATTCCATCCTTGCTGATATGGAACCACACCTTGTCACCAACTTGAAATTTATGGTCGACTCGATGCTTCTCATGTCGGGCCTTATATCGGAGCCTGACTCTTTTCCAACTTCTCTTGCACTGCTTAGTGAATTGTCTGTATCCACTAGATACACTGTTGTGCCTTGTCCCTATCATCACGTCCACTGGAATATTCATCCCTTTCATAAATCATGTCAAAAGGATCCTTTGTTAAGTAACCAAAACATATCTCAAATGGTGAACATTGCGTAGAGGAATGCACTACTCTGTTGTAGGCGTGCTACACATATGAAAGATTCTCATTCCACAAATTGGGATGTTTGCTACAATAGCCCCGCAACAAGCGTACCACAGTACAGTTTATGACCTCTGTCTGTCCATCGGTTTGTGGATGGAATGCTGTACTTCTCTTCAACTTGGTCTCCATCATTCACCACAAGCTGGTCCAAAACTCTCCAAGGAAGTGAGAGTCTTGATCGAACACAATCGATGTGGGCAACCCCAAGTGCACCCAAACAAATTGAAAGAAAAGATAAGCATTCTGCTTAATAGTGACTTGCTTTTTACAAGGCATTAATATGCACATTTTACTAAAGCGGTCTATGAAAACATACAAATAGTCCTGACCCTTTCTAGACATAGGAAAACCTCCTACAAAGTCTATCGAAACACTTTCCCATGGACGACCCGAAATAGGGAGTGGTGTGTAGTGCCTGAGTTTTCTATTAGAGGGCTTTGAAAAAGAACACATCACACATGCCTTTACAAAATGGGTTGCAATTTTTTTCATATGGGGCAAAAAGCAAAACCTTTGCAAATGACATAAGGTTTTTTCGACACCAAAGTGAGCATACACAAGAGAGGTATGTGCCTCTAGAATTACATGTACCCTTTCTCCTGTGGGTATGCAAAATTTTCCAAGGTGATACAAAAAATTCCCCTACAAATGATAGTTGTCCACCTGTGATCCATGAGTTAGTTTTGCATATATTGCTTTAAAGTCATCATCATTAGCATATTGTTCAACATAAATTTCAAAAGACAATGAAGCATTATGCAAAATAATAGGAGGACAAGAGAGCATATCTGCTACTTTGTTTCTAGTGCCCTTCTTATACTTTATTACCAGATGAAACTTTGGTAGAAACCCCATCCACCTGAAATGACAAGACTGTTGTAGCTTGGTCTATGACTGGAGGTATTGCAAGGGTTGGTGATCCGTATGGATAATGGTTTCCTTACTGATCAGGTAGTGTTTCCACTTTTTCACACTTTGGACCAAGGCATACAATTCCTTGTCATAAGTGGGGTAATTGATGACAACATGGGAGAAATTCTCTGAATGGTAACATATTGGCTTCTTCTGCTGCAACAATACAGCTCCCATGGAATACCTACTGGAAGCGATTTCGATCTCAAAAAGCTGTTGGAGATCGGGTAAAGCTAGGACTGATGCGATGCTCATTTTCTCTTTCAGTGCTTTGAAGGAATTATAATACTTTCATCTCCACTGAAAGACTTGTTTTATACTTGTCAGTGTGTGTAAGGGTGCTACAATAATGGATAAGTTGGAAATGGATCTTCTCCAGTACTGTAATACACCTAGAAAACTACAGACCTCTGTTACATTGGTAGGCTTAGCCCATTTTACAATCACCTAAACTTTGGAGGCATCTATTTTTAATTGACCATTACCGAGAATATGACCTAGGTAAACCAGAGAGGTTTTCCCGAACTCACACTTTGACATTTTTACATACAATTATTCCCTTTTCAATACATCAATCACTTTATTTACATGGAATACATGCTCATCCCAAGTCCTACTAAATACAAGAATATAATCTAAATGCACAAGGACAAATTCATCAATGAAAGGCCTAAAAATATCATTCATGACTCTCATGAATGTGGCTGGAGCTTTGCATAGTCCAAATGGCATCACCATCCATTCGAACAACCCCTGTTTGGTCTTGAAGGCGACTTTCCACACGTCCTGCTCTGCAATTATGACTTGGTGATAACCACTACGCAAACCCAATTTGGTGAAATAGATAACATTCTTTAATTGATCTAACAAATTATCAATGCGAGGGAGAGGGTATTGATTTTTTACCGTGATTTTTTTTAGCACTCAATAATCCATGCACATCCTCCATGTGCCATCTTTCTTGGGTACTAACACGACTAACGAGCCGCAAGGAGAAGTACTTGGCCAGATGACCCCTTGGTTCATCAATTCCTGTACCTGCTTTTTGATCTCCTCCATCTCGATAGATGACATCCTGTACATACCAATGTTTGGCAATGGAGCATCATGCTGCAAATGGATCTCATGTTAGATTTCTTGTTTTGGAGGCAATCCTCTAGGTTCTTGAAACAACTCATCATAGTTAGAAATAAATTCACATAATTAGTATTTATGAGCTGGATAACATCCTCAGAAAGCGTCAGATGTTTCTTCATCTTTTGCTCTCACAACCATAAGCAAACAACCCTTGCAGGAATTCAATAATCTCTTCATCTGTCCTACACTTACAAGACTGGCACTGATCTTGGTTTGATGAGCTCTTACAATATACTCTACCCCATCTTTTTTGATTTGGTATTTATTTTCATGTCGAAATAAAACTTCTTTCCTATCGTAAAGATAGGAACTCCCTAACACAATACCATAGATATTGAATGGTATGACATCCAGTTCTACTTCATCCACCAGTTTAGAAGCATTTAAAAATTTAATCTTACATTTCTTGGTTACATTTAGTTTTACTTTGTCATGTATCCATCCAAGCAGATAAGATTTCAGATGAGGCTTAACTTCTAAGCCTAACTTTTTAACCAAGGATTCTGAGATTAAATTTTCTTAAGAGCCTAAATCAAATAGAGTTTCTATTGACAACTCTAATATGAAACAAATCAATTATCTTTCATTAATTAGGAAGAGGCTCATTTGTTGAAATAGTGCTTCCATGTGATTTAGAATTAACATGAAGAGAAAGAGAACCTTTTGTGCCTGCTGCTGTGATCAATGCCTCGTTGCCAAAGTCGGATCGAAGGTCTTGCTGCGCGGTTTCTACCGTCTTTTGCTTACCCTTTCCACCATATCTCTTTGGCTTCTTTTCTGGGTACAAATTCCACCAAAGATCGTCATCAAGAACTTCCTTTTTGCAGTGAGTGAAATAAGGCTTTTCTCCTTCATCTTTCTTCGTTGATTCCGTCTTATTTTCCTTTCCCTTTCCTTTCCCCTTGAATTTTACATTTGAAGGTTTGAAAGGTGGTTTCTTTGAATGATCATATTTATCATTTCTACCCCCTTTTTCAAGATGAATGGCCTTTACAATGGTTGATTCAATAGTATTAGGTTCAAACATTAACAATGAATGTCTAATGTAACTATGTAATGACCCAATGTACTTATTTACCACTTCAGGTGAATCTAATGAAATGCCCAAACTTTGTGCTTGTTTTCTAAATTCCTCGGTAAAGCTTTGCAAGTTTTGTCCTTTGCATTTCCTCAGGTACTGCCACTCCATTAAGGATTTTTTCTTATAACCCAAAGGATAGAATTGATCTTTAAGTGAAATAATAAAATTTGACCATGAGGAAAGAAGCTTACCCAAATTACTACTGCCTTGAAGTTTTCTCTCCCACGAGATGCGAGCGGTGCCATTCAGTCGAATTGAAGCCAATTGGATCTTTGCCTGATCCTCCACAATCCGCTGAATCTTGCAGTAGAGTTCAAGCTGCCTAATCCAATTGCTAAGTTTCTCTGCATTACTTTCGCCATTATACATGGGTAGATCAAATTTGACATCTAACTTAAATAAAGGTTTATTAGATGCATGTCCTGAATTCCTATGATGATGGTGAGAAGAGGAGGAAGAACTTTCACTTGCTGGAGGAGAAGGAGGTGGATCTCCTCCATTATCTCCATTGTAGCATAATTTGACTTAGCTAAAAGTCAAGAGAGGTTCTGGGCAATTCAAGGTTGTTGAGTATCTTCATGTAGTGAGAGCTCAGCTTGAGAAAATAAAAAATGATTTCGACCCAAAACTTGAAGAATAAAGGAATCAGTTCTCTGAGGAGAATGTCAAACTTTTGGTGGAACTATATGAGTACAAATAATATCAAATTTGGAGGAAGAGGTTGTTTGAAATTGACCATATTGAGACAAATTTTAAGTCTAAAACTAAAAATAATAAGAAAAAATCAATTTAATAGAAGGGAATAGTTGATTCTTTGACTAAAGATAAAGATGAGTTAAACAATGAGAAACATGATTTGGCCAAACAGGTTGAAGAAATGAGATCGGGTTCTGACAAAATATTAGAAAAGTTTGTGAATGTTGCTAAAAGCATTGTCCAAGGAGAAAGAGATACTATGCTGAATATGAAATAATTAAATATTCGCATGGACATAGAGTAGAGAAAAGTGGTTCAACCTTTGGCGAGATTACAACTTTAGATGAAAAGGCTATGAGCTATTTTCTACAGTGGATCATCTTGAAGAGATATCAAACTTAGCGGCTTCATGTATTTATTCAATTCGTTTTAGAACTATGAATGTTCCACCTTCATTTGAACTATCTACTTGGGCAGGGGATGTTTTGCCGTGCATTCCTTCTACTACAGGGAATACACTGAATACAATTTATTTACCTTTTGGGAAAGTGAGCCAAATACTAGTATTACATCTGCAATTAGTTAATTTTCTATCCCTATTGTTTCACTAGTCACCACAACCACTATAAATGCTGCTTGATAGATAAATTGACAATAATTAAAGTACAAATTACACTTCTCAACATTTTACACATGGGAAATTTGCAGATTTTTCAGGCCATTTTGGTTATATAAAGTCTGTACTTCCTGCATTTCATATTGGCTATTACAAAGCATCATTAATATTCTACAACAATTATTTGCAATTAATGTGCAAGAATACTTTGTCCAGAGGACCAGTGCAAAGTGTTCCTTAAACTTATATGAAATCCAAAAGATCATCAACAGAAAACGTAATCACTCCCAGGTCATGAATTTCGATTGCTTATTGCAGGAAAACGATGAAAAATTTCATAAATCTGCGATATGGGTTTTGTACAGAATGACACCAATTGACTTCCTCATGAGAAATTTCAAGAAATTTGAAGCATTTTCAAGGATTTTGTGGGTTCCTTCGAACACTAGTTTTCTTAAAAAACGTTGTGAAAATTGGGGATGACTCTGTTGTACTGGAATTCAATTTGTCTGATCACAATTTCTGTCTTAGAAGAAGACTTGAATGATGGAGACTATTGGTTTTATCGGTAATTTGATGTAGGCTGTTATACTGTGTCAGAAGACTTTAGTGGGTTTACTCTTGACATTGTTTCAAATGCTCCAAAACTGAGAGTATAGTTTCAGAGGGCACAATGTTTTGGGTATGAGGAAGAAGAGATCAATGCCTCAGATATCTTGTGCCCAGATCCAATGGTAATTCGGAAGCACAAACTGCACTGAAGTTATGCCTAAGCGTGATCCCATAAGAAAATTTGGACAAACCTCTTGTATGGAAATCTACGGTCATCATTGATTGTGGAAGTACCTCTCCCCATTTAAAAAAAAAATACCTACGTGCCCCCGCAAGTGGTTTTTGGTTTTAATAAAGGACATCGCGTGATGATAGATGAAGCCCACATCCTTTACTTTCAAGTCCCAATTTTATTTTTCATGAATTTCAAATGATATCTTATCATAAATCTTGCAAATAAATGTTATTTAAAAATAATATCATGTATCATATATACATATGATATTATTATAATTTTGTAACATCTACCACAGTGAAACAGTTATTAACTGCTTTAAGCAGTTATTTCTGAAAACTGATTCAACGGTCAAAGAGCAAAGATAAAATCCCAAAAGGCAGATGGCAGAGGGTTCGGAGTTTGTATTTATTTTTCTGATGAATTAATCAAAGAGGCATCAATTTTCCTGCAACTGTTGATGGTGATTCGTGTTTCCTGTGTCATATTGTGTTCTTTCTTCTTTGAATGAAGTGAAGTAATGTAGCTGACGGTCTCTTAATTACATTTGTAAGTAAGAGTTAAACAACCTTAATATGCGCTCCTTCACTTCAACTTTTCTCTCCTCACAAATTCATTCTGAGACTCAAAGTAATAAATTCTGTGTTACAACATATAATTTTGAGTTTCCTAACAGTTCTTATTTTCATTCAGATATCAACAGTTAAAAGGCATTGTGGAATCTTTTATTATTTCAGATTATTAAGGGTTTTAAAGAATTAATTTACATAGGAATAGGACAAAGACCAAATGATAATTTTTTTTTCCTTAATTTTTTTTTTTAAATGTCTTAAGCATTGATCCCTTTCACAACCAAGGGATTGTTTCTTAAGAACCGACATTTTTTGGCGCTATTTCCGGGGATGAAGACACGGAGTTATTTTTTCCTGGGTATTGACATATATTTCGTGATGGTGAACAAGATTTAGATATAAAGTTTGGTTGTTTATTATTCACCTGGTGACTCCACTGATGAAGGTTTCATTAGATGAGGAATTCTGTAGGCAGGAAAATGAGAAAGTACAGTGGAAAACCCAGATATCAAAGTTTGAGTTTTTTAAAGGAAGTTCTATTTTTTACTATCAGTTTAGTGATCCCTTACATATCAAGAAGATTGTTTCCCGCTTTATATTCTCAGAAGATTGTAAAGCCCAAGAATTACATTCTTTATAGGAAAAATAATAATTTTATTCTGCTTGTATTATTAATTTTTACACAACCTTATCTCCTAAATATGAGAGGAGAAGATGATCATGTACATTGCAATTCCCGAAAAATCAGCTATAACTGGGGCATAAAGGTGACGATTCATCATCTTTAGGTGATAATATTCTACCTCATAAACAATCCACTACTTTTCAGCTTGGAGCCAAGGATATTTTCAAACCCTTGTTGCTGCCTACAGATCTTCATCATTATCCTTTAAAAATCTTTAAATTTCTGCGAAGTTTTTTTGGAGAAAGTGATGATGTTGTAGCCAAACAACATCTCCTAGAATTTGAGTAATTTCTGGAAAAATTTCAAATTATGTATGAAGATGTGGCTATAAGGATGTTTTGTCATTCATTAAATCAGGGTGCTCAACAATGGTTCTAGTGTTTGGAAGCAAGTTCAATTTGTTCATGGCAAGGTTTTCAAGGTATCTTTCTTAGATATTGGGGCGAGCAAAAGTCATAAGAAAAACAACTTTTGGAATTATATTCTATCCAGAGGCAGAGTAATGAATCAATCGCTCATTTTAATAGAAGGTTTCAAAAAATTTATTTAAGTATGCCAAAATAGATTCAACCTCCTGAGGCTTCTGCCATGGTGTATTATTCGAAGGCTTATTCTATTGACTTGGCTTTTTATCTGAAGGAAAGAAAGCCTTGTACTCTGGAACTGATGCTTCTTTATGCACAAGAAATTGAAGATAATTTTTGGGCTTGTAGAATTTTTTCTTATCATGGTGAAAGAACAAGTTTTGTTAAAGACAAGAATGCTTGTCAAGAAAACAATGGAAATGCTTTACAATAAAATGTGAGTTTAGAGATAAACAAGGATTTTCAAAGAATTTTAGAGGATGCCCTTGTTCCTGAGACATGAGAATTTAAGCATTCTGAGGATTTTAATCAACAACTTTTTACGACAACTGAACTACACTTTGAAAAACTGGAAGATCCTTATAATTTTCATAAATTTAGCGAATTTGTGAATATGGGAGAAACTAGTGGAGTTCCTCAAGTTTTGTTGCAGGAAGACATAGATTTTGGTTAAGAATTAACATTGTACAAAAAACATTGGCATTATGGGGAACAAGCCTTGGATTTCTCTTTTTGACATAAGTGGTTGTTAGTAGAAAACAACAATCAATTTCCTCACGCACAACCCCAAATTGAGGATTCAAATAATGAAGGAAGCTACCCTGTTTAGAAGGATATTCATCAGCAAAATGATAAAAAAAAGGAGGCAGCCAAAATCTTGTCTCGTCAGTTCTATGATCCAGTGGCTGAGTATATGACAAATTTCTTTGATCAGTAACAGGCATTTATGCAGAGGTATGTGCAAAGCTTTGTATTTGGATAATTTTCATGGTACATCCCCGTTTTGATTTTTAAACTTCGACAGTATGGAGGCATTAAGTTTAACAGACAGGTGTTGGGTTGGTGCCATTGGAAGGCTGACTTTACTTGATTAAGTTCAACCATGTATATATAAAAGAGATGTACATAAATAAGCTCATAAATTGAGCATTTTCAGTTGCAGTATTTCTAGTTCAATATTCTCAGTTTAAGAATAAAGGAAGAAGTCCAAAATGTAGTAGGTGGAGAGATTTCATACTGGGATCAATTTCCATTTTGGTTTGACTCCATGCCCAATAAAGGCTATTGGTCTACAAGTTCTCAGCAGTTTTCTACCAAAGCACTGTTCCTAATTGGAGCTAGATGTTGTAGCATAATTTGACTTAGCTAAAAGTCAAGAAAGGTTTTGGGAAATACAAGGTTGTTGAGGATCTTCATGTAGTGAGAGCTCAGCTTGAGAAAATAAAAAATTATTTCGACCCAAAACTTGAAGAAGAAAGGAATCAATTCTTTGAGGAGAATGCCAAAATTTTGGTGGAACTATATGAGTGCAAAGAATATCAAATTTGGAGGAAGAGGTTGTTTGAAATTTCCCATATTGAGACAAATTTTAAGTTTAAAGCTAAAAATCATAGGAAACAATCAATTTTACAGAAGGGAATAGTTGATTCTTTGATTAAAGATAAATATGAGTTAAACAAGGAGAAGCATGCTTTGGCCAAACAGGTTGAAGAAATGAGATCAGGTTCTGACATAATATTAGAAAAGTTTGTGAATGTTGCTAAAAGCATTGTCTAAGGAGAAAGAGATACTATGATGAATATGGAATAACTAAATATTTGCATGGATATAGAGTAGAGAAAAGTGGTTCAACCTCTGATGAGATTACAACTTTAGATGAAAATGCTATGCATTATTTTCTACAGTGGATCATCTTGAAGAGATATCAAACTTAATGACTTGATGTATTTATACAATTCATTTTAGAACTATGAATGTTCCACCTTCATTTGAACTATCTACTTGGGCAGGGGATGTTTTTCCTTGCATTCCTTCTATTATAGGGAATACAGTGAATACAATTTATTTACCTTCTGGGAAAGTGAGCCAACTACTGGTAGTACATATGCAATTAGTTAAGTTGTTATCCATATTGTTGCACTTGTCACCACAACCACTATAAATGCTGCTCGACAGATGCATCAAAAATAATTAAAGTACAAATTCCACATCTCAACATTTTACCCATGGGAAATTCACAGATTGCCCAGGCCATTTTGGTTATATAAGTTTGTACTTCCTGCATTTCATCTTTGCTATTAAAAAAAAATCATTAATCTTCTACAACAACTTTTTGCAAGTAATGTGCAAGAATACTTTGTCCAGAGGACGAGTGCAAAGTGTTCCTTAGACTTATGCAAAATCCAAAGGATCATGAGCAGAAAATGTAATCACTCCCAGGTCATGAATTTCGATTACTTATCATAGGAAAAGGAGGAAAAATTTCATAAATATGCGATATGGTTTTTGTACAGAATGACCCCAATTGACTAACCCGCCAGAAATTTCTAGAAATTTGAAGCTGTTTCAGGGATTTTTTGGGTTCCTTGAAACACCATTTTTCTTAAAAAACATTGTGCAAATTGGGGATGAATTTGTTCTACTGGAATTCGATTTGTCTGATCACAATTTCCATCTCAACAGAAGACTTGAATGATGCAGATTATTGTTTTTATCAGTTATTTGATGTAGGCAGTTATACTGTGTCAGAAGAGTTTAGCGGGTTTACTCTTGACATTGTTTCAAATGCTCCAAAACTGAGAGTATTATTTCAGAGGGCACAATGTTTCAGATATGAGGAAGAAGAGATCAATGCCTCATATTTTTTGTGCCTAGATCCAACGGTAACCCCAAATCACAAACTGCACTGAAGTTATGCCTAAGCATGATCTCGTAAGCATATTTGGCCAAACCACTTGTTTGGAAATCTACGATCATCATTGATTGTGGAAGCACCTCTCTCCATTTCAAAAAAAACTACCTACGTGCCCCCGCAAATGGTTTTTGGTTTTAATAAAGGACATTGCGTGATGATAGATGAAGCCCACATCCTTTACTTTCAAATTCCAATTTTATTTTTTATGAATTTCAAATGATATATTATCATAAATCTTGCAAATAAATGTTATTTAAAAATAATATCATGTATCATATATACATATGATATTATTATAATTTTGTAAAATCGACCACAGTGAAACATTTATTAAATGATTTAAGCAGTTATTTCTGAAAACTGATTCAATGGTCAAAGAGTAGAGATTAAAGCCCAAAAGGCCGATGGCAGAGGGTTCGGAGTTTTGGACCTTGGAAAGACTACAATTTTGTATTTATTTTTTCTGATGAATTAATGAAAGAGGCATTAAGTTTCTACAACTGTTGATGGTGATTCGTGTTTCCTGTGTCATATTGTGTTCTTTCTTCTTTGATTGAAGTGAAGTAATGTAGCTGTCAGTCTCTTAATTACATTTGTAAGTAAGAGTTAAACAACCTTAATATGCGCTCCTTCACCCCAATTTTTCTCTCCTCACAAATTCATTCTGAGACTTAAAGTAATAGATTCTATGTTACAACATATTATTTTGAGTTTCCCAACAGTTCTTCTTTTCATTCAGATATCAACAGTTAAAAGGCATTGTGGAATATTTTATTATTTTAGATTATTAAGGGTTTTAAAGAATTAATTTCCACAGGAATAGGAGAAAGATCGAATGATAATTTTTTTTTTTTGTAATGATTCCTTTCACAACCGAGGGATTGTTTCTTAAGAACCAAAAATCTCCATGCCCTGAACCTTGTCCTTCTGAAGCATTCTCCCCTTCTTTCTCTCGTTTCTCAAGTCTAGAGAGCAATTTCTCGACCCGATCTTCCATGGTGTAGAAAGTCTTGTGGAAGTTTAGCTCCTTCTCATTTCGAACATCGTCATCCATGTTTATTCTTCGATGTGCACGTCCCGCTTTGGGATAAAAAGAATTTAGTGTCCCTTCTCCTCTTCGTAGCCTATTTCTAGTTAGCATACAAACATGCAATTCACATATACAAACACCTTCTCTGATACCACTTGGTCCAATGTAGTTTTCTTGAGATGTGTTAAATAATTACATGTAAAAATTGTAGCTTAAACAAGAAAATTTAAAGGCATAAACATAAGAAGAGAGAAGACATTAACATCATGCAAGAAGACATAGAATTGATATCGGAGTTTGTCCAGGAGGGACTAGGTTTCTGATCCCTACTCAATTAGTGGGGATGGCCTCTTTCATTAAGTGGCAATAAAAATGAAAGTACAAGTACAAATGAAAAATTACACCCTTATACCTCCATAGTTGAAAGTGCCCAAAAATTGGATACCTATGATGAAGAAATGGACAACACCATTGGATTCATGGCGCCGAGAGGTGCAAAATCCATATAAAATTTTCTTGATTCTGACAAAGTGAAAATCTGGACCCTCTGGAAATGGACCAGATCATGGTTTTGCCCCCCTCCTGCAAAGCGCTCATGGTTCCACCCTGTCTCGTACTTTGTGCTGCTCCTGGCTTGCCTGGGTGAAATTTTGAAATGACTGGTTTATATATGATAAGATGGGCGGACTTAACCAAGTCCGCCGTTGGTGAATTGGTTTGAGATCAAAATTGGAGTGAGGGGATCGAGTGGTCAAACCTCGCCCCCTCCTTTATAAGTCGAAATTTCGTTTTAATAGTTGCACATTTTATTTTTAAAAATACCCACCATATTGTATTTAATACAAGTGACACGTTGGGGGGGGGGGGTGGGCCCACATTGGGTGGCCCACCCCGCCACTTTCGTCGGCACCGTATAATAGAGTGGAGGTATGGGATGGGGCGACGGGGTTGACAGCCTATGCCCCTCTCGCCATGTTTATTGTAACATGTGCATGTGCGTAGTGGGTGGTTGGGCAGCGGGGTCATGACCGCTACCCACCCCCAATTTAATGTAATTTGGTTATGCGGATCGGTTGGGTAGGGCGGGATCATGGCCCGCCCTACCCCCTTTTTTTGATTTTAAAAAACGAACCTGATATTTTTGAATCTTCCGGATTTTGACCGAAGGAGTGCTTTTAACTGTCCCAAAATTTCACCCAGAATATGGCCGGAGTAGGTCCGAATCTAGTGGTTGAGTTTCTACAAAATTGTCACCTCCTTAAGCTCCCACATCACCAAGTCAACCCTCAAACTTTGAATACTCCTAACTCCTCCATACAGACTTGAAATTGAGTGTCTTCTGTGTCGTTAGAATAAAAAAGATGAGATCTATAACTTGACAGTAAGTTTTCCATATTTTTGACACTTTGATTTTTGAGCCTTTGTACTTAAGCCACTTGTACTTGGACCTATTCGATCCACCTGGATCAAGGACTCAGGCCTTTGCCAATAACTTCATGAGACTTATAGAAATAATAATTGACGTTGAAACAATGCTACTAATGCAAAAAAATGAACAATAACTTGACCATACCCCTACCATCCTTAATAAGAATTTCGTCAAAGAGATCATGAACATGTAATCTACAGGTCATAACAACATATCTGAACATAGGGATCTCATACTTATATGAGAATCGTCAAGGATGACTAATGTCTCCTCCCAATAACTGCATTATCATCTATTAGGTCATTAATTCACTAACATTTCATATATTAACCAAAACATGATGAGAGTCATACATCAAAACTCTGATAAAACATGCTTATAACCAACAATTAACCTGATACACATTCATGATGAAACAACCATTAAAGCCATATAATGACAAGAAAATTTACTCATAAAATACCAAAGGAAAAGGATCTCTTATTAACGTATGCAAATCCAACCAAGTGAGGGACTTCCACATACCACCCAACCATAGATTGAGATGAACCAAATATCTCTTTAAAACAATCACCCCCACACCATATTTCAAGCATGAATGTGGGATCTCATGGAATAAACCAAGAAAAAAAAACCAGGACTTCCATAGGAAAAACCACCTCAACCCTCAACCAGTGATTCCACCTCATGGTCCGACATCACTAACCATCACCAAAATGGTCTCTACCCAAGCTATCCAAGGCTCTAGATGCGTTTGTTCCAACCAAGGATTCTCAGACTAGTAACTCAACCCACAACTACCGCTGGGCTCCAAAGTGTTTGTCCAACTAGGGCTTCTATGACTAGTAACTCTATAGATTTTAACCTTGTACATAAATTACCTGCAAATGAATTCTTAAAAATAGAAAATAAATAATGGGGAGAACATAAACATAAAACACATATACACAGACATTTTCCCTTGGATCCCAAAAATGGGATTACCAGATTGATATTTCATTATATTCCTTTCAATGTTACATTACATATAAATATATACATGTTGAAGCATTCATAAACCCCAATCCATTAACCTTGGATTAGAAGATAACCATAGTTCCCTTGACTGAATTCACAAAATACCATGGACATAAAACCATCATGCCCAAAACCATGTGAAAAACCCATGCACATAACCATAGGTAGGTTTTCCCACCTAATATAGGGTCCAAAATTTTTTTCCTAGGGCACTGCCCCGGACCCCATGTAGGGAGGCTACCTCCCCCCTGAAAAACCCCCAACAGGGGGGGGGGGGGGTTTCACCCTCCCCTGTGACCCCCCTATTGTGCCTGGCGCAATGAAGAGGGGGAGATAACGCCCCCCTGTGACCCCCCCGCGTGTGCGACTAGACATGGAAAGAATATAACAGACACCCAAAATTCTCCCACTTGTTGTTTTATTTTCCACACAGGGGGCCACAGGAGAGCTCAATCATTGGTCCAACCCTACAATGTCCATTGTTTCTCTACACCAAGAAAAATTCTCATAGCTCACATACTTTTTCAATGCATCTGCAACATTCTTCAAAGTGTCCACCTTTACCAGCAACACCTTTTTCTCCTCAACCATATCCCTCACAAAGTGATACTAAACATGAATATGCTTTGTCTTTGAATAATAAGCAGGGCTCTTTGTGTTGAAGAATCAATGCAGTTATATTAGGGTTTGATTCTTCGATCTTGATAATTACTTGTGAATGTGTTGGATTCTTTTACTTATTTATTATCTTATCTTTCATCAAGAAATTACCATATTATGTGTGTATGAAGATAAAAAAACAAGAGACACAAGATATAGAAACTATGCCAAGGAAAAATCCCCCTCGAGGGGAAAACTCAGTCAAGATAATTCTTCCTTTCAATAATATTCTTTAAGACTCTTCACCCTAGGCATGAGCCAAACTTTCCCTCCACACCAACTCAGCCTTCTAGATCTTCGACCCAATGACAACAACATTCTTTCCTCCAACATTTTCGACTAGGCAGCAGATTCAACAACAACAACATCATCAAACACTAAAATACTTCGATCTCCCAAGAGAGGGCACAAAATGCATAGATTCCTTCACTAAAATTTTGATTTTATCTTCCTCTTATTTCTAGACCCAACTCACACTCTTTTCTGTATATTCCTTCTGCTTCACACTTTTTCCATTGATGCAACAGATATCGAACTGGCTTGAGAAGTGATGCTCCAAAATAATTCAATCTCCTTGCTTTTATAGGGTTCAGGTGAGTTTGAATTTTTCCTTTTTATGCCGACTTGATCTCCTTAAGGCCAACTTGATGTGGAGCACTTATAATCCATTTTTGACTAAAAAATAAACCTAATTACATGATTCATAAGGATCAATATAAATATGCAATGACTAACCTAGAAGTCCACAATGGCGACCTTATACTAAATATGACCCAAGTATGAAACCCATGCTTTAATAAGTCATTCAATAATAAAATAAATGTCAAATGATAATATAAATTATTTTTCTATAATTGGTCCAGCCCTGCATCGCCCATTGTTTCTCTCCACCAAGTACTTGCTTACAAGAATTTGTGCAAACCACAAACTCCTTATCAGGATCTGCAATCTTGAAAATTGGAGCATTAGTAAGAAAATGCTTCAACTGCTCAAAAATAGTTACACACTAAGTATTCCATTCAAACTTCTTTCATTTCCTTTGTAAATATATGATACGATAGCCAATCTTAGACAAGTTCTCGATGAACCTCTTGTAATAACTTGCTAGTCCCGTGAATGATATGACCTCATCCACATTATTTGGAGTTGGCCACTTCACAATAGCCTCAATCGTTTTTTGGGTCTGCTACTATCCCTTCCTTGGATACAACATGTCCCAAGTAATGAATCTGAGTCTAAAAGAAACTGTACTTTTTGAGCTTGGCATATAACTTATGCTCTCTCAACAATCTCAATATTTTTTCCAGGTGATCTACATGCTCTTCCACATTTTTTGAATATACCAATATATCATCAACAAATATTATCACAAACTTGTTGAAATTTGAAACAAGAAACATTGAAAAGGGAAATCAGAAATGAAATCTAGAAAATGGCACCTGGAAATGCCTACCATATGAGGCTTCTGATTTAATTTTCCCTTAATTAAATTAAAAGAAAAATTGTAGTTTCATCTCATGAAAAATTGTATTAGTTAACTAAGTCAGGAAGACTTAGTTAGCTTAGGAATTCGTGTTAGAGGTCAAAGAGGATACATGTAGAGGAATTTCCATGATTTAAGGGGGTCCAATTATAGTTATTTGTGAGTTGTAATTAGTTAACTCAATTAATTGAGTTAAAATCAGTTTACCTAGTTCTGACTGATATATGAGCTAGTGATAGGCCCAATGAATTAAATTAGATTTAATTAACATGCAGTGATCAATCAATTAACTGATAATTCACTATAAATATTTTTTGCATGTCAGTTCTAAGGAAGGCCTAGTTGAGACAGAGGTTAAAGGGAAGATAACTATTAGTTGTATAAATAGAAAATTGTATAGGTCATGCATGAGGTCATCGAGAAGGCCTTGAAGGATTGCACAATCATTAACTAAAAATTTCCTGATTAATAGGGGCTCAGTTAGCCCAGTAATGTATAATAAAGGCAAGTTAGGGAGAGGCAAGAAAAAGGTTAAATATTTGACTGATTTTTCCTAATTTGAAAGCCAATTTCGAGCAGGATTGCAGTGAGATAGTCAGTAAAGTGCCGAGGTTTCTCAATGTGAGGAATAACATTATATTATTTCGTGATCTTGACCATATGAAATATATAGATAGAGGGGTTTTGAGCAGTTTCTTTCCCCATATACATCTTGTGTTATGTGATTGATAATTTATTTCTCTTACTTGTTATGTGATTGTGCGATCGTGTTTTGTTTCCGCAAATTGTAGGAAGGATTCAATATCTTGTTTTAGTACATTATAAGATCATATTGAATCCCATTGGTATATTTTCTAAATGGTAGCAGAGTGCTATGAATCATAATTGTAATATTCCTAAATTAGCATACAACTAATTGGAATATTAAAATTTTGATTTTCCTTTTATTTGGAGGAATAAGAGGGTATGGAGACCCATAAATCTCCTTACTAGGAATAAAGACACTCCTAGTGTGAATGGAGGTCATCTAAAAAGCTGGATTGAAGACCCTTAGGTGTGAAAAGGGGTTGGAGCATGAAGACTGGGTCAATTTTGACCAAATCAACAACGTTGTCATGGAGTAGTGGCATTCAATGAAAGACAACACAGTTTTAGATGGAGACCCTTTGCATGGAAGTAGTGCCATTATTGGATGGGGCTTAGGGTTTGGAAGCTCACAACTTATATAAGGAAGAGGATGGCAGCCATATTTCATTATGTTGATGTTTATATTTCTGAATATATGGTCTATTTAGACATATAGCTTTCTTTGGTTATTTAGCTAAGATTGCAAGTGTTGTTTGGCACTGGGTGTTCCTGATCGGGAATCCCACCTCTTTCCTTGAGAAGCCTCTTGGAAGATTTTTGTACTACATTCCACTATCAGGCATTTGGCCAAGACTTTAGTCTTAATGTATAGCGCAGTTCCTGTTGAGGATTTGTGTTTGTGTCATAGGGCAGAAGTTGTGGAAGTTTGATTTGGAAGATTTCTGAGCTAGATCTCATTGGAGGGAGGTTTATTTCTCTTTAGAGGCTAGTAAAGAAGGCCCTGGAGCATCGTTGATACATTTGGCATTAGGCCATTGTGTTTTATCCCCTACAGCGCAGTTCCAGTCCATGACTGCATAATTTTAGTGAGCTGTTGCAGTGGGCAACTAAAAAAAAGGCCGAAAATCCAAACTTAAAATCTGGCCAAACCATTTCTGGTTTTTTTGAGTAGAATCTGTGGTTAAAAGAGTGGATCATTCTGAGCAATCTAATAGCCTTCCTCACATGGTTCTTCTCCTCAGTAGCAGTAGTAGCAGTAACAACACAACATTTTCAGTGCTTGGTTTCTTTAGTGTATATCAACCATCTTGTGGCTTGAGTGCATTCCTTTTGGAGCACTGTGTAATTTCATTTGCTTTTATATATAATGATATGGATCCATTTTTTTCTGCTCATAGATTATGATTTCTTAATGTACTTTCTACTTGCAACATATTTCCGGCATTTTCCAGATTTTAGTGCTATGTTCTTGTTTTTATTTATTTGGAATACTGCATATGTCCTATATTCCTATCTTTTCCATTTTTGAATATTACAGTGGTTTCAGAGCCAAGGTCTCGAGGTCGAGACTCATGGAGCGTGGTGGGTTGTAATGTCCCGTGTTCGGGTAGGGCATGCAGCCACGTGTCTAGGGTCTGCATAATGAGGGGTACTGCGCAAGGGTCCCCACCCTCAGATGCTCTAGTGGGCCTTAAGACCCCACCCTTAACACCCTGGGATGTTTCCCTCACTAACATGCCGATATTTTGGTGTAGTGGTTGGGCCTTAGTGGTATCAGAACATAATCTTGGCTCAGCCTGTGGATCTCAGCCATTATGCTATCAGGAGAATAAGAAGAAGGAGAAAGAGATCAGAATGTTGGAAGGAATGAGTTTTATCTCATCTCTTTTCAGATCTAAGAGGGACCTCACCAAGGAGTTCAAGCAAAGAAAAGTGGAGAAAAGAAATGAAACCACACTAGGGTTTCAAGATGAGGAAGGTTCATGTACTTCTTATTAGCAAAAAGGAGAATTGGTATTGCATAGAGCTCCAAAGAAACATGTTATGCCCTTTTATTTTGAAGGAGAAGACAAGAGGCATGGAGATAGAGTACACTTAGATCATGAGATTCTAAGTGAGTATCTTGCATAATAAAAATATCAAACAAATGCTTTTAAGGAGAATCTAACTCTCCCAGAGTTCATTCAGCTCAAAGAAGAAAGAAAACCTTGCAAGAATATATTTCTATTGCTTACATTTGATGGGTCATCCACATGTATTACAAAAGCTTGGGGAATGAAGTTGGATGCATTTTTTCTGCTACATACAGTAGTAGAGACAGAAGCTGTTGAGATTGAAACGCTGCACCTTGAGGGTGAAGCAAACATTTGGTGGTTCAGCCATTTGAGTCATGCAAGAGTGACTGCATATAGAAATTTGAATAACTGTTAAATTATTCACCGAGATTATCCTATGTTGGAAATATGATGCAGAGTGTTGTCCTTGATGGCAACCCACTGAATGAATATGAAGACATGCGACTATTGACATGTGTTGTCCTTGATGGCGAACCACCTGATGAAGTTATTCTTGACTTGATGAACTTGGTAGATGATGTAAATCTGATATGAAATGAAGTTTGTTAGCAATATGATGCTGAGTGTTATCCTTGAATGGCAACCCGCTTGATGATGATGATGGCAACTTACTTGTTGAAGTTGTGCTTGATAGAATATGTTCTTGATGAAGTAAATCTGATGTTTCTACAGTGTGTACAGAAGGCAATGAAGAAAGGAATTCAGAATGTGCTCAAAGTATGATGAAAAGAGTATGTCTCAAGGCATACGCGGATATGTCTAAGGGAAGTCGCGTATGCACGCGGGAAATAACGCGATAAGTCGCGTATGGGAAAAAGCGCTCAAAAAGTGCAAAACCAGGGGTAACCACCATGGTATTGACCCATTGTATTGGGTAATGATTTGTCTAAATGACCCTGTCCAGGAATACCATCGGAAGTAATGTAGTTTTGGGCTCATGGTATTGTTTTGGCTCATGGTATTGAAAAAGGGTAAACCTATATAAGGAGAAGAAATTCATTGTGCAAATGGTGAGAGTAGGAGCAAGATGTCTGAGCTTGAATGAATACTTCTCTGTGAAGTATATCTGTATGGAAAGGGTAAAGGTTTGATGATAGATCTGAATCTATGATGCACCTATGAAGAAATGATGAAGCGGGATATCTAGATCTGAAATGTATCTGTATTTGCTAGATCTGTTTATGGAGTGATTAGATCTGAATGGAAAGGGTTACACTTGAATGATAAATCTGAATGTATGATGCACCAATGATGAAGAAGGGGATCTAGATCTGAAATGTACTTGTATCTACTAGATCTGCTAATGGAAGGCTTAGATCTGAATTGAGGCGAACATCTGTCTGAAGTAAAAGGGTAAATCTGAACTGAATATCTGATCTGAAGAAGTATGCTGCTCTATAATGATTGAAGATCTATACGCTACTTCGCCGCAGAGTAAGCGCGTATATATGTGGCTTCGCTGAAGTGAAAGCGCGTATGCGCAATGAACATGTACAGAGGTATACGCCGGTTTGTAGGATAAGCGCGATACGACATCGTTGAAGTGAAAAGCGTTTCTGCAAACTAGGTTTGTCACATCAATATTGGAACATCTGATATGTCTCCGCCGTAATACTGCCATCTCGATCTCGGGGCAGTTGTCCGACTGGTAAGTATCTCGATGATGTATGTTTGAGCTTAAAAGTAAGGAATGGGTCCACCGGGAATATGATGAAACGTGGCCTAAGTTGTGTTCTATTGAAGTCATGGATCCAAGAAAAATTGATGAAACGTGGTCCAAGGTGGTGCCGAGGTTGTAGCCTTCTACTGGGGTTGTAGCTCCTTCCGAGGAGAGGTTGGTAAAACGAGCGCAGGTGGGGGTCGTAGTTTCCTTCCAGTGATTGCACGAGAGTAGGGGGTCGTAGCTCCCTTCCAGGAGAGGCTGGTAAACGAGTCGTGGGGTTGGAGCTCCCTTCCAGGAGAGGCTGGTAAACAAGCGCAGGTGGGTGCCTGCGTGATGGTAGGAGTCTGCACCAGCACATATGTTGTAAGATGTTTTCTCTATAATAAAATATTGAAGGCTGAGCAACTGCAGCGGTGGTTTTCTCCCGACTTGGGTTTCCACCTAAAAATCCTGGTGTTCATATGTGATGCTTTGTGTGATGGTTTATTCTGTTCTTACTGCACATGTTTACTGTTTATAGAACATCTAATGAATGAATGATGGAATGATATAAGTGAAGAACTAATGGCATAATTAGATCTCTATGTATACGCGAGTTTTATGAAGGATATCCGCGTGTATACGCTAGTTGGCTTCAGCAAAGTAGCATATGGGTTTTAGAAGAGTGAAAAAGTAAAAAGTTTTGAATATGCTGTAAATACTGATTCACCCCCCCTCTCAGTATTTTTCCCAACATCCTAATCACACACTATTTGAGCTTCATGCATAATACATAACCTCTTCTACTATTGATCATTAATTGTGGAAAAATAAACAATCACATGCGCACATTAAAGCCATAAACAATCACACATATAAACACAGTATTTATGGGAAAGATTAAAACTGAAAACCCCCAACTATCTGTATATTATAATGATAGAGATCATGTAACAATCATTGTACAAACTCCTCACAAGCTCTTAGTACAATCTCCAATTGTTACACACTACACAAGCTCAGATCTAACAAAACACATGCTCCAATCTGCTCCACCTGTTAGCCTGCCTCTACTGCGCAATCCAAGATGAATAATGGCCCAATATGAGTTCGAATCCCTCTGGTATGCACTGCGCAATCCTCATTGGCATCTCTATCAATGTGTGGTGCAAACTCATGCACCAGTATAGTCACAACTGATAGTCACACTGCTCTTTCACCTACCTCTTCACTGGTCTCCACTGAAACTGTCCATGCACTGAAGTTAACTGATGTATTCTTTAGTTGATTAATGAGTTTATAATTAGTGAATTAATTAATAATTAATTGACACCACTCTCACTAGTGTATCAATCAGTTAGACTAGATACAACTAGCTCAACTATGTTTAACTCAGTTAAACTGAATACAACTCCACTAACTTCCTCAATCAACTCCACCAAACTCTGTCACATGAGTTCTAACTGAAGTCAACATGCAATAGCTCCAATAAACCCTAGAAATAGCGTAATTCCTTCTGTCAGCTGCATGTGCCACTTATGTGCACTTAACTGAAGTGCTCCAAGAGGATAAGATAATGTTTAGAGTCCAAATATTATTAAGAGCTAATAATATTCGACATATCTAATTTTAGACTGGCAATCTAAAAATAGATTCCGCCCAGTATGTCTAAAAATAGAAGTCCATCTATTTTTTCCAACTTGACCAACCATCCACAAATAGCATCCTGCAACTCATAGAACATGATCCAGATGTCTAAAAATAGAATTTGCGCCAAAAATAGCCTGCGGGCCCACTTAGTGAAGGCGACTTCTTTCCACTAAGCTCATCATCTTGTTGCAATCTCAACACTGCATATGCATATTTTACTCAAAGGTTGATCAAGAAGTTTGACAAGAAGAAATTAGAGGAGGAGAAACTTCCACCACCACTTGCGGCAGGAGAACTTGCATTAGGAGGAAGAACACTTGCATCTTTACAAAGTGGTCTTGATCTCTTGACATATAGAATCCCATGCACTATTCTACAGATGCATGAGAAGGAGGAGACTTATACTAGCACTGATGAGGCCATAGAAGAGCAACCATCATCATTAGTAGTTGGGGAAGTCATCACACTGGAGGAAGGAACCCTTGTAGCAGTACAAGATGTTCACACACTTTAGCAAGGTATGCACATATTTCCATTTCCTATTATTTCAACACATCATATGGAGGATTATGGAAACATGCTATTAGGGCAAGTGCATGACCTAGGGTCAAATCACATTGCTGATTTGGAGCAGCAGACTATCACTGCGCTGAGGAACCTTGATTTGTTCAAGGAGGAGATATATAGTCATCCTAGTATACCATTGTTGAGATGCACACAACTCTTGGGGTTGGAGTGTAGAATTTTGGAGGATGGGATGAACATTGTCCCAAGTAGAGAAATACAAAACTACGTGTTCAACATTGAGCATAATCTTGAGACATCATATGCCCCATCATGGAGATCAACAGCGCTGTCATCGAGTAGTAGTGATGAGTTGGGGGCCCAACCTTTATTGGAGCATTCCAATGACCATTGTACATGTGTAGCAGGGGATAGACAGATGGTTGATGAGAGACATCTTATCTTCCATTGCTATGATGGATCCTTCTCGATGAGCACTTCATTGCTCAATGATAAGATTTTGCCTTCAGTATATTTGGATCCTTATGGGATCAACTTGGTCATTGAGCAGTGGTCTTCATTTGGAGATCTCCACGAGATTTCATTTCAACATCCCATGAAATGCAAAGATAGAAATCTTCTTTGGGAGGATGGTATTCTCCATTGGAGGGATACCAATTTTGAGCATGATAATAGACACTCACCATTGGTTGGATGGGTGATGTTGATGAGCAAGAGGTTGAAAAGCCACTTGCAGATCTATGACATAGGGCAACAGGAGGCAAGGCTGTGTTGGCTACTCTTGAAAGAGTTTGGTCATCATGTACCACATTCTATTTCAAAGAGTATGTTGGTGGTTGGGATTTGTCGTGGCACTTGCTTCATATGGAAGCAGGGAGTCTGGGTGCATTATGTTGATATGGCATTCTTCATGTCAATCATCATGTTTTCACCTCATGATTTGTATGATGGATGTGTGAGGAGGTAGCAAGAACTATTGTTGCTTTGGCTACTATTGGGAGAGTATGGGCTGAATTTCTCCCATACTTTGTAGGATGTTTCAGGAGAAAGGGATGGCACAATCAAGGTGCACAGAGGCTACCCTTCAACATTGAAGGATCAGAGGATACTTCCACATAGGAAGGAGTCTCCCACACATAGTAGCATGATGGTGGATGACTTTGGCATATGGCTTGTCAAAGAATGGAGCCATGGAGTGATAAGAGCCTTATCACCAAGGCCAACAATGTTGTCACTTGGGAGTATGTATCTATTGATGGAGTGTTCCAAGGGGAGTATGCATCCCTTCACTTTACAGACCTTTATGAGGAGATTCTCATGGGAGGGCTCATCCATGGGTCTCACTTTCAACCTACTCACAATGCATGGTAATAAATGTATTTCTGTACTTATTGATCATTTCAAAAACTATTTGCATTCTCTCACCATCTAGGTATAATGCATTGCTCCACAAGAGGGCAAGCTTATATTTGGGTTTCATGGTCATTCTAGGACGAACATTTATGATGGAGATAGCCCTTCTTTGCATGACTTTGGGAAAATGTGGTGTTATTCTTGTTATTCTTAGCTGATATATAATGCCATTTGCTACTTTATAGTAGATGAGCAAACATACACAGCTAGCAATTTGTTGAAAGACAACTTGCCACATGATGTTCTGAAACAACAATTAGGAAAGCTGCATTGTATCCACTAGAAAAACCATTGGTACCATCCAACATTACACATAAAACTCAATATATTTCTGATTTGGATGCCCTGTGGTGATGATGTTCTATTCACTTTGTATGGGAAGGTTTGGGCAAGCAAGGTTCATGAGACTAGAGAAGCGATCTTTGGAGATTCAGTTGTCCTTTTGTCCCTTGAGGGAAACACTATTGCAGCCCAATATCAGCAGCATCTCTACACTTTTCATAAGTGGAGGGAGAGATAATGTGGGGTAGGCCATTTGGTCTATCATGTTCAGTTATTCAACCCACCTACATAACAGGAGCCAAAGGTGGAAGAAATTTTTCATGAGTTACCATTTTGGAGGGTGACTCACTTTGTGTGGATGATAGCTTGGGGTTTGGAGCTTCACATGGGGAGGAAAGTTCCCAATCATTTTCTGATTCCATGCCTCAAGAAGGCCTCTAGACCACATATTGTTGCCTCCATGGATATCACACTTGTTCATGATGAGAGCCATTTGGATTTTTCACCAAAGGCACACTTATACACTTGGGAGGAGCAACTTGGGGACATATTGATGAGAGAGCATCTTTTTCATTGGAGGAACTTATCATATGAGGATGCTGCAGGAGGAGGAGAGGAGGCTCTTCAATTCTATCCTTACAGTTGCTTGGGGACAAGCAACATTCGGGAGGGGAGGATTTTAATATTCCTAAATTAGCATACAACTAATTGGAATATTAAAATTTTGATTTGCCTTTTATTTTGAGGAATAAGAGAGTATGGAGACCCATAAATCTCCTTACTAGGAATAAAGACACTCCTAGTATGAATGGAGGTCATCTAAAAAGCTGGATTGAAGACCGTTAGGTGTGAAAAGAGGCTGGAGCATGAAGACTGGGTCAAATTTGACCAAATCAACAACGTTGTCAGGGAGTAGTGGCATTCAATGAAAGACAACACAGTTTTAGATGGAGACTCTTTGCATGGAAGTAGTGCCATTATTGGATGGGGCTTAGGGTTTGGAAGCTTACAAATTATATAAGGAAGAGGATGGCAGCCATATTTCATTATTTTGATGTTTATATTTCTGAATATATGGTCTATTTAGACATATAGCTTTCTTTGTTTATTTAGCTAAGATTGCAAGTGTTGTTTGGCACTGGTGTTCCTGATTGGGAATCCCATATCTTTCCTTGAGAGGCCTCTTGTAAGAGTTTTGTACTACATTCCACTATCAGGCATTTGGCCAAAACTTCAGTATTAATGTAAAGCGTAGTTCCTGTTGAGGATTTGTGTTTGTGTTGCAGGGCAAAAGTTGTGGAAGTTTGATTTGGGAGATTTCTGAGCTAGATCTCATTGGAGGGAGGTTTATTTCTCTTTGGAGGCTAGTAAAGAAGGCCCTGGAGCATCGTTTATAAATTTGGCATCAGTCCATATTTTTTTTATCCCCTACAGCGTAGTTCCAGTCCATGACTGCGTAATTTTAGTGAGATGTTGCAGTGGGCAACTAAAAAAAAGGCTGAAAATCCAAACTTAAAATCTGGCCAAACCATTTCTGGATTTTTCTGGGTTTTTTGAGTAGAATCCATGGTTAAAAAATTAGATCATTTTGAGCAATCTAACAGCCTTCCACACATGTTTATTCTCCTCAGTAGCAGTAGTAGCAATAACAACACAACATTTCCAGTGCTTGGTTTCTTTAGTGTATTTCAGCCATCTTGTGGCTTGAGTGCATTCCTTTTGGAGCACTGTGTAATTTCATTTTCTTTTATATATAATGATATGGCTCCATTGTTTTCTGTTCATAGATTATGATGTCTTAATGTACTTTCCAGTTGCAACATATTTCCGACATTTTCCAGATTTTAGTGCTATGTTCCTATTTTGATTTATTTGGAATGCTGCATATGTCCTATTTTCCTATCTTTTCCATTTTGGAATATTACAATAAGAGAAGAGAAAAAATTGAGTTTGTTTTGAATAGGTCCAAATTTACATATTTATTCTTCGGAATCCAACAATAGATCAAGATGTCTTTCAATGGCTTGAGACTTGAATATTTGATTGCGGGAAATTTCAATTACATAGCATTGAAGGATAGGATGGAGGTAGTGCTAGAGGAAAATGGATTGAAGGAATTCATAGATATTGATATTCCATAGCCCGCAACAGCAGATGCTCAACTTCTTGATGCATGGAAGAAGAAGGAAGCAAAGGTGAGAAGGATCTTGTTAGAGGGAGTTCAAGATCATATTGTCTCGAGTCTCAATGGGAAGGAAACTCCATATGCTATGTGGAAGGCCTTGACAGATTTGTTTCAAAATAGCAGCGACCACAGGAAGTTGGCACTGAAGGACAAGCTCAAAAAGATCAATATGGAGGAGGGCGAGATGATACCAACATACTTGACGAAGTTCACTCAATGTCTAGATGAGCATGGAAGCATTGGTTTGACAGTAGCCCAGGATGATTTGGTGAGCCTAGCTCTTCGAGGCCTTCCCAAGAGATGGCATAGTTACCAGGACTCAGTGAATGGTAGGGAGAAGCTACCAGTCTGGTAGAGTTTGTGGTATAACTTGGTAATAGAAGAGAAAAGGTAGAGCACTAGAGACTAGACCTCCGAAAAATACAAAGAAGAATATCTTTTATTGGTCGAAAAAGGAAAGAAAGCCAATGGAAAGAAGTCCCAAGGCTAAGAGGGAAATAGAGACCTGTCCAAGATCAAATGTTTTCACTGTCATGAGCATGGGCACTATGCCTCGAATTGTCCACATAAGAAGGAAAGCAAGAAGGAGCCTGCAGTTGCAGCAGGTAAAGCACCAACTTCATAGTTCAAGCTTGATTTTACTCTCATTGCATGCATGTTCAACACTATAATGGGATGCATGTGGTATCTAAATAGTGGTGCCTCGTTCCATATGACGGGGAATATATATCTCTCCAGTGACTTGGAGGAGAAGGACCTCCAACATAACATAGAGTTTGGAGATGATGGGAGGTATAGCGTGACTGACATAGGTACAGTTACCTTTCAGAGGGAATCTAGCTCCCTTCTCAGACTGAAAGATGTTTTGTATGTTCCAAGACTAAAAAAGAATCTTGTTTCCGTAGCGGTATTGGAAGACTGTGGTTATGATTTCATGTTTAGAAAAGGAAAGGTGTTGCTTAGAAACATCACCATGGGATGGGTGAAATAGATCGGCGTAAGAGTCAAGAATCTGTATGTTATCGAGGTCAGGATGCATGTAAATATTTGAGGAGAAAAGTAGAGGTTAGTGGCTTGGTGGTTGAGGGGGAGCATAAATTACATCTTAACATGCAGCCTTAGAAGCAGTCTCAGAAGGTTGTGTAGCAGCCACAATTGGAAAAGAAGAGAGGAGACTGAGTGGAGGCGTCCACTCAAGCAGAGACCTCTAGGAGGGGGAAATTTTGATCCAGATGGGCAGAGCGATCACATGCAGCCATACCTCTAGGTTAGATGTGGGGCAATGTGTAGATATAATCCAAAGAGACGAAATTTGAGCAAGATCCATTGAGATGGCTTGTATCATGGATCTAACCTAGATACGATTAACCCACAGTACATAGTATCAGGAAGGATTAGTTAGATTGATGTAGTCAGATGTCAGGAAGACAAAAATCAGAGTGATAGATGTCAGATACTGCAGCGCAGATCAAAGTTGGCAACAGTGCAGAGGGAAAAATTGCAAAGTCAACAAAAGCGCATAGATTTCAGTAGACAATGCAGTAATCAATAGTAGTTAGATACTCTAGTGACAGATGCATCATACTGATTTAGTTTTTTGGAGGTTATTCAGTTTCAGGAGTTGTAGGAGAAAATAACACTAGAGAAGTGTTGCATGAAGAACATTCAAAAGGTACAGGATCGAGATAGATTGAATTCCTTTCTTGTTGAGAGAGAGTGTTGAAATTTGCAAGAAGAAAATTTGAAAATGAAATCCAGAAAATGGCACCCATAAATGAAATCCAGAAAATGGCACCCGGCAATAGCTACCATGTGAGGCTTTTGATGTAAGTTTCCCTTAATTAAATTAAAAGAAAATTTGTAATTTCATCTCATGACAACTTGTATTAGTTAAATGAGTCATGAAGACTTAGTTATCTTAGGAAATTCGAGTTAGAGGTCAAAGAGGATGCATGTAGAGGAATTTCCATGATGTAAGGGGATCCAGTTACATTTATTTGTGAGTTTTAATTAGTTAACTCAATCAATTGAGTTAAAATTAGTTTAACTAGTTCTTACTGAGAGATGAGATAGGGATAGGTCTAGTGAATAAATTAGATTTAATTCACATGTAGTGATCAATCAATTTGCTGATAATTCACTATAAATAGTTGTTGCATGTCAGTTCTAAGGAAGGCCCAGTTGAGACATAGGTTAAAGGGAAGATAAATATCAGTTGTATAATTAGAAAATTGTATAAGTCATGCATAAGGTCATCAGGAAGGCCTTGAAGGATTGTGAAATCATTAATTGAGAATTTTCTAATTAATAGGGGCTCAATTAGCCCAAGAATGTGTAAGCAAGGCAGAGGCAAGCAAAGGGTTAAATACTTGATCGATTGCTTAGATTGCAAGCCAATTTCGAGCAGGATCAGAGTGAGACAGTAAAAAAAGTGCAAAGGTTTCTTAGTGTGAGGAATAACATTGTATTGTTTCACGATCTTGACTATATTCAATATACATATAGAGGGGTTTTGAGTAGTTTCTTTCCCCAGATACATATTGTGTTATGTGATTGTTGTTTTCTTTCTCTTACTTGTTATGTGATTATGCGATCTTTTTTTATTTCCGCAAATTGTAGGAAGGATTCAATATCTTGTTTTAGTACATTATAAGATCAGATTGAATCCCATTGGTATATTTTCTATAAAATTTATCCAATTTAGGATGCAACACATTGTTCATGATACACATGAAGGTGGCTAGAGCATTGGTAAGACCAAATGGAACCTCCACAAACTCATAATGCTCATACCTTGTACGAAATGCAACCTTGTAGATGTCTTCCTCTATGCACACATGATGATATCCTAATCTCAGATAAATCTTCGAAAATACTACAACTCCCTTCAGCTGATAAAAAAAATCATCAATATAAGGTAATGAATACATGTTATTGATAGTTGCCTTGTTTAGATTCTTGTAATAAATGCACAATTTGAGAGTACCATCCTTCTTCTTTACAAACAACACTGGTGCACCCCAAAGTGACACACTTGGACTTATGTATCCCTTATCAATCATCTCTTTAAAATGAAACTTGAACTCCAATAACTCTAGAGTGCTCATCCTATATGGTGCCTTAGATGTTGGTGTTGCTCCTAGTGCCAAATCAATAGAGAAATCCACCGCTCTATGAGGAGGAAACTTCAGAATCTCTACAGGAAACACATCTTGAAACTGCTATAACATAGGAAACTTCCTTAAGACTTCATCATCCTTGATATCCTTCCCTTTTTCACTGGAAAATTGAACTGCAAACAATATACACCCTTTCCCTAAGTTGCTCTTAGCTTGCATAGTTGTAACCATTCTCACTAATGTAGGATTATTCTTTTCTTGCAAGATTGCTTTTTATCCATCATCATTGAGAAACTTAATGACCTTATCATAAAAATCTACCTTATTCCTCTGAATAAATAGTCAATCCATCACCAAAAGCATCATATATGAACCCAAAGGAAGCACATTTATGCGTTTTTGTAGACATGCCATTAAGCTCAAATGCACAAGACTTTACCTAATGTTGAACTCTTCTCTTGGTCCCTATATCCAACTGCACTAGCCAATATTTCACATGCATTTCTTTATTCAAACGGCATTGATCCACTAGGTCAAGACTAACTTAGCCATAATAATATCCAGGATCAATCAAAATGGAAATACCTTTATCACAAAGCATACCTTCCATCTCAATAATAGTTTCCTAATGGTATGGTTGTCGGTTATCGAGTGTTGAATAGATTCGGGGAATGATCTAACCAAAATCCCCAATTTTTTGTGCCTCCTGAGCACTGTAGATATGTGGCCTGCCACCCTAATGGAATGGACAATCCTTCTTGCGATGGTATTTACCACAAATACAACACTTCAACAATTCCCTGGGAATTTCCTAATTAATAGGGGCTCAATTCGCCCAAGAATATGTAAGCAAGATAAGTCAGGCAGAGGCAAGCAAAAGGTTAAATACTTGACCAATTTTGCCTAAATTGCAAGCCAATTTCGAGTAGGATCACAGTGGTATAGTCAGTAAAGTGCAGAGTTTTCTCAGTTTGAGGAATAACATTGTATTATTTCATGATATTGACCATATGAAATATACAGATAGAGGGGTTTTGAGTAGTTTCTTTCCCTAGATACATCTTGTGTTATGTGATTGATAATTTATTTCTCTTACTTGTTATGTGATTGTGTGATCGTGTTTTGTTTCTGCAAAATGTAGGAAGGATTTAGTAACTTGTTTTAGGAAATTATAAGATCATATTGAATCCCATTGGTAAATTTTATACATGGTATTAGAGTGTTAGGAATCATAATAGAAGAGAAGAAATTGAGTTTGTTTTGAACAAGTTCAAATTTGCAGATTTATTCTTCAGGATCCAACAATAGATCAAGATGTATTTTAATGGATTGAGACTTAAATATACCCTTTATGGAAATTAGAATTGCATAGCATGGAAGGAAAATATGGAGGTAGTGCTAGAGGAAAACAGACTGAAGGAATTCATAGACAGTGATATTCTATAGCTCGCAATAGCAGCTGCTCAACTTCTTGATGCATGGAAGAAGAAGGTAGCAAAGGCAAGAAGGATCTTGTTAGAGGGTGTTCGAGATCATATTGTCTTGAGTATCAATAGGAATGAAACTCCATATTATATGTGGAAGGCCTTGACAAAGTTTTTTTAGAATAGCAGCGACCACAGGAAGTTGGCGCTGAAGGACAAGCTCAGAAACATCAATATGGAGGAGGGCGAGACGATACCAACATACTTGACGAAGTTCACTCAATGTCGATATGAGCTTGGAAGCATTGTTTTGACAGTAGCCCAGGATGATTTGGTCAACCTAGCTCTTCCAGGACTTCCCAAGAGATGGCATATTTACCAGGACTTAGTGAATGGGAGGGAGAAGCTACCAGTCTGGGAGCATTTGTGGTCTAACTTGGTAATAGAAGAGATAAGGCAGAGCACCAGAGACTAGACCTCCGGAAAATACAAAGAAGAATATTTTTCATTGGTCGAAAAAGGAAAGAAAGCCAATGGAAAGAAGTTCCAGGGCGAAGAGGGAAAGAGAAACTTGTCCAAGATAAAATGTTTTCATTGTCATGAGCATGGGCACTATTCCTCGAATTTTCCACAAAAGAAGGCAAGCAAGAAGGAGCCTGCAGTTGTTGCTGGTGAAGCACTAGCTTCATAGTTCAAGCTTGATTTTACTCTCATTTCATTTGTGGCCAGTACTGTAATTGGATGCATATGTTTTCTAGATATTGGTGCCTCGTTCCATATGATGGGGAATAGAGATCTCTCCAGTGACTTGGAGGAGAAGGACCTCTAGTAGAACATAGAGTTTGGAGATGATGGGAGGTTTAGCGCAATCGACATAGGTACAATGACCTTTCAGAGGGAATCTGGCTCCCCTCTCAGACTGACAGATGTTTTGTATGTTCCATGAGTAAAGAAGAATCTTGTTTCCATAGTGGTATTGGAAGATCGTGGTTATGATGTCATATTTAGAAAAGGAAGGTGTTCCTTAAACACATCGCCATGGGACGGGTAAAATAGATCGGCGTAAGAGTCAAAAACCTATGTGTTCTCTAGGTCGAGGATGCATGCAAAGCTTTGAGGAGAAAATTAGAGGTTAGTGGCTTGGTGGTTGAGAGGGAGCATAAATTACCTCTTAACATGTAGCCTTAGAAGCAGTCTCAGAAGGTCGTGTAGCAGCCACAATTGGAAAAGAAGAGAGGAGACTGAATGGAGACGTCCACTCAAGCAGAGACTTCTAGGAGGGGGAAATTTTGAGCTAGATGGGCAGAGGGAGCACATGCAGCCATACCTCCAGGTGAGACGTGGGGCGATGTGCAGATATAAACCCAAGAGAATAAATTTGAGTAGAATCCATTGATATGGCTTGTCTCATGGATCTAACCTAGGTACGATGAGCCGACAGTACAAATAATCAGGAAGGATTAATTAGATTGATACAGTCAGATGTTAGGAAGACAAAAATCGAAGTGAAATATGTCAGATACTGGAGCACAGATCAGAGTTGGCAGCAGTGCAGAGGGAACAATTGCAGAGTCAACAGCAATGTAGAGATTTCAGTAGACAATGCAGTAATTGATAGTAGCCAGAGACTCTAATGATAGATGCATCATACTGATTTAGTTTTTGGATGCTATTAAGTTGTAGGAGAAAACAACACTTGAGAAGCGTTGCATGGAGAACATTCCAAAGGCAAGGGATCGGGATAGATTGAATTCCTTTCTTGTTGAGAAAGAGTGTTGAAATTTTCAAAAAGAAATTTTGAAAATGAAATCCAGAAAATGGCACCCATAAATAAAATCTAGAAAATGGCACCCATAAATGAAATCTAGAAAATGGCACCCATAAATGAAATCCAGAAAATGGCGCCTGGAAATAGCTACCATATGAGGCTTTTGATGTAATTTTCCCTTATTTAAATTAAAAAAAAAATTGTAATTTCATCTCATGACAACTTGTATTAGTTAAATGAGTCATGAAGACTTAGTTATCTTAGGAAATTCGAGTTAGAGGTCAAAGAGGATGCATGTAGAGGAATTTCCATGATTTAAGGGGATCTAGTTACATTTATTTATGAGTTGTAATTAGTTAACTCAATTAATTGAGTTAGAATTAGTTTAACTAGTCCTAACTAAGAGATGAGCTAGGGATAGGTCCAGTGAATAAATTAGATTTAATTCACATGCAGTGATAAATTAGTTGACTGATAATTCGCTATAAATAGTTGTTGCATGTTAGTTCTATGGAAGGACTAGTTGAGACATAGGTTAAATGGAGGATAACTATCAGTTGTATAATTAGAAAATTTTACAAGTCATGCATAAGGTCACCAGGAATGCCTTGAAGGATTGCACAAAAATTAATTGATAATTTCCTAATTAATAGGGGCTCAATTAGCCCAAGAATGCGTAAGAAAGGTAGAGGCAAGAAAAAGGTTAAATACTTGATCGATTGCTTAGATTGCAAGCCAATTTCGAGCAGGATTGGAGTGAGACAATCAATAAAGTGAAAAAGTTTCTTAGTGTGAGGAATATCATTGTATTGTTTCATGATGTTGAATATATGCAATATACATATAGAGGGGTTTTGAGTAGTTGCTTTCCCCATATACATATTTTGTTATGTGATTGATATTTTCTTTCTCTTACTTGTTATGTGATTATGCGATCATTTTTTGTTTCCGCAAAATTGTAGGAAGGATTCAATATCTTGTTTTAGTACATTATAAGATCAGATTGAATCCTATTGGTATATTTTGTACAAAAATTATCCAGTTAAGGGTGCAACACATTTTTCATGAAACACATGAAGGTGGCTAGAGCATTGGTAAGACCATATGGAACCTCCACAAACTCATAGTGTTCATACCTTGTACGAAATTCAGCCTTGTAGATGTCTTCTTCTATGCACACATGATGATATCCTAATCTCATATAAATATTCAAAAATACTACAACTTCCTTCAGTTGATAAAAAAATCATCAATCTAAGGCAATGGATACATGTTCTTGATAGTCATCTTGTTTAGTTTCTTGTAATAAATGCACAATTTGAGAGTACCATCCTTCTTCTTTACAAACAACACTGGTGCACCCAAAAGTGACACACTTGGACTTATGTATCCCTTATCAAGCATCTCTTTAAACTGAAACTTGAACTCCAATAACTATGGAGTGCTCATCCTATATGGTGCCTTAGATGTTGGTGTTGCTCCTGGTACCAACTCAATAGAGAAATCCACCGCTCTATGAGGAGGAAACTTCAGAATCTCCACAGGAAACACATATTGAAACTGATATAAGATAGGAAACTTCCTCAAGACTTCATCATCCTTAATATATTTCCCTTTGTCACTAGAAACATGAATTACAAATAATATACACCCTGTCCTTGAGTTTCTCTTAGCTTGCATAGTTGTAACCATTCTCATTAATGTAGGATTCTTCTTTTCTTGCAAGATTATTTTTTATCCATCATCATCGAGAAACTCAATGACCTTATCATAACAATATACCTTATTCCTCTGCATAAACAACCAATCCATCACCAAAAGCATCATATATGAACCCAAAGGAAGCACATTTAGGTGTGTTGTTGTAGACATGCCATTAAGCTCAAATTCACAAGACTTTACCTAATGATGAACTCTTCTCTTGGTCCCTATATCCAGCTGCACTAACCAATATTTCAAATGCATTTCTTTATTCAAATGACATTGATCCACTAGGTCAAGACTAACTTAGCCATAATAATATCTAGGATCAATCAAAATGGAAATACCTTGATCACAAAGCATACCTTCCATCTCAATAATAGATGTCTAATGGTATGGTTTTTTGTTATAGAGTTTTGAATATATTCGGGGAATGCTCTCACCAAAATCCCCAATTGTTTGTGCCTCCCGAGCACTGTAGATATGTGGCCTGCCACTCTAGTGCAATGGACAATCCTTCTTGCGATGGCATTTACCATAAATACAACACTTCAAGAGTTCCCTGCCATTGCCTTTGTTCTGCTGCTCTCTAGGCTAAGACCCATGTCCTTTCTTAGTTGCATTAAAATTCTTATGAGGGGTTGCATTTTATTTTTCACCTGAATCCTAATATATTCCTCAATTCTTAGGCCATTTTCCTTTATTCATCTCATTACCTTTCCAGTCACACTTGAACTCAAGCTTGCGTTTTGACTGCTCATAACAATGCTTCAACTTCCTGATAGCTTCCTCCAATGACAGAGGTTCATCAAACTCAATTTGATCTTTGAATGACAATGGAAATCCACTGATGAACCTTTGGATCTTTGTTTTCTCATTCTTGAGATAGGGCACATATCTCAATTGCTCTATAAATTTTGGTTCTGTACTCTTCATATGTCATGGAACCTATCCTAAGCTCATAGAACTCCTTTTCCTTTCCATCATAATATCTCTCAGACAAGTAATTCTTGAATATTCTTTCAAACTCACACCAAGTCAGCTTCTCTTCTTGGGTGCCTCTGACATTCTTAATATATTCCCACCAAATATTTGTTTTTCCTTTGAGACTAAAGGTAGTTATTTTGGCTTTAATGTTCTCTGAGTAATCATGCAATCTGAAAATTTTCTTCATCCCAAGAAACCATGCTTTTTCATCTTCTGATTTCTTCATTTACCCATCAAAATTAGGAGGCTTGTCTTTCTTGAATTCCTCTAGAAAATAATCGCTCCTCTTATGACACTAGCAGTGATGGTGATGATGTCTCCTAAAAGAAGAGTTAGAATAAAACCCATGCATACCAGTCCTCTTACAATTTTTCCACTCTTCATTGTATCATAATTGTCCAACCTATACCTTCTTTGAGACTTGCTTCTGTCTACCCCATTACTCTTTTCCTCTTGTCTATATCCATGACTAATCGCCAGTTGTCCCCACTTTTGTAAGTCTGAAAGGATTTGAAGAATTGATGTATGACTTTAGCTTTCTTTTCTTAAGCTCTTGCAAGTCTTTCCTGTGCCTGAATAAACTTGTTATTATATGCTTTATATATTATAATATCTTCCCTTAGACTCCTCAATGTATCTACTAGATCAAGAGAATATTCCTCTCCTTGCCACTCAACTGACTTCTCCCATATTACTGATTTCAACTTGGGCTTGTACGGGGAGTCATGTGAACTGTAATCCACCATTATTCTCTTCATCTTTTGGCCTTATATTTCTTGCAGAGATGCCATGTTAGATAAAACATAAAGAAGACATAATGAAAATTATACCTCAATGTATCTTAAGGGAGGCTATTTCATTTGTATAAGTCACTCTAGATTAGCAGAATATATATAATAGAAACAACATATCAACATCATGCATGAATCAATACAAAACTGAAATAATAATTGCATGCATGATAACCATGACCATTTTCATTTACCCTAAGGTCCAATAATATAAACCTCTCTTTGATACCACTCAATAACACCGGTACCAGATATAGGTTTCATTCTAATTGGGACTGAGCTTAAACAATGTTTCTTGTCATAGAGTACAAACTAAACTTTGAACCAAACAATTAAACCAACCATTTGCTCATATTTTCCAATGTCATAATTTGGTATTTCAATCCTGATATATATATATTGGTGGGTCGACTTCTCCTTGTAGTTTAAACTATATTCAATAAAAATTTGGCTCCTAAGGTCAACTTGATATCCCCATTTTTGAATTAGTTTTCAAATAATAAGGACTCATTTTTAGGGGCTGACCTAGTCAACCAATGACCAAACTAAAATATATCAAGGTTTACCCAATAAAGTATAATTTCATCAAATTTTTGTGTCAAGATTTGAATCAAAACACCATCCATCTTATGGCACCATGACTAGACTTCGAGGTACAAATTTAAAATAGCACATCACCTCAATTGAAAGGGACCACATGGAAAACTACTTACCATTAGAAATGATATGTCGAGTATTTCCATCCTATGATGGTATTTATTGCAAATTCACTATTCTCCCAATTCATTTTACTCGTCAAATGTGGGGCATCAATACCATGCCACATGGGTTTATAAATTTTCAGACTTCCTTCTCTTCCTTCTAGGGCTTCTTGTCCATTGGAGCTTCTAAATAATGCAATCCACTGGCATATATTAAGATTTTTCAAAGACTAATGTTAGCATCAATTACAACACCATTCAACAAACATTAGGTCAATATTCCAAGAAGGAGTTTCTAAATAATGTGTATTAGAAAGGTAAAGGCACATGAAACCCTCAACAAGACCTCAAGTTGAAACATTAACTAAACTAGGGTTTTACCCCGGGGAAATAATCAAGAAAAGATAAATTATAGATGAAAATGGAAAGAATTGCCACCAAGGGGAACGGAATTTAGGTAACCACTACAAACCTTGATGTTGATACCTTCTAAGACCCAAATTTCCTCTTACTAGCTCATTCACATTGAGCCCTATTTGTGTTGCTTGGCCTTAAAAATGATGAATTGGAGAAAGAGAGAGAAAATTCATATAGATGGATAGAATATGACTTGATCACCAATTAGGCAAGGCCAGTGCCTAATCCTTGGGTTGATGAAGTCTATGTATTTTTAAAAATGTCTAAAACTTGCAAGGGATTAAGGATATTATTATTCCCTAACATCAAAACCCTAGCTATTACCTCTGTGAGGAACCAAAGTCACCCTTGGAGAGCTAACATGAGATCACCAAGGGGATTTTCATTCACGTATAATACAAAGAGTAATGCATGCAATAATATGACCTAGCTTCCATACAATTGATATTCAATAAAAATATGGCACAATATAAAAACCCTAGATCGTCAATTCATTCCATACATTAGACATAAAATCAATAATAAGGCACTTACAAGGCAATATTCATGTATAATAGATTCATTGATCCAAGGCAACTTCTCCAAATTTAAGCGAATAGCTCCTATAAACAAGAACAATCCAATAGATCACATCTTCACTGAGAAAGAAGAAACTAATATCTCTTTAAGGAGGGTTGAAAATAACCTAATAGATGATGATGATTTACAAATGATCCTCTCCTTTATTTATATGAGGAGTATTAGTTATATTTTTAACCTAAAATCCCCTAGATAGAAGTTAAATCACGATAATTCCTTGGGTTACAAGCCAACCCACTATCTTTACACCAAAAATTAAAACTATCCCACATGTGTGTCATAATTAGCTCTCTTGGGCTGACGTCATGCATGAGAAGAGCTCCAAATGCAAAGATATGAGGCTATTAAGTGATAAACGTGATGTAGAAGCCTCTACAAAGCACAATTTGAAGGTTGGCCATCAAATTTCCATTAATGTCCCTTTATGGTCCCCAAAATCAAATTGGGGCACCATGAAGTAGTCTCTATGGTCTCTAACTGCTCTAAATGTCCATCTATGCTCCAACATTGAGGGGTCTCAAGGTGGTACTAGCCCTCTAAAGTAACTAAAGTTGAGACCATCCTCATTTGGTTTGTGAATAATTTTCTATCCCTTATAAGGTTCTAAGGCAGCCTGGGGGCATGTTGGATCTAGGTGTATCATCTTGAAGAATCATCAAATGTAGTGAAAAGTAGCAGAACTTCCTTAGTGCAGGAGCTTCCTAAGGTCATATGTGATGTGCTACTTCTGTGGGGGGGCCCAAGGCTCTTGAAGCTTTAATTATCGGTGCTAGTGTACTTCTCTAATAAACTAGGTACTTATGGGTAAGGTACCAAGGATGTGGGTTGTTGAACCACTTGACAATCACAACAAAGAGTGTGGTGAAAGTAAGGAATTATCAAGGACAATAATAATTATTTCATCTAAGTGAACCAAGCTTGAATGTAATGGGGTATTTAATACTTCAAATAAGAATTTCCTTCCAAAATCAGGGCCTTAAACTCACAATGGTGTTTCCTCCCTGGGTAGGAGTGGTTAATTGGCAACCCTATTATATGTTTCCATCCCCTAAGGGAAGTAACATTTCCTCATACCACCCTTCAATTGATAGGTGTTAGTGAATAATAATAATGGTATGAAGGGGACAATACTTCATGGCCATGTGCCATGGTCAAAGGGACCAACATGATGGGGATCACACATCCTAAGTGTACAAATGTGAGTATGGAGAAATTATAATTGCATGATTTACCAAATTAGCCTTTGTTGAAAATTAAGCAAGAAATTCCTAATTTAATTTTTCCTTTGATTAAATTAGGAGAAAATTTGAAATTCCATGTCAGCAGACAACTTGCAAAAGTTAACTGAGTTATTTTCTCTTAGTTGGCTTACTTAATTCGAGTTAGAGGGATAAATTGAGTTGTGTACAGTGATTCCTAAATTTTTGGAGCCAAGGTTGATTTACTTTTTGTTATAACAATTTAATTTAGTTAAATTGAGTTATGGTAAGTTAAGGTAGTTCCAACTGTTGGAGGAACTAGTGGGAGGTCTAGTAGTGGGGTGGGTAACTAGTGATCAATCAGCCTAAATTAACTCATGCATGCACAAAATATAAGTTGCGCATTTGAGATTGGAGTTAAACGACATTGTACTATCATTTGTATAATATTCGAAATTGTACAATTCATGCATGCAGCCAAAGTAAGGCCTAAAGTAATTGCATAATTCTCATTGAGGAATTTCCTAGTTAATAGGGGCATGACTCCTAAGGAAACAATGCAAGGAAATAAGAGCTTGGGAAGGAAAAAAATTGGCTAATTGTTGGCCAAGGTCAGTTAGTCAAGAAGAGGATAGAAGATAAAGATGCAGGTTGAGCTCAAGGTTGAGCAGATCATATTGTATTCTTCTAGTTCCTGTGATTAATGCAATACATAGAGTAAGGGGCTTTGTGTAGTTTCTTTCCCCTAGATATATCTTTGTGTATGTGTGTTGAATATTGATGCATGTTATTGATTATTGTTCTAGATCATGAATTTAATTCTATAGATTGGTAGAGTAGATTTGAGACGTAAGTCTAAGTACATGACATGAGTAGTTTTGAATCTACAATAAATTTATACATGGTATCAGAGCTAGATTCATAGTAGAGAAGAGAATTCAAAGTTGTCATTGCAGGAGGTTCGTGATTGCAGATCAGGTTGCAGGATTTCTTTAGGACTGAGAAGATAACTTTCAATGGAATAAGCCTCGAGTATTCCCTTAAGGGAAGCTTGAATTGTGTTGCATCAAAGGACTAGATGGAGGCATTATAAGAGGATAATGGGTTGAAGGAATAGATTGATAGTAATTTTTCAAAACCAATAGCTACTAATGCACATAATTTAGCAGAATGGAAGAAGCGTGTTGCTTGGTAAGAAGAATCACATTGGAGGGAGTATGAGACTATATTGTCTCTAATATCCATGAGAAAGAGACTCCACATGTAATTTGGCAAGCCTTGGCAGAATGTTTCCAAAATAATAGTGACCACAGGAAGCTGGCACTCAAGGACAAGCTTCAAAGTATCAAGATGCAAAAGAGCGAAAAAATTCCGCAGTACATGAGCAGGTTCATACAATGTCGTAATGAACTTCATGAGTTTGATGTTACTATCCCTGAATAATATTTGGTAGCTCTAGCCCTCTTGGGTCTTCCCAAGAGTTGGCATAGTTATCAAGATTCCGTAAATGGTAAAGAGAAATTGCCAAGTTGGGAGCGGTTATGGTCTGATCTAATGCAGGAAGAAATACGATGGAGCAACTGAGATGGGACCTCATCCAAGATTGAGGATGAGGCGAATTTTTTCTTGGCATGAAACACAAAGAAAGGGAAAGAGAATAAATCCAAATCCAAAGGAGACTAAGTAAAGGGGGAAAGAAAAAGGACTTGTCCAAAATCAAGATGTTTGGGTTCTAGTTTCTTGTTTTTGGTTAACGGTTAGTCTATCGATAATTCAATTTGGTAAGTAAGCACTATTACCTCTTTTAAGTTCTCCTTCTCTTGAAGAAGACCCAGTTCAATACCATATCTCCTTTCAGTGTTCATTCTTAGACCCTAATAAATTATGGCCTTCTCCTTTTTTTCTTTCTTTCTTTTTCATGAATGTAGTTCCATCTTAGAGAATGATTGTCGAATTCCACTCCTCTCAGGTAGAAACTTCACCCTTTGGTATTGTTCTATGACATCCTTCTGGATTTTTATTTTATTTATATAATTATTCACATTAATTACCACCTTATCTATTCTGCTACAGGTATAATAACTATGTTTCTTCAAAATCCCAAGGCATTGTGTGCTCTTCATGGGTTCGAAAGGAGTCCAATTTAATACGAGAAGTCTTATATTTGGTTCTTTTGGCTCATTCTAGGTTGGCTTACATTCATACAATTACATATCAAATGGAAGTGTTTAATATTAAGACCCTGACCGTGAGTGCTTGGGATTTGGTACAAGCTATATATTGATTTGTTTTTGTTGGTTAAATAATGTATTGTTTAATGTCTTATTTTAAAGGCCATGGTTGGCACTTGTGATTTTCTTAAGATTATACACGTTTTTTTGGAATATGTATATATAAACTAGAACCATATATTTATTTTTATGCCTAGAAAAAAAAGGCTTGGCCATATTCTTAATGCTTCCTTATTTTGACAGAGAAATCAAGTTGTGATGTAGAACAATGTACTTGGAAGATAATTCTTCCATGCTCAATTTAGAATTGGTTGTAGATTTGTAGGTGGATTTTGAGGGAATATCTCAACCTCCCTATTTATATTTTGAATTGATTGGATATACTTCCAAATATATATGTCTAACTGTAGTGTGTGGAGTAAAAAAATATAGTTTCTATGTGTGCAATCTTATTTTCTACTTGGTATCAGAGCTCGTTTGGGCCTGGTCCTGTCCCCTCCTGGGCCAAGGGAAATATAGTTTGGTCACTGTGTGTTTCTCCATTTATTTTTGGTTTTCTATCCATTTAATGGTAGCATAAGGAGTTATTCCTACTTATGGTGATGAAAATTTGTGCGCTTCTTTCTCAAGGCTCCAGAAGAGTTTGTTTAGGTTGGTTCTCTTACTGTTGAGACAATTGAAATTCATTGGTTCAACCATGTCACCACACCATGCTTCCATTGAGGTCAAATTGTGTGATACAATAGATTTTGATTGATTAAAAGGCTGATTGAGGAAGGACTCTATCGCTAGCGGACCTGCCCAACCTATGAAGTGCAGTCAAGGGACTGGTGAACCTGACGTGAATGGTGAGACATAATTGTATCAAATGCATTTGAAATAAAATTGAATCTGGCATAAGCTTAGTGCTTTGATTGATGTTTTTATTTTTTATGTACCCTACACTCTTGGCGACTTTGTCGGCTAGCATCTGATGAAGGCTGAGAGGATCGATCTTGAGCATGTCCTCCAACAGAGCATTTGCCACATATATATATACTTCTTCTTGAGGATCCTTGCCAGATGGACAAATTGTGGATGTAAAAAGGATTAACAGGAGTAAAGAAAAGGAGCAGAGGGCTGGGGATTTATTGAATGCTCGTTGATCAGTTGAGACTCGCCATCCTGTAGAATAGATATCTTCTGTGTTTTTCTATGGTGCCTTCACCTTTATTGTATGATTTACAAGCATTAGGATGTGTGAAAAAGTACGTAGGTTGTAGAGTTTGGAGAGACTGTTTATGGTGGCCAAGTGGTGAAGTCAGTCGCTAGAAGGAACAAAACAACATCGGTGGAGTTCGTTATTTTTTTTTGTGTTCTGCATGTTATAAATCTGTCATGGAGAGCTAATGGAAAGGTATTTGGGTCAAGTTTGTTTGGAGTTGATATTTCCTTCAGGTGACTTCTAACAGTGCTAAGGGACCATGTGTTAGAAATATTGTGTTTGAGAAGGAGTCTTCACAGAAGAAGGGATATGTTTTTCCTCTTGCAAATATGGTAAATTCAGATCTAGAAAAATCCAATCTATTGTGAAACCCATCAATAGGGAAATTAAGTGGAAACCGCTAAGATCCAGACTATTTTTTTTAATTAGTTTTCACCAACGAACCAATTTTGAAAAGCGTTGTTCACATTGTGCACGATGGAATAGAGGAGAGTGGTTATGGAATGTGATTAGTTTGTTTTCTTCTTTGTTAAGCAGTGTATGTTGTAAGTTATATTTGGTGCAGAACCAATTAATGAACAATGTTGCATAATTCGAATTAGTTGTTCTTGGTGCTCAGAAACCCTTGAACATATCACTAGTTTGGTTGCGATTACACTGTTATGGTTTGTTGTTCTTGGTGTTTGGAAACCCCTATTACCCTTAGGCCAATGAACAAGTTGAAGCTATCAACAAAGTCTTAGTTACCATGCTTCAACGCACCATTGGGATGCACAAGTCAAATTGGCAACTCTTTGGGCTTACCGAACCTCAAAAAATGCTACTGGATTTACTCCTTTTCAATTAGTATATGGTTTGAAAGCAACTCTACCAATTGAACGTGAAATATGTTCACTCAAGTTAGCTATAGAATTACTCCCAAATACCTCACCAGAAGAATAACGTCTTCTATATCTGGAAAGGCTTGATGAAACTCGTCACTTCGCCGCTTTAGTCATTGAAGCTTAGAAGAAACGGGCCAAAGCCCATTTCGATCAGACCATTTCCCCACGTGCCTTATATGAAGGAGACTTGGTTCTTTCATACGACCAAGCTCACAATAAAATGGGAGCAGGGAAATTCGAACCTATGTGGCATGGGCCATAAATTTTCAAACATATCTTGGAAAAAGGGCCTATGAGTTAATTGACTATGAATGAAACCCTCTAGATAAGCCTCGAAATGGGCTTTAACTCAAAAATTATTATGCGTAATCTCTCTCGTATGATTACTTTTGTACATTAGTGTGTTGTAATTTTTGTACAGTTCAATTTCATGTGCTTTTGCGATTAGTTTTCTTGCTTATCTTGTTTTTACTTGGTTTGGAGATGTATTTAATTCCTTATGTCGATTTTGCTGATGGTGCTTGCCGTAGCACCCAGAAAATATCCTCTGCAACATGGGAAATTTATGACCCTAATGGTGAGTTAGTGGATGTACCAGGTATCTATTTAGGTTGTACAACCAACAATATTGCCGAGTATAGTGTAGTCATTGAAATTTTGTCAGAAGCTATTACTTTTGGCATTAGGGAATTGGTTGTAAACCTTGATTCACAACTTATCGTGCTTCAAATCAATGGGAAATATTCCATTAGAAATCCTCAAATTTTGAGAATGTATCTATGTGTTCGTCTCTTAGAAATAAATTTTGATTACATCACATATCAACATATTCCAAGATGCATGAATACATTAACAGATGCATTGGATAATTATGTCCTAGATAGACATTTGCGAAACTTGTAAAAAAATGAATCATCATGATACATAAAACAAGAATATATATATATATATATATATATATATATATATATATATATATATATATATGTTTATATATTTAAAGAACAACACACGCTGTCCATAAAATATGTTCTAGGTACACGAACACCAGAAGTCCCCCTGTCAAAAAAAAAAACCAAATAAAACTAAAATATACCAGTCATCATGATGATCATGACAACAAGTCACCCAAGCCTATGACTTGGGTCAACAACTGAGAACATAGCCCTGACCCCCACAGTGCCCTTTGTAATCGAGGGATGTCACTCGATTGCTGGAAGAATTTCAACCCTTAGTTAGATGATCTATATTCCAAGCTATTTATTCAAGTTCTCCTCACCGCTCCTTCTCACAGGAACAACTCGGATTTTAATTACCACACTTTACACATGTTGGATCTCAACAGGCCCTTAGTCTGTTAACCTACAGGTAATTGTATACTATAGTTCATACAACCCAAAATAATAATAATGTACAAAAAAAAAAAATGTTTTACCCTCCATCATCCCAAAATACTTTCTAGAAGAGGAAGATCCGTTGCCTCCCGAAATTGGTCCCGGTAACATATTAGTCCTCCACCATAATGAGAGTTGATCGTACCGAAACATGCTGCCAAAAAACCAGGGGTTTCAGAAGACATACATGATTTCACTCACAAGAGTACCAACTTGATCCATCGAATCATTTGAGGATCCTGTGGTGCTCGTGCGACCACTTTCGCCCATTGAAATTGAAACAATGGTACTCGTTCTAAGAAGAACGATAACAAAATCGAACCGTATCCAAACTTTTTGAGACATTTATTTTTTCACTTAGTGAGTTGCGTCTTCATGTTGGCCAATACCGCTTTTGATAAGTTGAAAATAGTAGGTGTCATACAGTCTATGGCATGCTGAAAGTGAGACTTAGTAGCCTCATGTAGAGCTTGTGCCCCAACAACACGTGAAATAGTCTGCAAAATTATCTTCAAAGGAAAGTTATTTATTGTCTTAATATAAAATTTTCCACTTGTTGACTTATGTGCTTATGGGAAATGTCTGGCTATTAAGATGTCCATACTTTCTCCCATGACTCGAGTACCTGCTAACTAGATCCGTTCCCCTCTCCGCGATAATTCAGTGGTAAAATAAATGTCAGATATCTCAATCTCCAACTCTTGGTAGCCAATACTAAACCTTTCACGAACAATATCCCATATACTTATCAGATACTGTAGCAATTTTGGCTGTGATCTTAAACTTGGTGCCTGGAAAAACTTCAAGAGCCCAAAATTCCTTAAGGAATTCATGCATCAAGGGTCTTGCATGGCCTCTTGGTCTTCTTCCTCATGCTCCCTTTCCTTCCACTCAATAACCATTTTGCTGGTTGATTTTTACCTACCAATGACAATCATTTAACCCATCGTCAAATACTTGAGCATACAAACTCATTTTCAATGGTGATTCTTTGCGCTCAATGCACTTGTTTTTAAAACAGGTGTGCTGATTGACGCGGTACCTTTGCAGGAAAAGCATGGATCGGCACGAGTCTGAGGATGGTACCTGCGCTAATCTCCAGCTGAAATCAATTTGAAACCTCCCCCGAAAAACCTAAAGTGGACCTTAAAATTTTTAAAATCAGACATTAAATTAAAGAGAACAAGTGTGGCTCTTACCTGGTGCAAATGGTTTGGTAAATTCCTTCCTGGATCGGTTGCAGTTAACTGCTGAAGATCAAGGTAAAATGAGGTAAAAGTGCTCCTCCAATGACTTGTAAAAGTAAAATAGTAAAAATGTTTTTACTCCTTGTTTTTATAACTTTTTAAAGTCATGGTTAGGGTTTTTTTATCAATATTTTAATCATTTTTTCCTTGAAAATAGACGATGTGTTCATTTTTGTGCAGCGACAGGGTAAAATCTTGACGGATGATTCCAAAATGAGTTTTAGTTTATTACTTTTTTGGACTCGGTAAAAATAAGTGAAAAAGTTACCTTTAAGCTCTTTTTCGACTCTTGAAACATGAAAATATTATCGAGTATTTGTCATTTTGAACTCGTTAAAGGAAATGAAGCATTGTTCACCCAGTACACATTTACCCCTTTTTCGGGCTAGGATAAACTATTTACGAAAAATGAGTACCTTAGTTAATCATTACTAAGAAGTTCTCTCAAAAATTGTTTTCTACCTTTTTCAGATTCGAGAGACTATCTACGAAAAGGTACCTTTGGAGTTTTCTTTTCCGATTCTTTGTCAAAATCCCTAAATAGGAAAAAGATGCTGATTTTTACCTTTGTCGGGCTCATTAAAACTAAACGACATTGGACTTGTCACCATGGCAAGACCGAGTTTCCCTTTCCTAGGGCTCGTAAAATTTACTATGATGGATTCAACCGAAGGATGAATTATATGAAAAGAATATGCTATCCCTTTCAAGATTGCATATTAAAATAATTGGGGTACTCGCCATAAATGGTGGGGGAAAAAGAAATTATTTATCAGTTGTGTCGGCAGTATGTCACTCTTGAACATGACACATCCTCTGTTTCATGTCGAGTTTGGGTCATCCTCTGTTTCATGTCGAGTTTCCTGGGTTTGGGTTATCCATTTTTTCCTCTCATCTAATATCTGGCACGTCACCATGACCTTTGATCTTGTGTTTTTTCAAAATGTTGCCAAACTTCAGAGTCATGTTTCCGATATGTTCAAGAGTAGTCCCTTCTGTAGCTCATTCATTATCTGATTCTCTGTTCTAGTCTTGATTCACAACCATCTTGTTTCCTCTGTCTTGTGTTGATGATGTGGGATACATCATGGCCCTCCTTCGACATATCACTTCCTGTCGACTTCAACTCATTATCTGGGAAGCTAATATAGAGAGTCCCTTCCGATACCTTAGAGCTTGCATGCCCTAATGGAAAATTCTTCTCATTCGATGATAGCTTCGCATCATTGGGCTTTGATCAAGTGATTTCATGAATGTTCGACTTTAGGTCCTTATTCACATCTCGTTATTTTTACTGTTGGTACCTTGAGGACCATTTTCATTATTGGCAGTTCCTCTCGTGCTTGTTAACAATTTACATCATTGATTGGTAATCAGGCGATTTTCTTGCATGTTCAACTTCGGCTCATTTATTTGCATGCTCGAATTTGTACTTGGTTGGGTCATGATGGAGTGAAAGTCCCTGGGTTTTTTTATTATTATATAAAGTCCAGGATACGAGGTGATACGAGTTATTCATGATTGTATACATGACTCTTTTAGATGGATGGTTGTGACCATACTGTGAGTCCACATTTGTGATCCTTCTTATTCTGGATGGTTGTGCCCATACCATGGATCCATTTACATAATATTTTTATGGATGGATGTGTCCATGCCTTGTGTCCATGTATTTTTATCAAAGATTTCAGTTATGTATGTATCTATATGCTTGATTCACAGGTTTTCCAATGACTGTGTCCTGGTCCTTGCACGTACTCGTAAATCATTTCAACCCTCATTCTCATTCTGCCTTCATGCTTTAGGGTGCATCTGTTACACAACACTTTGTCACTGTCCTTTTAATCCCTGTTCCTAGATCTTGGAGAACTCGTACAGTGGTCCCTGTGTACTTTTCCCATCATGGCGCACATGCCATTGGATCCCACAAAGTCTAAATATCAATCTCCTCTTGACTCATTTATGGAGAATCTCCCTAAAAAATCAATTTTTGGGAGTGGCGCGACCACCCAATGTATAGTTGGAATCATGATTTTCGTTAGACAAAACCCGTAGGCATTAGTGTCCACTACAATCGCCAGATTTAGGATCCACGAGAGACTGTTAGTCCATGTTGCGAAACACACAGGGAGCATTGAACCCAATGTCCAAAAATATCCCCCCCAATGCAAGCTGGGTGAGTTTCGAACTTGAGACCTATCGCTCTGTTACCACTTGTTAGAATCACGATTTCCGTTAGACCAAAACCCGTAGGGATTAGTCTCCGATACAATCTCCAAAGTTAGGATCCAAGAGAGGCGGTTAGTCCATGTCGCGAAACACATGAGGAGTGTTGAACCCAATGTCCAACATGTATCACCAGCGCTTATGGAAAATCCTTAGCCTGTGACTTGCGCTGATCAACAATGGTATGGATCCCATACTCACGTTGATCTACTTCTAGAAGTGTTTTAGAAAATTAAATGAAGCTTCATGGCCTAGAAGCTTCGAGAGTGGAGAGCTAGATGTTTGTTGATCAAGATATAGTCGAGCTTCTCCTTTGGGTTTCTTGTTCCTACAAAAGAGGAACCACCCAATGAGATAAGGCCTCCTTCCATCTTATGAGGATCCATGTCCCCTCCTCCCATTGCTATAAAATGATCCCTTTCCATATGCCTCTGCTAGAACAAAATAAGAAAGAATAGAGGAAGAATCTGAAGATTTCTTTAGCTATAGAAGGAGAGAGTTTAGATCCTTAGCCTCCTTGTGTTAAGCTTGGAAAAGAGTTCTTTGGAGATGTGCTTGGATTCAAACCCGTAAATTGAGAGCTCTGACATCAAGGCGAAGGTTGTAACTCCCCTTTCTTATGATTAATAGAACACATCTAGTTTTTACTTTCCATTTTTGTTTGTTATTATGATGAAAAGTCTAATACTCCTTGATCTTTTAGATAGATTTCATTCAATATAATTATTATTTTTTCTATCTCATTCTATATTGTCTTCTCTCTCTTGCCACAGATCTTGTTCATAAAGAGGAGCAAGGAACGTGATTTGGAGCAAAAGATAAGTGGATTCACTCCAAGGGAACAAGTAATCGACACAAGTTTAAGGTAGGTACTCCTATCATTTTTTTCCAATTGAATGTAATCTAGGAAAGTAGAAACTTGTTTGTCTTGTTTGTAGCTAGACCCACTCTAGGGATAGAGGGATCATCTTTGTCCGCAAAGAGGATTTACCTTGACAACAGGTATAAGACTTCCTTTATCTAAGGGTGAACCCAAATTTTGGTTCAAAATCTCCAGTAAAAACCACTTTGCAGCAACCTGTGGAGGTTTAATTTCAGTAGGAAGACTATTGTATAATTTGTTAAACCTTTTTATGAATTCCAAAACATCTTCATTATGAATTTTATTCATTGCATTGAATTCAGTGAGGATGTACCCATGATATATTTTCTCTCCCCACTTATGCATAGAAGAATTATCCATCTCCTCCCAGGTAGTGATTGAAGCATTTGGGAGGGATTTGAACCATTTCCTGACCTCCCCATCTAATAACTGGAGAAAGAGTATTAACACTAGATCCAGGTGTTCTACATTCGTATTTTCTGCAAATTCACATAAGGTTTCTATCTGTCTTTGAGCTGAGATATCATCTTATCAAGTAAATTTTGGCAATATTTTAAGATAATATTGTGGCATACCATTTATGGGTTGTGACAAGTCCAGTGGAGCATATTTATTAAGGGGAAATACAGGGAAAACCATGTATTGCAAGGGAGGTGGTAGGAGGTTTATCAAAGGGTCTTGTTGAGGAGCTGTCTGAATTGAAACTAACTGGTGTTAGGTTGGAAAAATATTGATGATCTGTGTTGGACTATTTATGAGAATATCTTTAAATTCCTTAGGTTCTAGGAAGGTATGAAATGTGAAGGGAGGTGAACTGACATAAAGTTATTTGATTTTCACTTTTGATGGAAATGGGCTAAATAGTGCACACTGTTCCTTAAAATATTCCAAAACTTTGGAGGAAGACTCAGAGAAATTTATTACATCCTTATGAGAGTTGGAGGTTGACACTTCAGGAAAAGAGATCATAGGAACTGGAGTGAAATGAGTTATTTCTTTCCAGAATCTCCTAGATATTATATTTTCGGGGTCAAACACAAGAGGAGTTCTATGTTTTGAAGTTTAAGAGCAAGTGTTAGGTATTTTGGAAGAGAGGATGCTCAGAATGTGATTCAGTGGATTCACCACGGTGAGAGATATTCAACACACACCCATTTATTCTCACCTAACCAAAGGGTACACAAATATCATACCCAGGGAAAATGTTCTGGTTCATCCTTGGAAACAACACCAAAAGATGTTGTAGCTCCTAGAAACAATACCTGGGTTGAAGAGAGACCAGTGCCTAGGACATCTTGATGAGTGTTTGCAGGATATGCTTGAATTATTCACTTACACTCAATATTTAACTTGATTTTATAAAGAATTGGTTAAAAATTTTCTTTAAGAAGAGAAATACAAATCAAGCTATAAATTAATACTCATAGAAGCATTAAGGTCCAGCTCTAGTGGCCAACATTACATGAGTATGTAGTTTTATCAGTCACTATAGTATCTAGGAGAGAATAATTATGAAGGAGTTAAACCAAACACACATGGCTTAGTAAAGAATCCTGTACATAATATTTCAACAATAAACGAATGAGAGAAAAATTCTGATGAAATTCTAAGTTAAATGGAGTTCATATTAAGGATATTAAATTTTAAATAGTCACATGCATCTTAGACCAACATTATACATAAATGAATCCATCAATTCATAAAAAACATATCCAATAACTACTATTACATGTAATCTAGGAAGAAAATGAAGATATATGGAAGAAAATTAGAGAAAATACATACTACAACCTCATATGAGTTGGAAACACCAAAATATTTCATTAATATTCAATAGGGCATACATTTTATTCACAATTTGTAGAGCTTCCCTCTTGAAACAAAATTTGAAAACCTTGGTTTTGTATCATTAACTGTATTTATATGGCCTCGGGAAGAGAACCCCTTACACAATATTCTTTCTTGATTTGGCATTGAATCATCATAACAAAAATATTAGCGTGCTTTAGTGGCACAACTGTACTAGCCATATCCTAACTAAATGGAATTAAGTCTCTGAAAATAAAATATTCACATGAAACATAAAATATAAAAGTTTCATGATTGACACAATCAACAATATCTTTAATCATGATAGAATAGTTCATGAGGCAAAATTGTTGGGTCAGTGATCTAGAGCATTGGAGGATTGGTGAATTGTTCAAATATCTGCCACAATGTTGTAGTTCATAGAGGGGCGTAAGAGAACCATTGATATGTGATCTTTAGATTTGTGAGCCCTGCATAGTTCAACCCGAGATGGAAGAAGGTCTTCACCAATCCTAACAGCTGAAAATATCTTCTCAAATAATTAACCATAGTTTTACCTTTCAGGGTAGAAGTATTCTCATGAGACGAATGAACCATGTTCTTGGCCTCTAATAACATATGACTGTATTGTTCCCATGGGATCAACACTCCTACAAAATCCCAACAGGTGGGCATCCCTGCTCCAACTCTCCCCTCGAAATATGAGTTGAAGGTAGCCACATCTTTCAACACCATGTCTAGGGATTCTTCAGCTTTGGCTCTGGCCTCATCCTTCTGAACTAGTTTGGAAATATCCATGCTAGGAGACACCTTATCCACCACATCTATAACCCTCAACTCACTGAGTGTCTTCTAATTTACATACTGGATGGATTTATTGGAAATATGGGAATTATTTTCACCTTCTTCCTTAGAATCTAGAATGAAGAACTCATAGTCCTTGATCTCAATCTTCTGCTCATCCATTAGAGTTATGTGCTCCCAGTTGTTTTTAATATTTGCTATTATTTCATCCCAGACCAGCGGCTTAGCCTGCAGGTGGGACATATTTCCTTTCAGTTTTCCTTTGAGCTCAAAGATATCCTGAATGGCTTCCTTTAGGTTCTTACTAGTCATATTTGCATTAGTCCTGGTATCTCAAGCTGCTTTTCTTTTTGTTCCAGGTCTTGCTGGGCAGTGTCTAAGTCATTCTACACTTTCTTGAGCTCCCATTCTGAGAGATGGAGGTCGGTGAGGGTATTTTTAACTTGTTCTATGGGATTCTGAGGGTTCTTAGGCACAAGTACTACACAATTGTGAGTATCTATTCTCTACTGAATTTCTAATTCCTGTTGCTTAAGAGCCACCACCACATTGTTTTGTATATCAAATCTTTTTCCAGGATCTCTTTCTCTTCCTCCACTTGTACAAGTTCCTTGGACTGCACATGTTTGTTGGCTAGCATATTCAGCTTGTGTCTTAACTCCTGCACTTCTGCTTGTGATCTTTGGAGAAGGGCCTCAAAAGCAACTTTATCCTCTGGATTCACCCCTAACTTCACAATCAACTCCTTGAAGGTCTCATTCTGCATATGTAGAGCTCTATAGTTAGCTCTCTCCTATTTTAATGTTCTTGCAGCCTTCTCCAGTAGTGTTATCAAGATCAATATCCTCTACAGACATAGGCGATCTCTCAAGCCCTAGAGTGGGTCTAACAACACGAGATTCTTTCTAACATAAGCTTTTTTAACTAATTCTTACAATGCAAACAGGAAAGAGAGATAAATACCTTTTTCCAATCGTTATCCTTGGATCTGTTGATGGTGACCTCAATCCAGGATCCTTGTTGGCCCACTTCCCGCTAATAATGGAACGCGAATACTTGTTGATGATCGAGAGACAACATCAAACATGATACAATATATAATAAACGTAAACACTAGCTATTTAGAAAATCAAAGAGTACCATAATATTTGCATAATCATGTGGACAAATATAGAAAGAAAACATCGGATTTCATTATTGATAAATTACAAAAGGAGAGCTTACTTCTACCATGTTGGAGGCATCCTTAGGTGAAAATATGAGTCCTTCACCCAACTCAAAAGCATTCCTTCTCCCGTGCACTTAGGCTTAATCATGATGCAAGCAGGTGAAGGGATGAGAGTTCAGATGAGTCTGACAATGATCAACCAAGATCTAAACTTGGGGGAATGAGGGATTTGAATTTATAACAAGGAGAAGGAGGTTGGGAGCCCATGAAAGGAGGAGAAAGGCCCACTTTCTAAGGGATGATCCCCCATGGATGAGATCAAGGCTATAAAATGAGAGAGCTCGACCTTATCATCTTTTCTCAACAACCAATTCGCCACCCTTGAGCTTCTATAAGTCGAAGCTTCTCCTCCATTTGAGGAAGCACTACCAGAAAGGGGATCAACGCAATTTTCTAATAAATTAGGGTGCTGACAGCGTTGTGCCAGAACTGGGATAAGGACATTAGCGTGATCATGGAACCAGGAAGGGAACTGACCTAGGAAACTAGGAATTGACCAAGTTTCTTTAGTAATATTTCAAGGAAGTCTTCTTTGGATCTTCTAGGGGATATGTCAACATATTTCTTGAAGATAGAAACATTGCACAGGATCCATCACAGGGTATTTTAGGATCAGGGACGGGAAAATGAACATGGTGACAAATTACTGTGTAACATATGCCCCCTAAAGCATGAAGGCAGAATAGGGAGTGATGGCTGAAATGCTTTACGAACCAAGGAAAATAACACATACCACCTTCAGAGAACCTGCCAAATCAAACATGTACAATATATGACATCTATGGTATAAATATGCCTCACCACATGATGTTTCAATAGGCATCAAATGACACATGAGCCCATGGTATGGTCGCAACCATCCATCTAAAAGAGATCATAGAAATGGATCTGCATTATGGACGCAACCATCCATATAGGTAGGATGATGTATACAATCATGAATACTCAATAACTCCATGCAGCATGGAAAAAATAAGATGTAACCTAGGGTCTTCACCACGATCTTAATCAACCCAATGTACGCATCTAGCCATGTGAATAAATGTGTTGGTTTTGAACATGGTAGAAACCACTTGATTACCAAACAATGATGAAAACCATTAACAATCATGAGAGAGACCACCAATAATGACGATGGACCTCAAGGTACAAAAAAAAAATCTACACATGTGAATAGATGTTTTGAATTCGAACATTTGTAGAATCATTCGATCGAAGGCCAATGATGTGAACCCATCATCAAACACAAAGAACTTGCCATTGAGGCATGCATGCTCCAAGGTACTGAAAGAAGTATCTAAACCACTTTCCTGGATAATGAGCTAAAGTCGACAAGAAGTGATTCATCGAAGGAGGGCCATAAGGATTCCCACATCATCGACATGAAACATCATATATCTTAATATGATAGGAGTGATTTGGGATTGTATCAAATGAGGTCAAATATGCAGAAGGTGTTTGAAAAAAAGGACTTCTCTTGAACATATTGGTGACACGACTCCATAAGGTGGCAACATTTGACTTAAATAGGATCAGAGGTCATGTTGAAAAAATTGGTAATCAGATGAGAGGAAAACGAATTTCCCAAACCCATGGAGGAAAATTAAATAATGTAGGATGTCCCCAACTCGACACGAATTGCAGATGAGTGTCATGTTCAAGAGCGAAAAGCTTCCCATAATATACATAGGACGTTTACTTTCAATTTTCCCCAGTTATTGCTAATGAGTACCTCTTTATTTTTTATAGCCAACGTGAAGAGGATAACATATGCTGAGCATGTAAGTTTATTCTTCAAATCAATCCATCCTAGGAAGTTTAATGAGCCCTAGGAAGGAGGAATTCGGTCTCATCATGGTGACAAGTCTTTCGTCGTTTTAATCTTTAATGAGTCCAATGAAAGGTAAATTTGGTAACTTTTCATGTTTAAGGAGTTTGAAAAGAAAAAAAAAGAAAATTCCATCATGTCCCTTTTCGTAAATCGTCTCTCAAATCTAAAAAGGTATAAAACTATGTCTGAGAGAACCTCTTGACCATGTTTGATCAAGGTATCCCTTTTTTGTAAATAGTGAATCTCATCCCGAAAAAGGGGTAAATTTATACTAAGATCACATCAATTCATTCACTTTAACGAGTTTGAAATGACAAGTACTTGGCAATATTTTCATTTTTTGAGAGTCAGAAAAGAGTTGAAGGTTGACTCCAGGGGGGTTCCTTTTTTATAAACGCTTAACAAGCCCGAAAAAAGATAAGATTCAACTCGTTTGCAACCAAAACGATCATCAGTAGTGTGAAAGTCCTTTACCGCACATAAACAACAAACATCACGGATATCGGCGAAACATATTAAAATATTGGCAATTTTTTTTTAAACCTACGAATAGACCAAAAAACAAAATAATTTTCACCTTTCCATATTTAGAGGAGCATTTTTTCCAGTTTCCCTCCAAATTTCAAATCAGTGGTGCAGCTGATCTGGGACACCATTTGTCAATACGTCTCTGCTAGGTAAGAGCTCTAAACCTCCTTTTCATTTTTATCCTATTCATTTAGCATTTATTTTTCATAATTAGGGAGTTTAGGGAAGATATTTCAAAGTTTAAAATCGCTTGAGACCAATGCGATTTCAAGCTATCGGGGTTGCGCTCAACCTGTTAGGGCAGCACGCCACTAACGCCGAATCGTTTCAGAGAGATGCGCTAGTCACAGGGAAGATTTTAAATTGAGAAAATCTCCCAAATCCACCAATGATTTTGTTAGAATATTATATATTATAGAGCAATGCAACACATAAAATATGCAGAAAACACAAACAAAGAAAACACATAAAACCAGAGAGACACAGATATACGTGGTTCACCCAGTTTGGGCTACGTCCACCATGAACAACCAGTGTTTCCATTATATTATCCAAAAAAATGAGAGACACAAGGCTACAACAGATTTGCTATAATATCCTCTGTTCTCTCTCACAGCCTCCCTATCTGTTTCTCGCTCTGAGAATACACATACAATACACAACCACAATACAATACCCTCATACAAATGAGGGGGTTGCCTTGTAGGGAAAAAAACCCTAAATTAAAAATAACTTCTACCGTCAGATCATCTGCCTAATGAATGACCCAGATTGAATAGAAATTACAATAATTTTATAAGGCAATTTTACATATGTTTTTAGCTTCGGGGGCACTGCCCCTGAAACCCCAGGCAACATTTAATTACGGGTGGCATTGCCACCCCATTTAGAATAGGGGTCCAACGTTGTGATACAAATTAAAGAAGATAATCAAGCTCCACACCCAACATATTTCTAAAAATTCCTCCCTGAACGATCCTAAAATACCAATAGGACATGTTTTGCATGTGCTTTCAAAGAAGATGCTGGTCGAATGGAAAGAACAAGGCCATGAGGTGGAAGACCACTAGGCCTTGCAGGACCAAGATTGCATCAATGCTTTGTGCAATTGTGGATTGTTAAAATTCTTTCAAACATCCAAATTGTGAGCTCAACTGGAGCTTCTCCAGTACTTAATCAGTATCTGGGATGTGGATCGACAACTGTTCATCATCGGGGACCACGAACTTGTGCTAGATGTCACAGACATCTACTTTATCATCGGATTGTCTAAGCAAGGAGAGAGAATCCAACTCCCTAGGGCTCACCTAGAGTGCGAGTGGATGAGCATGCTCATCCAGAGATATTGTCTTGAGGTACAGAATAAAGAGAGTGGGAAAGTAGACATATCTTCCATCAGAGTGCTCCCCCTGTGCATGATACTGCATTGTATCACCAGAGTGGCAAGAGTCGAGGCATTGCATTTGGCAAAAAAATCACAGTTCTAGTATGTGGTGGATTTCTTAGCACCAACGATGTTCAACTGGTGTGAGGGGTTCTTGGATAACATGAAGAGCTAGCTAACCAAGTGCAAGACAAGGAGACTAAAAAATTTTGGGCACCAGTCAATTTTGGTGACCTTTCTGGAGAGTACCCATGTTCTCGTATTAGTGGCTGGAGATCCATGATCCAACCCTGAGGGATTTGAGGCTGATGCGATGGTGCGACATAATGCCCATACATGGAAGAGGGAAGCAAATGAATTTCCCCATAGCCTTCTTTAGTTGGCTGCGATGTCATCTATTCGTAGTCTAGGACTACGCCTATGTCGGCATCAACTTCAGGGGAGATCCAGATCTTCTGATCCTACTAGACACACAGTGGACCGATGCAGGTAAAAGTGTTTTTTAAAAATTTAAACTTTTTTAATGTTTTTGTTATATGTTCTGACACAAAATTATGATTTGTTTACAGATATGGGTCCACAGAGACCTCTAAGCATGTCCTCGATTGCACGATGGGTAGTCCATCTAGTAGAGAATGCTCCTTATGAGGAGGGAGAAAACACATTAGTTGAGCTAGAGAAGAACCTAGTCAGCCTCATGTGAGGCATCCCAGAGTATCCCACATTTGATGAGATACCACTGCATTTTCAGAGACACACTATCAGAGTTCTGGGCAGACTGCGTCGAATACTCTGGCGAGTAATTCGAACAGTCACCTGCTACCATGAGCACCATGTGGGTGGATATCAACCTTGTTTATACATTTTTGTACCGATGTAGGTGTTAGACTCCTATACCAATAGGTGTCATAAATCATGATTGAATTGATGGGCTATGTAATATGTTCACACCTTTCCTTGTTGCAAAGGTTTTCCATATTTTCAAAAAAAAAATAAAAAAAAATGTAAAGAGGGTGTACCCCAAAAGAAAAATCAAAGGGTGAAAAGAATAAAAATGGCTAAAAAAGTAAAAGAAAATGAACCCCACCAAAAGAAAGGCCAAGGAAAGTGTGCAAGTCTAAATGCCACTATTTTTTGCTCTTATGTAAATAAAAAAATTGTGTGCAACTTGTATCTTAGGCCACAATTGATGAATAGTCAAATAGTTTAAGCTTGACTAGTTCATCTTTCAATTTTATGTTTTAGAGATAGAGAATAAAATCTGACCAAACTGTTTAATCTTGGCAGATAAGTAGATAGGTAGAGTAAATATAAGGAGCTCAACAACTTAATCTGAGTCCTTGTATGTAATAAGGTTAGACTTAGATAGATTTCTACATGTAAAAGAAAAGAAAGTGTGATAAGGGTTTGCCAGTCTAAGTGCACCCTAATAAAGAAGAAAAAATGGTAGGTTAAAGTAGGTAGGGTAGGTAGATGTTGTTGCAGAATTACATGTGATGGATAATGACTCTAAATGTGTTAATCTTTACTTTCATCACAAGTGCAAGGCAGACAGTACACTGGAAGAATTTCAAGAAAAACAAGGTCAAATAATTAACTTCCCTTCTCATTTTTCCCAAAAATTTCACTAATTTCCCCTAAGCACTAAAGAATTTGAAAATTAGTGGGGCTCAAGGCATTTCCTTGACTTTTGGAGGGACCGGACCCTCGGCCCAATAATTTAAAAAGCCTAAGTCCTTAAAATCATCCATAAATCATTCATTTACTTCCATAAATCTTTTCCTAAGTAAAATCCTATTTTACTTAGGCAAATTGCACAATATCCCATAAAAACCCTTTTTCATTCAAGCATAAGTTAAATACATAATCTTAATGTTTTATACTTAGCGCTTTTCATTCACTTTCACATATTAACTTTTAACTTTATTATTTAATTGCCTACATAAATCAACCCATTCCCGTATTACTCTAATTATATAAAATTCCCAAATATTATATATCCCGCCCCTTGGTTGAAATATAACCATAATACTGTGTTAACTGGGATTAATTAGTTAAATCTGCAACTAATTAAGAACCCCGACTCCCCGCCACGTTAAAAAGGATTAATTAACCCTCACGGTTAATTAATAACTTGACCAACCAATCATACTCCTCCCGATATGATTAAAAAATCTTAAATTGTATTGGGCCTGCCCTATTAATCCCCTATCATCTCGCCTCCTTGATAGTCGTCTGATCAACCCTTCCACATCCAATGGCTGTCGTCCATATCGCATCACCCCCACGACCAAATGATAACGCGCAATCACTAAGCGGTTTTGTAAATAGTACCCCGCCACACGTTGCAAGGTCTGTGGAATCGCTGGCTCTTGGCTGAATACCACCTATCCCTAAAAGCGGTGTGATAGATACTGCTTACCGCCCTCCGCATATGACAAATCCTTTCCCGCATACGTCATTCGCCTGAAAAATAAAACCCCGCCAACTTTGATTTTGTGAATAAAACAAACAAATGCGCGCCATTTTCATCATTCCGTGCTGCGACCAGTGTTTCCATGCAAAGAACGTCAAAGCCAACTGTCGAAGATTTCCAACCACCACCTTGCTAGGAAGCTCGCAGTCGAACCATTCTAGAACCTGTTAGCAGTTGCCTACACCTGTTTTCATCACTATTCACTTCCCGGAAACAGGTATTTATCCAATTTCAGTTGAACCCTGCAAGTCTTGGTTTTTAATTAAAATCCACAGGAAATGACTATAAGCAGTACAATTCGGTCTTTATTTCACTCCATAAGTTCCCAGACTTGTAATTTTTCCCATTTTTCCATCAAAAACCTAAATTCCTTTCTGAATCCACAAGAACCAGAAATGGAAACCCCTGTTGCTTTGAATGTTGCGCCTCTGAATGCCCCCCATAAAGATTTAGACTATCTGCCTCTAGCGGATAGGGATTTCCAAATAAAGGATCTCATCCTTAGTGAAAATCCTCTTAGAATATTTTTCCAATGCAGAGATAATTACCTAAACGACTCTGATATTTTTAGACTGTGGGAATCTAATCTTCCTATGTATCTTTTACCCTTAGTTCTTGTTTTTCCTGAAATAATTTATCACTGCCATGCCAATTACGATCCTAATCAACGAGCAGTCATGTCCCCAAGTCAAACCATTCTTTTCCCAATAATTGCTCAATCCATCAATGAAATGTTACAGTTTCATCCCAGTCAAGCCCTGACTCCCCTTTCCATGGGAGATTTACTTGAAAAATCCACAAATTTATCCCAAGAGGAGCTGAATCGCCTTTGTTAGACTTTCATGCTACAAGAAAATCAAGCCAAAGGCCCCCCTCCTTATGGATATACCTTTTTCACAGATATGGGCAGACTCATATTGAATATGATATCTTCTGTAATGGGTTTCAACACTAGTGAATACGTTGATAAGTTAACCCTAGTGTTGTTGTCAATTTTTGCTCCTGGACAGCCCCCTGCTGTCAAATATGACTTTGCCTCCTATATTGCTGATAAGATTCATGACCAGTTCATGAGATTAGAAAATGAATTTTTTTTCAAATACTCCACCTTTATATACCATCTCATGCTCTATTATTAGTCAGAGAATTTCCCCTTCCCTGTCAAGCAACTTGACACCAAAGGAAATCCAAGGTCTGTAATCTTCTGGTCTGCAATCTTCCGTAATTCCTTTGAGTCCCCTTATTCTTACAAGGAATTCATTGACCTATTTGTTCACCCAACAACCACCTTATTGACAGGAGTTTCCCCTCCCAGGGTCAATAGTGATATGAAGAAAATCCTCTAACTTTCCAAGCAATACAGGATAGGTGATTGGTAACTATACCAAAATCATACAGAAATTAGGATATATGGGTGTGAGCTCTGTCCTTTCAAGCTACCAAAATATGTTCCAATGAGGCTTTTTGCCTTAGAATATTTTAGACAAATGATAAATTCAGACATAGTCCATTTTTGTAATGCCAAGAAGAAAGCTCAGCTCATAATTAAGAGTTAATTAGGCCCTTTTGTCTGTAATACTAGGGATGCAGGGAAAGAAGCTGAAAGAATTCTAGAAGATTATCTCAAGTTGAAATTTTTTTTTTGGTGGGTGCCTTATGAACCTAACAATTTTATATGTGATGGGAGAATGAAAAACAAATTGTCACCATACCTTCACCATAGGATTCCAGATATTGAACAATTTGCAAATATGGATGAATGGATGGAAGGGACCTTAGTAGAACAAGATAGTGAATAGGTCAATGTTGAGAATGTTATGAAATATCTTGAGAAAATACTTGACCTGGATTCTTTTGGGCAGGTACAAAGACCAGAAATTGGTCTTTCCTCTGCTGGAACCTCTCAGCAACATTTGCACGGAACCAGCGCACCAACCACAGTAATATCCAAAGGAAAAGAAAAAGAGAGTAGTACATAGGTCACATAGCAATTCACAATGTCAGAGCAGCCTGAAACTTCCAAGGAACATGCCCAAATACAGAATTTTCCCACTTAGATCAATGTGGCAGAAATTTCAATCTTGCAAACTCCTCTCAATGAAGAAAAAAGTAAAAAGAGAGATGTATAAACAACTACCCCTATCAGTGGACCTTCAGAGCAGTCTGTATTAAAAGACAAAGATTAAATCCTCTCTCAGAAGAATAATTTGTTCAAAAAACCACTGATAGTCAGAGAAGAGAAGAGTTAGATAGCCAGAAAACATTCACAATCAGTGGGACATCCACCAACTCACAGAGAAAAGAGCTAGAAAGACAACAAAGTGCAGAGGTATCTTCCTTTAGACCACCAGTAAAGGATGGTTGGGATATTAAGAAGACATTTATAAACATAAAAGCCAGAAATGATCCATTAAGACTTCAAGTTTATAATTAATATTTAAAGATGGCTCCCAAAAATCAACAGAGATTGATGTCAGCCTATGACATCCACCAGGGTAAAATGGTGATGAGTCATTCAAGCCTAAAGTGCAGAAGCCTCAAACAGCAGCAGATTATGTTAGAACCAATTTTGAAGTCATGGCAAAGGATATTCATCCTTTGGATCAGATTGAATTGCACAAACAAACTGGAGAGATGATTTATTCAACTTTGACTGATAATTCAATGATGGCTCAAAGATTACAAAATTCCTTGGATAATACTGCTGCTCAACTGCATCTTGAAAAAGCTTCCTCCCAGGCCAAGGACAACAGAATAAAAACTTTGGAAGAAATAATTATTGGATTAGGTCATAATCCCAAAGATGTTAAGGTTACAGAAGCCTTGATCAAAAAGAAAGATGATGATATTGCAGCCCTAAGAAAACAATTAAAGCTACCATATTCAAGGCATCCACTGGCTACTGAGGTAATAAAGCAAAAATCTGAAGAAGAATTGATGGATTTTCTATTGAAACTTAATGAAAAATTGAATGAGACTAAACAAGAACTTGAAAAAGCATTAAAAGACAAGCAGGGAGAGTCGACCACTCTGCCTCCCAACGTGATACCAGTAGTCTCAACAGCAGTCCCTTCTACCACAGGTACAACAACAACAGGACAGTCAGCAGGATTAGCATAGGGCAACACTGCCAATTTAAGCACTGAAGAGTTAATAAAATCAATGGAGGAATTGAAACTCCAAGTGACAGAACTCTAGAAAGCAAAGGTACAATTTACTACCTTAGAACAAAAGTATGATCTCTCAAAGATAAGTGTTGCAGAAAATACAAGAGAGATCAACAGGTTAGAAAAATTGGTGAAAGCATTGGAAAAGGATCTCACATTGGAGAAACATTTGAAAGAAATCAGAGAAATTCTTTGGGCCAACATCACTCAGTCAATAAATGATGTCTGGCCATCAATCCAAATAATGTATGAGCAAAATGATTTAGTTAAACTGGCTCTAGAAGAAGTTCAAAAGGCAAGGGAAGAATTAGGAAATATGCCTAAAGAAGCCAACGAGCTCATACAGTTTTTAAATACCAAGAATAGATATCAGCTTGAAGAGCTGGGCATCCAAGATAGAACAAGGACAATTTTGGAGGTAAAAAAGGTTTTTACTAAAAGAACTCTAATGCAAAACCTAGAAAGAAGATGCCATGATATGCAGGAAGAAATTAATGCTTTTACAAAGAGATTGGATATTTTGCAGAGTAAAGGATTGCCAAGTCCTTTAGTTTCTCATGATAAACTAATGAGCCATCAAAGTTATGTTGAGAATTTGAATAAGTATGTAGACAACCAGGCCAGTTCATCGACAAGTTCATCAGCAGCAAAAGTGTTGCCTACAGGCAAAATTTTTCATGACAGTCTGGAAAATTTGTTTTATCTCGAACATGAGGTAAAGCACTTATTTCCAATTCAGCCTACTTTTTTCAGATATACAGAAACTGATGAGACCCTGAGAAAGCTTCAAAGAACCAGAATACTAGAAGCACAATGGTGGGAAGAGATGTTAGACATTTTGTAAAAATATCCTTGGATGAATTTTGACTATTTACTACAGTAAGTAATGGTAAAAAGGATAAACAGAGATCAAACAGGTCAAAGTGTATTAGTACAGGTAAAGAATATCAGTAAAAACAGAGCTGCCAGCACAGAGTTACCAAAGAAGACAACAGCAAGCCAAATCATAGGGCCTGCCTCCAACATATTCCTAAAAATAGGAACATCACAACATCGTTACCTTTTCTCTTATCTACGAGACCATCTATCTCTATTTTCTTGGAACGTATTCATGAGTCATCCTGAAATATATCTCACTCTATTAAGAGATATTTTTTTATAATTTTTTTTATAAATACTCCCTCAATTAGAGTATTGAGGGGGGTGGATTCTTAGACTTTGTTTTAACATTGATTATTTTGGAATAAAAGTGCTATTGGACAAATTTTGCATGGCTAGCTGGATAAGGAATTGATGCAAAGGACTTTTCACATGATTCTTGAGTCAAACAACAGATCAATAAGTCATCTATCTCTTATGTTTTAAAGTTTTATACTTGTTTATTATAACATCTGTGTTTCATATCTGAATGACAAACGAAAAAGAATAATTCAGAAAGTGCTTGAGTGCAATCTGTATTCAATCATTGTTATTCTTAATGTTTTTCTTCTGAACTAGTATAAACAGTGAATTCTGAATTGCTCCTGTTTTCTAGTTTATTCATTTTGATTATTTGGTAAAGAATCCTTAATTGCTCTTTATTAATAATCATTCAAGTTCCCTCTTTCGAATATGTTGAAGGATTCTTAATTTCCCTTCACCCATTTTGAAGTCCATTCCATCTATTTTAGATCTTTAATTTTTCCCTATTTGATTACCTTGCCCTGTGAAACAATCCCTTGTTAAGAAACTAAATCCAGTTAAGCCATTTTCTTTGACTCCATTAGCCCAATGGCCTAAACTACTCAGTCTTACCCCTCTGCTATTGAATTTCATCACCCAAACACAATCAAAATCCCTAAATTTTCATAACTAGCCTAATATCTTTCAAAACAAAGCTAAAATTTAAAAAGAGAGTCCTCTCTGAGTCTGATTAAGCCTAGATTAAACACCTAGTTGGTTGTAGTTTTATGAATTTACTATACCTCACTCCTTCAAGGAAAATGCGAGTGATAGCAGTAGGCTCGAAAATTCATTTTTTAATAGAACATATATGACTTCTAGGTCTGTAACACATTTCTGTTGATATATATATATATATATATATATATATATATATATATATATATATATATATATATATATATATATGAATATATGTCTTTCTCTAAAACTACTTGTGTATCATAATGATGTCTTAATTTACATATTTCACAAATGTCTATCTAATACATGGTTCGCTAATGAATCTGTTAAAGTTTTTAAATGCCATGGAATGTGTTGATACGTGATAAAATAAAAATGCCTTTAGAATAATATAACATGTAAATACATACACAAAATATGAGCATTGTGCACAGAATGGCACCCATTCAATTGTAACACAACGAACTGTGAGTCCAACTTAACAACTAAATCTCTTATCCCAAGATCAATGGAATCTAATAATAGTTTGATCACCACACTATAATCGAAAACATTGCTAGTTTTCTGACCCAAACAAATTCCTTGTAAAATAATCAACTCTCCATCAGGAGCAAAGAGTTCCCATGCTGCGGAAGACAAGTTCCATGTGCTATGATAAGTGCCATCAGTAAAACCGATGTACTGATCCGAAGACATATGCAAATCAAGTGGAATAGAAGGTAAGCAGAGGAAACATGTTTGCAAGGCAAACAATCACACCAAAAATCAACTCAAAGCACACTAATGAATAAAACAATAATGTACAAAGTTATCACACTTAATATTAAGCGTAATATTTCTTCAGATAGAACCCGTTTCGGGGCTCATCCAAAGGATTGCCTTCATAATCAACTAGCTCATATGCTCCACATTCCAAAACATGTTGAATAGTATAGGGCCCATGCGACATAAGCTTGAGCTTTCCAACTCCCAACTTTTCATGGGCTTGGTCGTACAATAGGACCAAGTCACCTTCAACGAAAATGTGACGTGTGAAAACTTTGTCATATTGCACCTTAACTCGTCATTTCCAAGCTTCAAGGACTAAAGAAACAACCCTTCTGGTCTCATCGAGATGCTTGAGGTACAACACATGTTTCTCTTCTGACAAAGTACCAGGAAGGAGTTCGATAGCCAGCTTCAGGGAAGGAATCTCACACTCGATCGGGAGTGTGGCCTCTAGACCATACACCAATTGGAATGGTGTGAATCCAGTGGCAGTGTTAGTGGAGGTTTAGTATGCCCACAGAGCGGAGAAAAAAATGAGGTACCAATCTCACTTGTACTTCCCAATGGTACGTTGGAGCATGGTCACCAAGACTTTGTTGACAACTTCAACTTGGCCACTAGCCCATGGATAGTAAGTGGTGGAGTTATTGTGATGTAACCCCAATTGAGTAGAGATCTCTGTCATCATATGATTATGAAAATGAGTGCCATGATCAGTGACAATCACTTTCGGGACACCAAATTGAGCTATGACATGATTGAATAAGAATTTCGCTGCAATGAGACCTTCATTATCATATGTAGGCATTGCCTAGGCCCATTTAGTGAAATAGTTAATGACAATGATGATATGGCCATGCCGCCCAGCTGAGTGAGGGTTACAGGTCATAAAATCAATGCCCCATTTTTCAAAAGGATCGACGGTCACAACTAGGTGCAAGGGTGAGGGTGGGGCACGCTCTTTTCGAGAGTAAATATGGAAATCATGGCATTTTCAAACTGTGATGATGTAGTATTTAAAAATAGACAACCATAAATAACCTGCATGAAGGATATTTTGAGCGGTGGCATAACCAGACATGTGAACACTACAAGCCCGGGAGTGGGAGTCATTTAGAGCTTTCTCAACTTCCTCGAGAGTCAAAGAATGACAGAGGACAGATTCAACACCAGTACGATAGAGGGTGTCCCCAACGATGCGATATGGTTGGGACTGGTAATGCATCTATCTTCGCTTAGAGTGCGATAGCTCTGGCCGATAAGTTTGGTCTAAAGATATATTATGATGACCCATACCATGGATCATGAGTACTAATGAGAAAGAGAGTCTCATCAGGGATGGACTCATCGATAGGAGTGGGATCATCCGTAGTAGGAAGATCACAGATCAACTCAAAAAAGACCATTGATTTCTTCAACTTAACAACAGTGAATTCTAAGTCGAACTCTTGAAGGATAACGATCCATTTGGAGTATTTTCCCCCAAGTAATTGATGTGTGAGAATGTAAGTCATGGGGTTTCAATAAAAAATCACTAGTGTTTTGCACAGGAGAATGTAGTGACGGAAACTTTGAACGACATGAACAACAACCAATGCAATTTTCTCTACATGAGAATAAAAAGTCTCGGTATCAAAGTGATTACGGCTTAAGTAGTATACTACATGTTCCTGACCATCGTCATCGTCCTGAACCAACACCATGCCAATAGTGTTGTCGGCGGCGGCCAAATACAAGCAATAATCGCGATGATAATTGGGAGGATGCAACAACAGAGCTGTGATGAGGGCTCAATTTAGTGCATCGAAAGAGATTTGAGAAATTTCATCCCATAGGAATGATATTCCCTTTTTCAATAAGTGCGTAAAACCTTTGGTAAGGTCAGTGTAATTCAGTACGAATCAGAAAAGGAAATTAGCTTTCCCCTGTGAACTTTGCAATTGATGAATGGAAGAAGGAGGAGGAAAGTTGACAATTGCCTCTACTTTCAAAGGATCGATGTGGATGCCTTCTTTAGATACCACGAAGCTTAGGTGCCGTCTGAAATTGATGCAGAAGACACATTTATGAGGATTTAACTTGATATTATAGTGTCGATAACGTAGGAATATAGCTCTAAGGTGCTCCGGGTGATTTGGACGTTTCACAGAATGAGCAGGAAGGTCGTCGAGATATGGTTAAACTATGTGCTTGATGTTATGGAATGCATAAGATATAGCTCACTGGAAGTTTTCTTCGACATTATTCAGGCTGAAAGGGAGATTATTATAGGCGAAAGTCCCCCATTGATAGATAAAAGCGGTTTTGTAATGATCAGCAAGAGCGATGTTAATCTGGTTGTAGCCATAGAAACCATTCATGAAGGAAAATATTTCACTTTTGACACATTCATAAATGATAATATTGATTAAAGGAGTGGGGTAATTCTCCTTAGGACAAACCTGATTGATATCATGGTAATAAAAAAAACCCTAATGGTCCCTTGCTTCTTATTGACAGGAACAAAATTGGAGATCCAATCTGTCAATGGTATGGGGTAGATAAAACCAGCTTTAAGAAGTTTTTCAACTTCACCCTTTCTTGGATGCAAGGGACAAAGTCGTTGGAAAATGGGCTTCGACTCTGGATAAGTGGGAATTTCATGCAGCATGATACTCGGATCAATGCCAAACATTTCTTCATACGACCACGTGAAGACATCATGGAACTCCTGAAAAATTTCTTTATAAATATTGATCTCATCGGGAGAACAAGACGCACCATATGCACATTCTAAAAAATCCATGGTAACAAAAATGTCGATCGGAATGGTTGGAGTGATATTTCCCATGTTTCCCTTGGACATCACTTCATGAATAAAACTCGGATTCTGAAGTGGGTCAGTCGGTGCCAACAAAGCAGGGGATCCTAGACAGGCAGAGATGTCACCTAGGATTGGGAGAAATGAGGAACGATTATGTCCATCATCCCATGGAGTTTCTTCGAGAGACATGACCTCCATGATACACATGTTAGTGGGGAAAGTCTCATTCAAGAGATCATCAGAGTCCAAAGAATCAAACTAGGGAGACTGTGCATAAGTGACTAAGGACAAAACCAAATGAGTATTGGTCTCGGATGCAGCCTCAGAAGCTGTGAGGATATCTTGATACATCTACTCAGCTTGGCTAAGAGGCATATCAACACTAAAACTCTCAATCTAGTCTGGATTGGAAAAAATCCATGGATCATGACCAGACGAAATCATATTGACGAAGGCGAAATTTGTAGGCGGATGCGGAAAAAATCCCATAAGAGACAAGTCTTTGAAAAGACCTAGCCCAATGTTCTCATAAGGAGTAGCGGCCTTCCCAACATATGCAATATTTCTTGCTGAAGACTAAGAGGGGAAGAAATCCAACTGATCAACTGTCACTATCTTCCCTTTGTGAGAGAAATGGAGGAGACGAAAGAGGTTGGAGACCACACAAACCATAGCGTTTTTCCAACTACATCCAAAAATGAGATCGTAGTTCAAGTTGGCGTCTACCACCTCAACTTCCATGTTCACCATTTTCCCCTCCAACAGGATGGGAAATGCCTTGAGAATGTCGTATGACCGAGAACCTCGACCATCGAAATCTTATAAGGTATTCGGGGACTGAATCAATGGGGGAGAGTTGATGGATTTCCTAAATGCGACGGACATGATGGAGGTCGAAGCACCTTCATCAATAATAGTCCAATGAATATGATTTCCCATGATGGTAACTTGAATCAAAATATCTACTTGATATGGGAGGCGAGGAACGAAATTATCGAGATAAAAAATAATCAGATTAGAATATGAAGGATCAATCCCTCTAATGGTAGTGTGTAGTGCCTTCTGTTGTGATGGGAAATACTGAAGGACCTACAAATCCGACATCGCCGAAGGCGCCTGAGCTAGATCTTCTACAATGTTGTGGTGTTGTGCTTCTCTTGCATTCAGATTGTAAGATGATTTCCAAAGAACACCTTTTGGGGGTGTTCGAATGATGAAGTCACTACTCGGTCTCTCGATCTGGAGAGGACCAGAGGTAGGAGGGGTGGAAGAGGAAGATTGATCTGGGACTTTCGGTTCCATAGGAGCCTTGGATGGATTGGGATAATATTTCATTCTCATGGTGATGGAAGTGGATTACATTCCAACCATGAAAACCCGAGAGCTACAAGATGATTGAGCCTGGTCTACCATCTGCGTTTGCTAGGAAGGGAATGGTTCTTTCAAAACTGCCAGAGTCCCGGGTGTGCCCTTTAGAAGACTGGCAACTTTGGTACGAGGAAAATCCTTGGTGTAATGACCATTAGCACATATTAGACGAGGATATTTTGGCTTACATGACGAAAAATCACCAACATAAGACTTCTTTGAATCCTGTTTAGGGTTCTTGGATTTAGACTTGTCTTTACCCTTTTTCTTACCCTTTAAGGATTTGGCTATTGCGGTAGACTAAACAAAATTTACCTTTGAGGTTTTACCAGGATTCTTCTTATTTTGAGAAGGAGGGGGCACAGTGGTAGCAGTGGATTTGGACGTTGAGGAAGCCTTAGGCGCACTACTATCAGTATGAGCCATCGTCCCAATAACACCATCCACCAGAGACATAACAAGAGACTGAGATGATGAAGGATTAGTCGAAGGATGTGGCACATCAGGTAATAACTCATTTAGAGTCCTAGACTGGGAATACACCAAGTATAGGTATTGAGCTCTAGCGATAACCTATTCTTCCGTGACACACCCTCCCATTGCAAGGTATTTTTAAATTTTGGGAACAAATAATTTTGTGAACCATTCAGTCAACAACTGATCCAGGATCTTAAATTTGATAAGGTGATGGAGATGCCTCCATTCATGGATGTGATCTGAGATATGCGTAGTAGTCGACTAATTCAACAAAGTGAGAAAATGGGTGTCGGTTTCATACTGGACAGGTAGATGGAAATGAGTGAGGAAGACCATAGCCAAGGATTTGAAATCGAAGAAAATTCCTTGAGGGAGATCAATGTACCATTTGGCTACAACACTGGTCAAAGTTCGTTGGAAAAGATGAATACAAATAGAATTATCAACCCAAGAATTAGAGGAACACCACAAATGGTATGAATAACATGGATTTGAGGGTTTTCCATAGATTTTCCTTCAAACTTAGGATAATCTCATGGAATCTTAGTTGGAATCAGCAGCTAATGTAGCTGATGCTGGATGGGGTCATTTGTGAGCTTTGAAATATCCAAAAATTCCAACATAGCCAAGAACGGTAAAGGAGGATGATGAGGCAAGAAAGGTCGGGGGTTCCAACCTGATTGATAAGGATTCTGGCCCCAATAGGGCAGATTCTAACCCGGATATGCATATTTCCCCCATGGCTGATAAGGACCTTGCTGCATATATTGCTGATAGGGACCTGGATGGGGTTGTTGATATGGCCCCTACGGGTACTGAGGCTGTGGACCTTGCTGGAAATGGGGTCCAGGATAAGGTCCCTACTGAACATAAGGTCCAGTTTGTGGCCCCTAATGAAAGTGGGGTCCAATCAGCAGTCCTTGCTGAACATGAGTTCTAGCCTGTGGTCCCTACAAAACATGAGGTCCAGCCTACAATCCTTGCTGAACATGAGGTCTAGCCTACGATCCTTGCTAAACTTCACCCTTTCTTGGATGCACAGGACAAAGTCATTGGAAAATGGGTTTTGACTCTGGATAAGTGGGAATTTCATGCAGCACGATACTCAGATCAATGCCAAAAATTTCTTCATATGACCATGCAAAGAAATCATGGAACTCCTGAAAAATTTATTTATAAATATTGATCTCATCAGGAGAACAAGACGCACCATATGCACATTCTCAAAAATCCCCGATGTAACAAAAATGTCGATCGGAATGGTTGGAGTGATATTTCCCATGTTTCCCTCAGACATCACTTCATGAATCAAACCCGGATTCTGAAGTGGGTCAATCGGTGTCGAAAAAGCATGGGATCCTAGACAGGTGAAGATGTCTCCTAGGATTGAGAGAAATGAGGAACGATTATGTCCATCATCCCATGGGGTTTCTTTGAGAGACATGACCTCCACAATACTCTTGTTAGTGGGGAAAGTCTTATTCAAGGGATCATTAGAGTCCAAAGAATCAAACTAGGGAGACTGTGCATAAGTGACTAAGGACAAAACCAAATGAGTATTGGTCTCGGATGCAGCCTCGGAAGCCGTGAGGATATCTTGAGACATCTACTCAGCTTGGCTAAGAGGCATATCATCACCAAAACTCTCAATCTAGTCGAGATTGGGAAAAATCCATGGATCGTGACCAGACGAAATCATATTGACGGAGGCGACATTCGTAGGCGGAAGCATAAAAACTCCCATAAGAGATAAGTCTTTGAAAAGACCCAGCCCAATGTTCTCATAAGGAGTAGCGGCCTTCCCAACATATGTAATATTTCTTGCTAAAGAATAAGAGGGGAAGAAATCCAACTGATCAACAGTCACTATCTTCCCTTTATGAGGGAAATGGAGGAGACGAAAGAGGGTGGAGACCACACAAACCATAGCGTTTTTCCAACTACATCCAAAAATGAGATTGTAGCTTGTTCGGGGCTTTTCAGCTCAGATTCTTCTGATGTAGTCCATAGAGAATCGTTAGGAGGTGCTCGAGATGATATGGGTTGAACATTGATGATAATTCGAAGCTCTTCACCTTACACATCGAGGGGCCCACCTGGAAAACGAGGAACCTCTGGGGGAGGTTGTTGAGATCTGTCACAGGAGGGAGGGGGCGAATTTGGCAATTCAGCCATGAGATCTTCGAGAATAAGATAAAAAAGTAAAGAGGTGAACAAAATCACAAATTACCAAGAAATAAAAGTTGGAGAACTGCATGGGTGATATGTTTCCCTGGGTAGTTAATTTTAGAATTAACAAAAATAAATAAATAAAAAGGGATGTGCTAGGAATATAGGTTTACCAAATATCTGTGAATTGCAATATACACCCCAAGGACTTAACGTATGAAAACCAGTCTCCCTGAATGATGTGTTTGATGTATCATGTCTACAAGGTCGCCAATTCGGTTACCTATGGCAGGCTCACAACCTATTGGTGTTTCCCAAAATATACGTGAGGGTATGTGGGAGTCCAATCCATAGTAGTGATTCCTAATGCATAACCATTTGATGAGGGTGTCCCAAATACACTTATCATACATCAATATAATTCCATACGTGGGACGAGGTATCACCCCTGGGTTGTAACACAGACTGTTAGTGATTACTCCTACGCTTAACAACACTGAAACACGTCTCTAGCCTAGACCACTAAATATTCTTGTTAATTCCAATGCTCCTTAAATTGGGTTCAATTTAAGTTGATCTTGATTAAATTTTTAGTTTCAAGGCTCAAAATGAATGTTACCTAAATCCTTATGATGCAAGGTAAATGCGAGAAATAAGCCTTCAATTTCGATGAATTATAAATTACTTAGGGAAGAGATACAAACAAGAATGCACTCAATGCAACAATGAAAATGCCCCCAAACTAGTTTAGAGTTATGAAAATGCGATGATTTTCAAATTGAATTCACTTTCCCAATGAATGCAACTTAATTGAAAATGAAAATGCCTTTCCTTTCACTAGGATGCATGAAAATAATTTTTTTTGTTTTTCACTTTGAAATGAAATAAAAACAAATGAATGAAGGAAGAAATGTCCTTACTTTTATTTCAATCAAACCAAACAAAAATCACTTTGAAGATTGCACAAATGAAATGCTTTTCACTCTTCTTAAAACGACAAAGAAAATCTAAATAAAAAATGAAAAACTGTAATCTCGTGCTTGACACGAAACCGAAGGGAAACAGTTATAAATGCATAGATGACCAAAGAATACACCAACCTTCTTCGAAACAAGACAAGAAAAATGTGACAAAGAGTGTTTGAAATGGAAAAAAATTGCCAAACTTACAACAACTCAAAGAGACGAAACAGACTCTCTTAGAGGAGATAGGTAAGTTAAACACACAGCAAGAGATCACTGAGATCTCACAGACTCCTTCAAAGGCCAAGACATAGAGGATAATTAGGAGGGAAACTAAAATTTTCCAAAGGCTGTGATCAATGATTCTGTACTGAGTAGAAGGGTGCTGAAAGACCAATCAACGCGTCTTTACTATATAGAATAGCGTTGCCAGCGCTACTATGAGGACAGAAAAGGTGGTGATCACTAAAAACAAGGAAAAAAAAGAGTTTCACAAACACACCAGACCTGACACAACGAAGGGACAAAAAACCTTTACACAATTTGACAAATACCTAAGAAGATTTAAATTTCAAAAATCGGAGAAACTGATCCAAGATCAGTTTGGGGAAGGAGGACTTAAAAGGCTAAAGCTCCCCAGTGGAGTCGCTAGTTTTGTTTTCAAGAGAAATCCCCTTTGTTGACATAGGCAATCTCTCTAGCCCTAGAGTGGGTCTAGAAACACGAGATTTTTTCTAACATAAGATTTCTTAACTAATGCTTACAATGAAAAGAGGAAAGAGACATAAATACCTTTTTGCAATCGCTATCCTTGGATCCGTTGATGGTGACCTCGATCCACGATCCTTTTAGGCTCGATTCCCGCAAGTGATGGCACACAAATACCTGTGGATGATTGGAAGACAACAACAAACATGATACAATATAGAATAAATGTAAACAATAGCTATCTAGTAGATTAAGGAGTACTAGAATATTTGCATAATCATGTGGAAAAATATAGAAAGCAAAAATCGAATGCAATTCTTGATAAATTACAAAAGGAGATCTTACAACTAGGCCTTGATGTTGGAGGCGTCCTTAGGTGAAAATCCGAGTCCTTCACCCAACGCAAAATCATTCCTTCTCCCATGCACTTAGGCTTAATCGCAATGCAATCATGCGAAGGGATGAGAGTTCAGACGAGTTTGACAATGATCAAACAAGCTCTAAACTTGGGGGAATGAGGGATGTGAATTTATAGCAAGGAGAAGGAGGTTGGGAGACCATGAAAGGAGGAGGAAGGCCCAATTTCTAAGGGATGATCCCCCATGGATGAGATCAAGGCTCTAAAATGAGAGAGCTCGACCTTATCATCTCTGTTCAACAACCAACTCGCCACCCTTGAGCTTCTAGAGGTCAAAGCTTCTCCTCCATTTGAGGAAGCACTGCCAGAAAGGGGATCAACGTGATTTTCCAATAAATTAGGGCACTGACAGCGCTAGGCCAGAACTGGGATAAGGAAATCAGTACAGTCATGGCACCAAGAAAGGCGTTGACCTAGAAAACTAGGAATTGACCAAGTTTCTCCAGTAATATTTCAAGGAAGTCTTCTTCGGACCTTCAAGGGGATATGCCAGCATATTTATTGATGATGGAAACATTGCACAAGATCCTTCATGGGGCATTTCAGGATCAAGGATGGGAAAATGAGCATGGTGACAAAATAATGTGTAACAAGTAGCTTGTCGGCCTTGCTTATGGTCATAGAATTTCAATTAAGCTCATTGTACAACATTTCTCCCACTTTCCTGTGGAATTTGATCTTATCAGGTGTAGGGACACTTTACAAGTCTAAAGAAACATCCAGAGCCTTGAACTAGGGGCCCAAATTTATTGATTGTTGTAGAGGGTGAGGCAACAATGATTTCATTTGATTTCTCTCCAAGTCCATAGTAGTTAGAAGTTTGGTCTGGTATGGGACTGAATGTGATACCATTTGTTTATACATTTCTTCACTAGTCTTCTTGTTCCTTTCTTCAATTTGTTTTCTAGCAAGCCAACTTGGCTCAGTTGTGGTTTCACATCCTGCTGAACTAAATGGCTACCTTCGAGGATGAAGAGGCAGTAGTTTGTAGTGAGTCTTCCAAAGTCACCTAGAATCCCGGCTGGTCTGGCTTTGTCTCCACCGACCTAGTCTCGATTTCTTATTCTTCTATCTCTTGGGTCTTGTCTTTTTTGCTGGTGTGCACATCTTCCATTTCCATATCCCCTGTTTCACCAACGGTACTTTTCTACGCCTTGACCTTTGTTGCTGGAGTCTCGATCTCTATATATGTTTTAATTGGCCATGAATCAAGGTTAGCCTTCCATTTAATCTCAGGCCTAGATTCATTAGGGGAATTTTGAGGTCTAAAATGGGCCTTCTAAGGAAAATGTACAATCAAAATTCACTTTATGAGAACCAATCACATTTTAGGGGATGACATCATCCATAATGGTTGAGGTGGCATTGCTTGAGTTAAAGGTACTTACTTGTCACATTGTCAATGGTGGATAAAAACTCATGGTTAACCATGGTAGTGCTCTAAGTACTTTTAAAGTCAAAGTAAAGTACTCATAATAAATGTCATTTCACACTTTTTGAATAAAAATATATTATTGTCATTTCATATTTCTTGAAAGAAACAATGCATATCCCTATACATTTATTATATTATATTATATAGTATATTAATTACATGTTATTATACAATTTAAATAATATGAAGTTTAATTAATAACATATAATATAATTAAGAATTTATAAATTTATATTTATATTTTATTTTAAGTTATTTAAGTACAAAGGACAAATGCATTAGTTGTTCAATGATAATGATTTTTTCTTGAAAAACTCATTCTTATTTATAGTCACATCAATACAATTTTTTTATTAATTTTTTTTTGGTACAACTTTTGAATTGAATTTAACTATGGTTACATGGATTGTGGTGCAAAAAGTGAATTGAAAATTCATAAGTATTATTTTATAGGTTTAGCTATTATTTTATTATTTCCTTAGGAGGCCCATTTTAGACCTCAAAATTCCCCTAATGCATGATCATATGTTGAAGCCTTTATGATTTCTCTTTTCTTTTCAATGACACCATGAGGATCATAATGCCAAACATATAATTTATCAAAATTATTTTGTTTCATTAATTCCTCAACTGCCAGGAAGGCCTGTCTAAAATTGAAAATGAAAGAGCCTATAGGTTTACCCAATTTGAACAAGTATCCCTTTTTGGCAGGGACAAAGTGGACTTGGTCCACATTGAGACTTTGTCTCATGAATTCCAGGGCGAATATCCTCATTAGCATAAACACATGCAAGTTGTAAGGAGGAATCTCACACCCTTAAACCTTAATCTCTATGTAATATTCAAACATATACCAGTCTCCCACCTTGGTGTCTTTGCTAAGTTGAAGGATTTCTTTTTACTGAGGGAGGATTCTTGGAGGGGAAACATTATGAATAATTTTATAAGCAATGGCCATGTAGGAGGATATGAACTGGGAATAGCCATCATTATCTAGTCTCCTCCTAACAACAATATCCTAGTCAAAAACATACTTCCTTTGTTTGTTTGGAGCCATTAGACTGAGATCCGAGCATTCAAACTCATTCACATGAGTGTACACAAACAAATAGAACAATAGAGAATAATATTTGAAGTAGGAGGTTGTAGGAAAATGTTGTAGTTGCAATTTTATGGAACCAATTAAGTAAGAAGCTATGTCGAACATGTGGTTTGACAACAAAATATCCCTTATAAACCCTAGGGAGGCTTTAGTGGCCATATTGAAATTATCATCCCCAAAAATATGAGCAATTAGAGAAAAAATAGGTTGAACGGACTCTACAAAGATAGTTATTGGGGCACTATCAGCAATGGGCCCAAGGATTGAAGCTAGCACTAGGACCATTTGTACAAAATATTGTTGCTCAACAATTGAAAGGGTAGTATAATTATAAACCAGAGTGGTTTCTGTGAATTTCTGAGGTTTAAGGGAGCTTAGGTAAATTATATAATTTTGGATTAATTATGAGGTCACTTCAAGGATTTAAGCCCGAGTGGAAGAGATAAAACAATTATTTTCTTCTATGTATGATATAGTTAACCAAGATATGAACTTGGGGAAATAATACACCGAGGGGGGAATTTGGTAGTATAAACCTGAGTTGACTACCTGAAATGGGTCTTCTCCTCTCACATGGTTGCCATATAGGTTGAAACATATATATTCCAAATGGTAAGAGAAAGGGGGGTCTGAAATATATGTCTCCGTGTCCATGAGTAGTTTGACATTAGAGGAGAGTTTGACTTCCGAGGCTTTGGGGGTCTTGGGGGCCACTTTTTTCATTCTTAAAAAATATCGAAACATTTTGAAGGTGCGGGGGGGAGGGGGTGAAATATTACCTAATTGACCTAAAAATAACTAAAAACTAATTTGGAGAGGAGTTCTAAATCAAACTGGTGAGCGAACGACGTTGAAAAAATGTTCGAACTACAAGAGGATTTTGCACTGGGAAAGCAAAACAAATTCAAACATCTGGAGCAAGAAGGGTTTTTATAGGAGGAGATGGAAAAAAATCATTTGACGTTAGATAATGTCAGAGAGGGTGTTGAGGAGGTAAATCCCCTCTGTGGACAGAGGCGATCCCTACTAGCCCAGCAGGGGTCTAGCAACAATCATAAAATGTTACAGCGCAAGTTCCTAGTTACGGATAAAAGACCAAAGATGGAGGCCTACCTGGAGTCCAATGCTATGATCCGTAGAAGAGAGCGTTTCCGTTCCTCAGCCTCGGTAGATCACAATCCCTCCACGATCTCCGTGGATGGACACCTGCACATGCAAGAAACAACACGAATACAAGCATAAAATCCAGAATACGCAACTAGATATCAGTCAGAAAGGATATAACTCATATTAACATAAGTGAAAACAGAGTGGAACCATAACCATAATCATTCATTAAATAACAATCGAAAGAGAGTATAACCAATGTTCTGACGCCGCGTTCTCTTTCGGAAGGGTCCCCAGTCGTTCACGTCTCGCAAAGCTCGCCAGGGAAAGGACAAACCTCTCGTGAGTCTCTCGACGATAGTCTCCTTACTTGAGTCGGCCTTAAGGGAAGAAAGAGGGCTCTTACAACACAAAGGCTCTTGGGAATTTGGAGATTCAAAGCTTAGGCACTTCAAGACTAGCTTGCTATGGCAATCAGCAAGCTTTTATAGATGGGGAAGGAGGGAGTTGGGATCCCTATTATTGTGGGATTGGCCCTATCATGAAGGAAGGTTCCATGAAAGGTGGAAAACCACCTCCCTTCCATAGAACTCCCGTAGCCAAACCTCCCAACTCAAAATAGGCAATGGTTTCTGAGTTGGTTGAAACACAACTTCCGCAATCTTTCTTTAAAAAAACACTCCTTAAATTGGCTGGCGCGACTGCTGCTCTGGGACAGAGCGCCAGTTGGTGCGGCCTCTTTGCAGAATTTTCCCTAGTGGCGCGAGTGATGAACTGTCTACTCGCGCCAATGAAAAAAGAGATGTTTTCATGATTTTTTGCAAGGAGATGTCTTTAGGGCAATTGAAGCTCATGCTTAGAGGAATGCAATGATGATGATTTCAAGGCATGACATCGCTCACAGGTCACATAATGGGTCCTCCATTGTGCAGGATGGGGAATGGTAGGGACGGTGACAAATTACTGTGTAACAGAGGGGGACATGTGGCAGAAGACGATTGGGCGGTGACATGTGACAGGTGGATGGTAGTGGGGTGGAGGGGAGAGGAGGTTACTGTTTTACCTTCACTTTCATCGCTCACTTGAAAAACAACATTTACAGAATTGTGATGTGGTGGGTGGTCCCCACCTTACTACGATGAGTGGAAGAATGGGGGGAGGGATCCTCCTATGAACCCCCAAAATTAATCTAGCTCGTTGGATTGGCAGATTTGTTAGTCATCAGTATTTTTCACCTGTTGTTGATGACTAAATTCCTAGTTGAGTTTTCTAGAAGCTGATCTCCATATGTCAATTTGTCATCTAGAAAACCCCCAAACAAATTTTTGCTTTCCTAGCCCTCCTTATCAGCCCATGATTAAATCAATTTTCATTTTTCAAAGTCATGTATTGTTTCAGCAAAATATCCCTGTCTATAGCTGTCTTGGTCTTGCTGGTCTACTATCATTTTTCCCTTCGTTCTCATGAAACTCACTGTCCAATATTTGACAAAGTGTCTCCCTTCCTATCCTTGATCTTCTTGTCAAACACAATCAGAATCAATGAAAGATGACCCTAAGTTAGGTAGTGGCACTTTAGAGAACCCCTCCCTCGACAAAAATAGCCTGAGCCAGAATCCTTTGTTCAATAACAACCAGCCTTGAATTAGCACTTAATCTGCAAAAGCAAACCTTGATATACACCTAGGTCGTGCCACTAAGAAAACTTGTTGTCTCAGTCTGGAAGAAATTCTACAAAGATCTAATACAGAAAGAGATGAGCATATGCACAACCTAAAAGAATATGCTTAAGATTGGGAAAAATATCCATAGAACACTAAAGGAGATTTTAAAGTTTTAAATTCATATTGTTTGCATCTTTGCAGGGGGGAAATTGAATGACAAACAGTTTCCAGACAAAATCAAAGAGACAAGTCCAAATAAGTCTCATGTTGAAGAATTTTCCATCAGCAGGTGGAGAGCTGCAATAATAACAAAGTAGGAGTGCATGTTTCAAAGGTCAAAAGTTGCCCTAAAAGCTGATACCAGCCTTCAAAGCCACACAAATACAGAGGACTGATATACGGTTGATCTGCAGTGTTCCAGTTTTTCCTTCAGACGTAATGATGCATAAGTTTTCCCAAGGACATCATCACAGTACATAAGAAGACAACTGCTTCTTATGCTGCCTTGAGCCTGGGATGAAAACACTAGTCAAAGAACAAATCAAATGTACCTCTGCAAACACAGTCCAAAAAAGAAGAGCAAATGTTAGAAGACATCATGATAAGATAACCTCCTCCAATGAAGAGCAGATGGTTAGGAACATGATCAATAGGACCTCCTTCATTTAAAAGTAGAGGGTCAGCTCCCCAAAGATTTACACAGTGAAGCAGCTGATTCAAAAGGTTGAAAGTATGATAAAGGCATGTTTTGCTCACAGTTAAAGGGCTCCTCCATTAAGTGATGAAAGACAGAGTTTGAAAGGACATATGGGTGTTTACTGTTAAAGGTCTGTCCGTAATACTTTTGTGAAATTATCATAACCTAGGTAAGTTCTAAGAGGTCCTACAGGGCTAATTTTTAGGTTACAAGGGCCTCCAAAGATCATTATGGAGAAATGCAGTTTAAGAGAAATAAAACAGAGGTTAAAGAGCGCCCTTGAAAGTTGTCAAACATTGCCTTCTTCATAAAAGAAAAGAAATCATCTCCAAAATACAGCCTAAGGCATACAAAAGAGAAGTTCGAGCAATTGGCAGAGTTTTTAAAGGTTTGAAGCCTGCGCGACATGCTTGGAAAAGCGCGCGGCGCGTTTGGAAGAGAATTTACAAAGGCTCATAAACCCAGGGTGCGGCGCGCTCGTAGCGCCGGTCACAACCCGACCGAAGGCCGACCGGACAGCTATACACGGGCGCGACGCTCTTTCATATGAACGTGCCGCTCACTCAAAGGGCCCTCAAAAAACATATTTAGAGCTGCCAAATGATCAACAAAGGCCCGTGAAAAGTCTTCAAGATATTCTCCAGTCCCTCTTGGAAAATTTAAGAATTTTAAAGGGGTGTTTGCCATGTTTTTTTTCCTAAGGAGAAATAGTGCTTTGAAAGCACTTCCTCTTCCAAAAACCATGAGATAAACAATGGTTTTAAAAAAGCAGTTTGTCATATAAAGAGCATAAGACTAAAAAAGTGATTAGAGGGTGGGGTGTTTGTATCGGGTTAAAGGGCCTTGAATGCTTTTGAGAATAGTGAAAACCATACACCAATTACAAGATAGAAATTCATAGTGGTAAAGGTCTCCAATCAATTTGAGGAGTGTCCTAAACAGTGTTAAAACAAGAGCAGGCTTTGTTTACTAAATCAAAGAAAAACAGTGGCTAGGGGATGAAGATTTTGTCAAATTAAAAGGGGTTTTTTCTTGTTGTGGATAACAAGAATAAAAATAATGTTGGAGGGGAAGGTTTTTGTGCTAAAACAAAGGAAACTTCTTTTCAAGAAACCACAAACATGTCTTGTTAATAGCCTCTTGGCTCAAACACAATACTGAAGAGATGTTTTTAGTGATGATGAGGAACAAGGCAAAGAGTCTAAACATAGCAGTGATAATGAAGAGAAAAGTGATGGGAAGTAAGGAAGTGATGAAAAGGAACATTATGGCAGCCAACACAACAATAAGCATGAGAGTGATGAAGCACAAAACAGTGAAGGGAAAGAGCATGACAGTCATGAAGAAAGCAGTGACAAAGACAAACAAGGCAACCCTCAAGAAAGCACTGATGAGGGAAAGCAAATACAAAACATGGATCATGAAGGGAATTCTCCAAAACATGTGCTAGCTGCCTCTCCTAGGCAAGGGGTCATGACTTCTTCACCAAAGCTAGAATGCCAAACAACAAAGAAGAAAACCAAGAAAAGCTCAAAACTGCCCAAAGAGGGCGCCCGGTGAGAAAAAAGGAAAAAGACACCTCTAGGCTTGAAATTTTGGCCTGAGCTTCTAGAAATGTTTCTAAAAATCCTTGAGGGACTTGCTGACCAAAATTGAGCAAATTTTGACATGTTCTTGTTTTTTGACATTTTCAGGCCTAATTGCATAAAATCATGGGTGCCGCCATTTTGGTTTGGAGCATCCTCAACTCTTAAGAGTGGTACCATTGGATGCATTAAATTTAGGGGCATCTACTCAGGAATTTTTAGAGCATTTAAATTTTTTTTGGTCCCCCAAAGATACAAAAAACACTCACTTTTCCGACAATCTGCCCACATATCAGCAAGGCCTATTTTTTGGGTTTTTTCCACTCAGTCCAGTATTTGACAGACTTACAAGAACCAGTTTGGGAAAATTCAAGTTTTTCTAGAAAGTAGACATCCATAGATTTCCAAAAATCCATCACGGGCCTCGTTTTGACATCGGGAAGACCCTCAAAAGTCATCTGAAAGACAAACAATTTTCTGCTGATGCACCCTTAGTGCTTTTGATAAATGAAGATTTTGAGTAGCCTTAAATGTGTCTGATTAAGTTATTTTACGACATTTTCAGTTATAAAGGTGAGTTATCCACTTTTAGCATTTTAAGATATTTTGTGCCTTGGGCTTTGCAAAACCTCAGGACAAGTTCAGATATTTTGAACCAATGGCTAGCTATTTGCCTTGGTTGGTTTTTCCTCTTTGGCCTATATATATTCAAGAGGATTCATTGTAATAAAATGAAATTAATTGATCGAAGCAATGCTCTTGAATAAAGCTCGCTTTCCGGAAGAAATACTTGTCTCATGCTTTGGATAGTTTTCTTGGATGTTCTTGGATGAAGAGAGGATTGTTGTTGGATACGGTTATCACTCAAGTTTTCCTTGAAGTTGTGGAAAAGGAAAGTATACTCGAGGTAACCACAAACCAGCAACCAGTCTGGTATGTATCGCATCAGCGAGCTCTCTCTTTATAATTTATCTTTGTTCTTAGAAAGTTTTAGGCTAGTTATAAGTCCAAGAGTTTTGTTTTTTGTTTGAATGGTGGAATCCACAAACTAAGGGAAAGGTTGAAAGTTTTCAGTCCATTGGGCTATGGATTCAAAGGATGGCTTTACTGGATTTCTATTCTACACACAAGATGGTTTTACAGGGCAAGGTAGCTAGACAGAGAACAATCCTTAAAATTTAAAGTGGATGGGATGATTTTGAAGGGATGAAAGGCAGCTAAGAATCTTTCACCATGTTCAAAAGAAAGAAATGAGATGACTACAAACAAAGAGCAATGAAGAATTCTTTATTATATTAATCAACAATGTTTAAATTAGCAAATCAAGAGCTTTTAAGAATTCACACTTATAACCAATTTAGAGGAAAACATTAAGAACAATCACATCTGAAATCAGAGTACAATTAAGTAAATTCTGATTCAATCGTTTATGTAAATTATTCAGAAATGGACATAATGATATTATAAACTGATATAAAACTTAAGACAAAGGGTAGAAAGACTTATTGAACTGCAGTCCAACACATGAATCCTGCAAAAAGTCCTGAGCTTCAAATCGTCATCCAGTAAGCCATGAATAAATTTCTCCAAAATGCTTTTATTCCGAAAATCTCAATGTTACAGCAAAGTAATAGAATCCACCCTCAATACTCTCTTTGAGGGTTTATTTATACACAAAATAATTGAAAATATCTCACACTATCCTAGCCCATAATTTGGGGTGACTAAGGAGTAATTTACAAATAAACAGGAGACAAATGGTCTCGTAGATAGCATAATAAGTAACTGCTGATGTGTTGTTTCCTTTCTTTGTGGATGTGCTGGAGGTAAGTGCTGAAAAAGGGCTTGTTGCTGTCTTTTGGAGTAATTTCTTTGCTTGCTTGATACTCTTTGTCTTTACGGATACTCTTTAACCTGTGTAACTGATACTCTTTCATCTGTACTCATTTTTATCATTTACCTGATAGTAAAGATAAAATTCTCATCCTGAAAATAACTTTTATAGAATTTCCAATAAGTCTCTCCACCATGAATCGTCTGGTATCATAGTCCTTTTGATTTTTCTCAATGTCTCATCTGCTTCTGTGAGTTTGTAAAAGGTGGGCTCATTAGGAAATAGATACTTTATTTCATGTTCCAGATGAAATAAATTCCTCACTCTATCATAGATACTTCTCCCTGTTGGTAATGTCGATTTTGGCAAACTGGTAGAACAAGCAGCTGTATTTTGAGCATGAGTATTTATTTTCTTTACATAGGTTTCTAAGTCCATTATTTGATCCTCTGATAGCATAGGACTTGGTAACCCACTGTCCAACAAAGCTTGAAATTTCTCTCTGAAAATATTGATATCAACCAAAATATCTGAGCACTTCCTTTCTAAATTCTGCATGAAAGTTCTTTTGATGAAAACTCTCTTTATTTCCAAAACTGTGCCGGTCCTGTCCTCAATCCCTAATACTGCAAGCTGTTGCTTTGTCCGGGTGTTCAAAAATTGAATAAGTTGATTGGCCTGCTCAGGCCTGCCTCTTAATTCATTTCTGGTTCTGTTTATTTCTTCTTGAGCTATTTTAACTAAATCATTTTGTTCAAAAATTGCTTGAACAGAGGGCCAAATACCCTTTATTAACTCAATGATATTACCCCTAAGAATTTCATTTATTTCCTTTAAAGGTTTTTCCAATGAAAGATCTTTTTCCAAAGCCTGAACCAATTTTTCTAACCTTTTTATTTCCCTGGTGTTGTCAGCAACTGTCTTCTTAGATGTATCATATTTCTCCTCCAATTTTACTAATTGCAATTTAGTGGTTTGAAGTTCTGTGACCCTTAGTTGTAAACTTTCCATTTGTTTTATTAATTCATCAGAACTCAAACCAGAAGTGTTTACCTGGGATGGCTGTGTTTTCTGACCTGCTGTTGAAGTACCTGTGGTTGTAGCAGCTTCTATGGCGGATGCCTGCTTGATAGTTTCCTTTTCCTGTAAGGCTTGTTCCAATTCCTTCTCAGTTTCACTTAGTTGCTCAGTTACTTTTAAGAGCAACTCCATTACCTCCTCCTGTGAATTCCCCTTCAGAACTTCTTGGGTCTGGGGATGTCTTGAGGCTGGCAATTTTAGCTGCTTTCTTAGTGCAGCTATGTCATCATCTTTCTTCTTGATTAATGCCTCAATGCTTTTAATATCTTTGGGGTTGTGCCCCAAGCCAATTATTATGTCTTCCAAAGACTTTATTCTGTTATCTTTGGCCTGTGAAGAGGCCCTCTCAATTTGCAATTGGGTAGTTGTGTTATTCAAAGAATATTGCAGCGTTATGGCTGCCATGGCTTTATTGGTAAGAGTGGAGTACACCATTTCCCTAGTCTGTTTGTGTAGTTCTATCTGGTCCAAAGGATGAATGTCCTTTGCCAGGACCTCAAAATTCGTTCTAATGTAATCAGCTGCTGACATGGGCTTTGGCACCTTTGACTTGAAGTGGCTCATCAGCATTTTGCCCTGTGAAATGTCAAATGCTGACATTAATCTCTCCTGGTTATGTGGAGCCATCTTCAGATATTGGTCATATACTTTCATCCTTAATGGATCATTCTTTGCCTTTATGTTGATGAAAGTTCTTTTAATATCCCCTGTATCTGTTTTAGGTGGCCTAAAAGAGGATACTTCAGTGCTCAATTGCTTTTGTAAAGCTTTTCCTTTCTGGCCTGTATTTGTTTCACTAACTGTGCCAGTTTGCTGACTGTCTTCCCTTCCATCATCAAACATTTCATCTATGATTTCCACATCTGGAAGTGGATCTGGTTTCTGTTTCTTGGCTTGATGTACCTGTGAGGTTTCTTTTGGAGGAGTGGTATCTGGAGCCTGCCTCTTCTTTCCTATTTCCATATTTGATGGAGTTTGTAACTCTGGAACTTTTGGATGTTGTACCTGAGTGGGAGAAACTTGTGTTTGATCAGGCGCTCTGGAAGTCTGAGGTTTCTCTGCCATGACTAAAGTTTCAATCACCTGTAATTCAGGTTCCTTTCCTTTGCCTTTTGTCTCTGCTGCAACTGATGCACTGCCTTCCTGTAACCTCTGCTGTGGGTTTGCTGCTGAAGATGTGCCAATGTGAGATACCTGTACTTGACCATAAGATTCTAGGTCATATTTCTTTTGAAGATCTTTCATAATTTTATTCATTTTTTCTTCTGCACTTTCTTCTTCAACAAGTGTTTTTTCCACCCATTCATTTTGGTTAGCATATTGCTCTATATCAGGAATCTTGTGGTGGATATAAGGGGAAGATTTGTTCTTTAATCTTTTTTCACAGATGAAACCAAATGGGTCATAAGGAACCCAACGAAAACTTCTTTGAAATTTGTAACGGTTTTGTAATATATCCTCTGCTTCTTGCTCAGCCTCCCTAGAGTTGCAGATGTAGGGACCTAATTGACTTTTAATCCGGAGTTGAGCTTTCTTCTTCACACTACAAAAATGGATCACATCTGAATTGTTCATTTGCCTGAAATATTCCAAGGCAAACAGTCTCATGGGTACATACTTTGGTAACTTGAATGGATGTAGTTCACATCCATAGATCCTGATGACTGAATGGTCTTGATATAGATACCAATCCCAAACTTTATAGGTCCTTGACAGTTGCAAGGTTTTCTTTATTTCATTACTGAGTCTTGGAGGAGGAATCCCTGTCAACAATGTAGTTGCAGGATATACAAAAAGATCTATAAACTCAGAATAGGAATAGGGAGACTCATAAGAAGAATGAATTACGGGAGACCAAAATATAACTGACCTTGGGTTTCCCTTGGCATCAAGTTTTTGAACAGGGAAAGGGAACTTTTCTGATTGATAGTAGATAATAAGATGATAGATAACTGAGGAATATTTAAAAACTTTCTCATCATCTAGCCTCATGAACTGATCATGAATCTTGTTGGCTATGAAGGAGGCAAAGTCATATTTAATTTCAGGAGGTTGCCCAGGAGTAAAAATGGACAACAAGACCAAGGTTATCTCATCAACATATTCACTGGTGTTGAAGCCCAAGACAAAAGATATCATATTGAGGATGAGTCTTCCCAATTGATTGAAATAATAAAAACCATAGGGAGGAGGTCCCTTAGGTTGGTGTTCAGGCAACATGAAATTCTAGCAAATGGATTCCAATTTTTCTGGGGTCAACTTATTAGATTTCTCAATCAATTCTTCCATAGATAAAGGTGCCAGTTCTTGGTCAGGTTCAAAGTGTAGCATTTCATTGATGGCCTGGGGAGTAATGGGGAATAGAACACTTTGGTCGGGGGATATTACAACTCTCTGAGTGGGATCATAGCTTGAATGGCAATAGTGGATGATTTCTGGGAAATTAATGCCTGAGGGGATGAGATACCTTGGGAGATTGGATTCCCACAGTCCAATGACATCTTGCCCCTTTGAATAATCGTCTCTGCAGCGACAAAAACTCAGAAGGGGGCTTTCATCAAAATGCAAGTCTTTAATCTGAAAATCTCTATCCACTAAGGGTAAATACTCTAATTCTCTGTGAGGGGCATTCAGTGGGGTCACATTCAGGGCTGCTGGGGCTTCCATTTTGGTTCTTGTGGATTCAAAACAGAAATTCCTGGGTTTCTTCACAGGCCGAGCACGTTTTCGATTTTAATGAGGAAATTGGCACAATTGCCAGTTCTGGGGAACAATTCACAGTTTTAAATCTTAGAGAATGATCTCAATGACAAGATTTAATTACTAATTCAACGAAAATCAGGGAAAACAGACTTTCTTTCGGAGTTCGAAGCGCTATAGGATAAATACCTGTTCTTGGAGGAAAACTGGCTTTTAACAGGTATCAGGCGATGGTAGGAGTGTACTCGAACACAGGTGCAGCGGAATCTTGGAGCGAAAACAGATAGCACAGTAGATTTCAGTGGAAATTCGAAAATCGTAGCAGAAGGCGCAGTCGTCTTTGATAATGAAAATAACGGGAAAAACATGAAAAATTGGTTTTATTTACAAGTTAAAGGGATTTTTAGTTTTTCGAGGAGTGACGTCACTTTGGTACGGGCTGACGTGGGGAGGGTCGGGCGGTAAGCAGTAAGCGGTAAGCGGTAAGCGGTACTCCCCGCACCGCTTATGAGCAAAGGCTGTTTTAGTCGGGAGGGCAACGATTCCACTGGATCTTTGACGCGTGGCAGGTGAACTATTTGAAAACAACCAATCCCCCGCGCGTTAATGTTCTGACAAAGGATGGGTAGCGGAATTGACGTGGAGCGTCGATCTGTGGAAAGGCGATCGGACGGTGGAAGGTACAGGGAGCTGGCGGGGTATTATCGTGCGGGCCCGGCGGGGTTTTAAACACGTTTTAACGTTATTTAATCATTCCGGGGGGTATCTAATAGGCGGAAAAAGGTTATTAATTAGTCCTGATAACTAATTAATCCCGTATGTATAAAGGGTCGGGAAAGAATTTTGCGCGCGGGTATCACAGTGAAAATGTCGGGTGGGATCCCAGGTGGATGAGCCACGGTGGCACGAGGTGTTTCCGAAGTTTTAGTTTGGAAAAAAAAACTTCGGGTTTTATTTATATTTTTGGGTTTAAACATATGTTTCGTATGTTTAAAGTTTATTTTTCATATATGTTTTTATTATATGGTAACAAATAAACATTATTTAATTACCATAAGGGGCGGGACTATAATATAAGGATATATTTAACCAAAGGGCTTATAGTGGGTTTTTATTTGAATGCACGGGAAGTAAATACTTTGGTTAAAACATAATAGAGGGGTTTTTGGGATATTAATTAAAAAGGAATTATATACTTAGGATAAGGCATTTTCACTAGGGATTTAGTAACTAGAGTTAAACATTAATATGACAAAGGGACAAGGGAACTCAAAACACTTTGCTCATCTAAGAAAGTGACAATTTCTGAAGTAAATGGAAATATCTCATCTTCAACACTTAAACTTAGAATAGTAAGTTATTTTGAGGGATTTTTATGGAATTTTGCATAATTTTCCTAAGTAAAATGGGATTTTACTTAGGAAAAAGTTAGAAGTGAATGATTATAATGATGAATTATCTCAAGTACTTAGGTCTTTTTGATCATTAGGCCGAGGGTCCGGTCCCTCCAGAAGTCAAGGAAATGCCTTGAGCCCCTTTGATCTTCAAATACCTTAGTACTTTGGGGGAAATTAGTAAAATTTTTTAAGGGGAAAATGATGAGGGAAGTTAATGATTTTGACTTTGCTTTCTGTGATTTTCCAGTGCTTTTCTTGCTTTCAGTACTTGTGATGAAAGTAAAAGATCAAAAACATTTAGCAGCATCATTCATCAGATAAAACTTTGCAACACCATCTACCTACCCTATCTACTTGACACTACCATTTTCTCTTCTTTATTAGGGTGCATTTAGACTTGCAAACCCTTTTTAATCTTTTCTTTTTACAAGGCAAATCTATCTAATTCTACCCTTATTACATCCAAGGGCTCAGATTAAACTGTTGAGCACCTCTTATTAACTCTACCTATCTACTTATCTGCCAAGATTAAACTGTTTGGTCAGATATTTATTCTCTAATCTATAACATAAAATTTAAATATGAGTAAGCCAAGTTTAAACAGTTTGACTTATTCATGAATTGTGGCAAAGTTTGACAAGCTGACCACAATTGCTTTATTACAAAAATGAAATAGTAGTGGCATTTAGATTTGCACACTTTCCTTGGTCTATTTTTGTTTGGGGTTCATTTCCTTTTTTTTTTTTTTTGACCATTTTATTTTTCTTACCCTTTGATTTTTCTTTTAGGGTATACCCTCTTTACATTTTTTAAATTTTTTGATTTTTTTTTGTTTTCAAAAATATGGAACACCTTTGCTCTCTGAAAAAGGTTTGAACATATTCCATAGTTCAATCAAGACAATCATGAAAAATGACACCTATTGGTATAGGAGACTAACAGATTCCATGACTTGGTAGAATGGTATAATGTCTCTATCTCTGTATTTTTTCTTAGTTTTCATTCATAAATCCATGTTCTTGTTTGCTATAGGATAGTAGAGAAAAAATTTGAGACATGCCCTTGGAGGCACCTCAAATTTCCTGTTTCTTCATAGCTTCCATGTTTTGTAGTTAGTCATTAAAAGTGCCAGTTGCTCTTTAATAGCAAATATTGTTCTTGTTTGGCTACTTAGTTTATGCATGCTAAGTATGATTTACGATATGCCCTGCTTACTCATGGCTAGCCATAGCTCCATCTATTAAACTTCTCTTTGACTGATTAGATTGTCATTTGTTGAACCAAGGAGGTCTTGTTCTGACTATGCAATCTTGTTTTCAAAGTGCCCAATAGCTTGAAGTACTATGTTTAGACATTTCGTCATAGTGATTTGAGTTGTTTGTCTGTCTTAAATGTATTTCCCCAAAGTCTGATAGCCATCCCCTAAAGTTAGAGACTTATATATATCTATGCATGGCTTGAATATTTATTTCTATGCATTGATTAGCTTAAAGTTACATTTATCATGATTAATGGTTTTCCCTACCATGTTTATGTTAGCTATTAAACTATTTGTGCTTGAAATCCTTTGTTATTCACAAAATTGATGTCCATCTCACTCCATTTTCCCAAAGATCCATTTTTCCTTGAATCAAATCGGCCCTTCAACAACCTTGTATCACCATCTGAAAGCTTTCTCGGACCTTTTCGACCCCATAGCCCAGTTGATCCGACATATTTTTACCTATCTTGATCTTTGATCAGTTCATCCCTCACAACCTAAAAACCAAAAACCTACTTCATAACTAGCCTAAAATCAGAACCAATAAGCAAACACACAGATATCCCTTACACAAATAGAGAGAGCCCTCCTTGAGTCCAGGAAGGCTAGGTCCTTGGGCTCCAAAGATTGGTTTGATGTTACACTGTCATTTGGCTTGCCAATCAGCCAAATCATGGGACCCTAACATAATGGCGATCACGGTGGGACTTTGAGTCAAAACATCCTAGGTATCCCTTAGGAACTCTCAAAATCTCAGTCAAACTTAGAAGAGTAGAATCTGGTTGTCTCACCATCCTAACAAAATGATGACTCAACTGTAGGACACTCTTAGAAACCTTAGGACTACAAAAAGAACTCATAAAAACCCCAAAAAACTCCCTTAGATTGGTTTTTGTCAGTACTGGTGGTGGACCATACACATATACCTCAAAACAACTAAAAATCCACCTAGCGACTCCACTAGCCTCCAGTAGGCCTTACTACCTTGCAAAAATCTAGGCTATTATCCGATTAAGCCACCTCATTGCCACACTAACATAATGGAAATCACGGTGGGACTCTGAGTGATAAACAAACTTAGATTCCCTAAACATTCCAGCAGCCTTAAGAATACTATCTGATTGACTTATCCCACTGCTCACTAACATAGTGACGATCACGGTGGGACCTTCCGAGTTAGTGACAATCTAAGTACTCCTTAGTAACTCCCGAAGTCTCAATCAAAATTAGAAAGCTTAAGTGTTGTTTGAAGAGTAGAAGCTAGCTTTTTCACCATCTTAGCAAAGTGATGATTCAGTTATAGGAAACTCTTCCAAACCTTAGGACTACATAAAAAACTCAAAAAAAACCCCAAAACATTCCCAGATTGGCTTTTCCCTAGTTATTGGTGGTGGACCATAGCTACATCTTTACAAAAAAAACCAAGTTCCACTTGGCGACTCCACTAGCCTCCAGTAGGCCTATTACTCCACTAGTCCTTATAAAATCTCCTGGGAATGCATTAAGCAATCCCAATCATGTTGATGGTGGACAACATAGTTCAAATATTCCACCTGGCAACTCCACAACCTTCATTAGACCAAAAGAATCCACTGGTAGAGAACTTTAGACTGATTGAAAAGACACAGTGACCCTATTTGATTAACAAATATGGATCCAAGGAGACAAAGGAGATATGCTCCGATGAGCAGAGAACATATCCATGGATTCCCACACAAAATGCCTAAAGACATAAATTGGATAGAAAACCTACCTATCTTTCGAGATGAAAAGGTTGATGACCCATTGTTACATCTCATCAATTTTCATATACATGTATGGAGGTTAAAGGTTGAATGGCATGAGGACTGCCTTAAGAAAATGTTCATGGGTACATTAGAAGGAAATGCAAGAGAATGGTATGAAGGCCTAGAACCTGGCATCTTGTTTTCTTTGAAGGATTTCCACAAAGTATTTTGTAAACACTATATAGGGCATTGTCCATCTCTATCATTGGCTGAGAATTGTTGTGATCAATCTGAAGACCTCATACAACACCTTGTAAGCATTGATGAAAACTTAGGAGATTGGCATCCCGAGGATTATTTAGAGGAGATCCATAATTTTCTTACCCAAAATAACCATCAAGATGACCAAGAAGAGTTGATCCCAGATGAAATCCATCAAAAAATAAGAGAGGATCCACAAGAGCTCTTTGAAAAGATTGAAACAAATAACAATCCATCTGCCCTTCCTTGTAAAATACAAGAGGACATTTAGCCACAAGATCAACTTCCACAAAAAATGGAAAGCAATTTTTGCCCAATCCAAAGAAAACAGAAAATACCTCCTCCTTTAACTGAAGAGGAAATATATCAGATGTTATCCACTACTGCCTTACCTACTAAAGAAATTTCTCATAAAGAAACAAAAGAACAAATTGTTGTTGAGGTTGAAATACTTCCTCAAAAAGACATTCATCCTTGTGAGCATTCACAAAAGGAAGAGAGACATCATAGTTCCACCCAGAAGAAGAGAAAGACACCACCCCTTTCAACAAAAGAAGAAACCAATGAAATCCTAAGCATACAGCCAGCATCCAAACCTTTTTGTAAAGAATATATGTATATGTGTTCTACTGCTGATTTATCTACTAATGCATTTTATCATACTAAAAGCACAGAACAGACTGATGCTGATACTAAAATTTCTTCTCAAGAAGAATTGGTGCTAAAGAATTGTCCTACTCATCAGGATAATGGCTCACAAACAGGAATCATCTCACTAAATCAGGGTGTACCAAGATTGCTTGAAGGTAGCATAACATTACTTTTTGAAGTTGCCAAATCAAATAATCATAAAGAAGGAGAAGGGATTATTTCTCAAAAGAATCCCAAGGTTAGTCAAGTAAAGGAGGGAGTAATCCTAAATGAGGTCTATTGTTCAAATCCTCTAGGCCAGCTATTATTCGAAGACCCCTTTGCTGTTTCCCTAGAGACCTTTAAAGAAGGAGTAGTGTGTTCTACCATGAACAGTTTGCTGCAAAGTATGAGGAAAAACTTAAGCACTACTGTCCGAAAACAAATGGAGTGGAAGTGGCCTTTTGATTTCTTCAACATCATGAAAGAACTGAAACAAAGTCCCTCATGTAATCATCTACTTGACTGGTTACATTGGAAAAGAGAGTTCACCAAATAAATGTCTATTGTGTATAGATTAGATTAGGATAGATAGACAGTAGTGGAAAATAAGCTCAACCTTGTGAGCATCTTTTCAGTTCTAGATTGTTTGAAGAAAAAGTAAAAAAGCAGAAAAATACAAAAACAGTAAAAAGTAGAAAAAGAGGGCAGTTTCTAAAAAGCAATGGTAAAGCCCCATGTTCAAAAAATAGTCATTCAGAAAGCACGCAAGTCTAAATGCCGCTACTAGTGCTCAAATGTCTTGTTCAGTTATCTAGCCTAATCATAACTGAACATGTTTTAAATTGATTTGCTGATAAGTTAGTGAGAGGAAAAGATAGTCAACATTGTGTAGGCTTGACTTATCAAAGAGAGTAGATTAGGAAAAGATACTGGTTCCACATGCTCAAAACAGAACCAAAGAGGAAAGCAGGGATGAAAAACAAACTATGTATCCTAGCCCTGATTTTTCTAAATTTCATTTTCATGCAAAATAATATTTGTGTGTAGCTTGTCTTTTATGCCACAAATACATGACAAATTAGACTATCTAATCCTGATTTGGTCATTTTTCAATTTCATGTTCTAGTATAGTGAATAAAATCCTGTCATACAACTTAATCTTGACAGTCGATCTAGCATAGGTAGAGAATCAAAGGAGTTCATCAGCTTAATATGAACTCCCGAAAGGTATAAGTGTAGCATTAGATAGTTTCTATTATGAAAAATATCATGTCAAAAGGTTGCTAGTCAAAATGCACCTAAAGAAGAAAAATGTTAGGAAATATAGCTGGGTAGGTAGAGATGTTTTTGAGGCTAATCATGCTGTCAATTTTCAGAAATGGCATCAAGAAAGAATGAAATTTGCGCCAATGGATAAGGCACTGGTCTTCATAAGCCAAAGATTTTCAATTCTAGACACCTCCTGAAAAGGAGCTGCCCTCCCCAAATGGAGCCACTGTTAGTCATCAGTATTTTTCACCTATTGTTGATGACTAAATTCCTAGCTGAGTTTTCTAGAAGCTGATCTCCATATGTCAATTTGTCATCTAGAAAACCCCCAAGCAAATTTTTTCTTTCCTAGCCCTCCTTATCAGCCTATGATTAAATCAATTTTCATTTTTCAAAGTCATGTATTGTTTCAGCAAAATATCTCTGTCTATAGCTGTCTTGGTCTTGCTGGTCTACTATCATTTTTCCCTTGGTTCTCATGAAACTCACTGTCCAATATTTGACAAAGTGTCTCCCTTCCTATCCTTGATATTCTTGTAAAAAACAATCAGAATCAATGAAAGATGACTCTAAGTTAGGTAGTGGCGCTTTAGAGAACCCCTCCCTCGACAAAAATAGCATGAGCCAGAATCCTTTGTTCAATAACAACCAGCCCTGAATTAGCGCTTAATCTGCAAAAGCAAACCTTGATATACCCCTAGGTTGCGCCACTAAGAAAACTTATTGTCTCAGTCTGGAAGAAATCCTACAAAGATCTAATACAGAAAGAGATGAGCATGTGCACAACCTAAAAGAATATGCTTAAGATTGGGAAAAATCTCCATAGAACACTAAAGGAGCTTTTAAAGTTTCAAAGTCATATTGTTTGCATCTCTGTAGGGGGGAAATTGAATGACAAACAATTTCCAGACAAAAGCAAAGAGACAAGTCCAAATAAGTCTCATGTTGAAGAATTTTCCATCAGGAGGTGGAGAGCTGCAATGATAACAAAGCAGGAGTGCATGTTTCAAAGGTCAAAAGTTGCCCTAAAAGCTGATACCATCCTTCAAAGCCACACAAATACAAAGGACTGATATACGGTTGATCTGCAGTGTTCCAGTTTTTCCTTCAGAGGTAATGATGCATAAGTTTTCCCAAGGACATCATCACAGTACATAAGAAGACAACTGCTTCTTATGCTGCCTTGAGCCTGGGATGAAAACACTAGTCAAAGAACAAATCAAATGTACCTCTGCAAACACAGTCCAAAAAAGAAGAGCAAATGTTAGAAGACATCATGATAAGATAACCTCCTCCAATGAAGAGCAGATGGTTAGGAACAGGATCAATAGGACCTCCTTCATTTAAAAGCAGAGGGTTAGCTCCCCAAAGATTTACGCAGTGAAGCAGCTGATTCAAAAGGTTGAAAGTATGATAAAGCCATGTTTTACTCACAGTTAAAGGGCTCCTCCATTAAGTGATGAAAGACAGAGTTTGAAAGGACATATGGGTGTTTACTGTTAAGGGTCTGTTCGTAATACTTTGTGAAAGTTTGTGAAAGTATCATAACCTAGGTAAGTGCTAAGAGGTCCCACAGGGCTAATTTTTAGGTTACAAGGGCCTCCAAAGATCATTATGGAGAAATGCAGTTTAAGAGAAATAAAACAGAGGTTAAAGAGTGCCCTTGAAAGTTGTCAAACATTGCCTTCTTCATAAAAGCAAAGAAATCATCTCCAAAATACAGCCTAAGGCATACAAAAGAGAAGTTCGAGCAATTGGCAGAGTTTTTAAAGGTTTGAAGCCCGCACGACGTGCCTGGAAAAGCAAGCGGCGCGTTTGGCAGAGAATTTACAAAGGCTCATAACTGTGGCGTGGCGCGCCTGTAGGCGCCGGTCACAACTGACTGAAGGCCGACCCGACACTTTACACGGCGCGATGCTCTTTCATATGAACGTGCTGCTCACTCAAAGGGCCCTCAAAAAACATATTTAGAGCTGCCAAATGATCAACAAAGGCCCGTGAAAAGTCTTCAAGGTATTCTCTAGTCCCTCTTGGCAAATTTAAGAATTTTAAAGGGGTGTTTGCCATGTTTTTTTTCCTAAGGAGAAATAGTGCTTTGAAAGCACTTCCTCTTCCAAAAACCATGAGATAAATAGTGGTTTTAAAAAAGAAGTTTGTCATATAAAGAGCATAAGACAAAAACAATGATTAGAGGGTGGGGTGTTTGTATCGGTTTAAAGGGCCTTGAATGCTTTTGAGAATAGTGAAAACCATACACCAATTACAAGACAAAAATGCACAGTGGTAAAGGTCTCCAATCAATTTGAGGAGTGTCCTAAACAGTGTTAAAACAAGAGCAGGCTTTGTTTACTAAATCAAAGAAAAATAGTGGCTAGGGGATGAAGATTTTGTCAAATTAAAAGGGGTTTTTTCTTGCTGTGGATAACAAGGATAAAAATAATGTTGGAGGGGAAGGTTTTTGTGCTAAAACAAAGGAGACTTCTTTTCAAGAAACCACAAACATGTCTTATTAATAGCCTCTTGTCTCAAACACAATACTGAAGAGATGTTTTTAGTGATGATGAGGAACAAGGCAAAGAGTCTAAACATAACAGTGATAATGAAGAGAAAAGTGATGGGCAGTAAGGAAGTGATGAAAAGGAACATTATGGCAGCCAACACAGCAATAGGCATGAGAGTGATGAAGCACAAAACAGTGAAGGGAAAGAGCATGACAGTCATGAAGAAAGCAGTGACAAAGACAAACAAGGCAACCCTCAAGCAAGCAATGATGAGGGCAAGCAAATATAAAATATGGATCATGAAGGGAATTCTCCAAAGCATGTGCTAGCTGCCTCTCCTAGGCAAGGGGCCATGACTTCTTCATCAAAGCTAGAATGCCAAACAACAAAGAAGAAAACCAAGAAAAGCTCAAAACTGCCCAAAGAGGGCGCTCGGTGAGAAAAAAGGAGAAAGACACCACTAGGCTTGGAATTTTAGCTCAAGCTTCTAGACATGTTTCTAAAAAGCCTTGAGGGACTTGCTCACCAAAATTGAGCAAATTTTGACATGTTCTTGTTTTTTGACATTTTTGGGCCTAATTGCATAAAATCATGGGTGCCACCATTTTGGTTTGGAGCATCCTAAACTCTTGAGAGTGGTACAATTGGATACATTAAATTCAAGGGCATCTATTCAGAAAATTTCATAGCATTTGAAGTTGTTTTGGTCCCCCAAAGATGCAAAAAACACTCACTTTTTTGACATTCTGCCCACATATCAGCAAGGCCTATTTTTTGGGGTTTTTCACTCAGTCTAGTATTTGACAAACTTCTAGGCATCAGTTTGAGAAAATTCAATTTTTTCTAGAAATTAGACATCCAGAGATTTCCAACGAGCCATCATGGGCCTCGTTTCAACATCGGAAAGACCCTAAAAAATCATCCGAAAGACAATAAATTTTCTACTGATGCGCCCTTAGTGCCTTTTGACCAAAAAAGGAAGATTTCTGAAGTAGCCTTTCAAAATGTGCGTTAAGCTATTTTGGGACATTGTCAGTCATAAAAAGTCAAATTTATTCCCTTTTTTGGAATTTTAAGATATTTTTTTGGACATTTTTGTGCCTTGGGCTTTGCAAAGCCTCAAGGATAAGTTTAGATATTTATTTTGAACCAATGGCTAGCTAGTTGCCTTGGTTGGTTTTCCTCCTCTTTGGCCTATATATTCCAAGAGGATTAATTGTAATAGAAGGCTAAACTTGATGAATAGAAGCAATATATGGTCATATAAGCTTTGGAGGAAATACTTGTCTCATGCTTTTGGATAGTTTCTTGGATGTTCTTGGATGATGAAAGAGGATTGTTGTTGGATTCCATGACTTGGTAGAATGGTATAGTGTCTCTATCTCTATTTTGTTTCTTATTTTTCATTCATAAATCCATGTTCTTGCTTGCTATAGGACAGTAGAGAACAAATTTGAGACATGCCCTTGGAGGCACCTCAAATTTCTTGTTTCTTCATAGCTTCCATGTTTTCTTCATTCTTAGTCACATTAAAGAATTCTTGATTTCTCTTTAATAACTTAAGAATATTGTTTGCTTGTTTCATTCATGGTTTTATGCATGCTAAGTATGATTTACGGTATTCCCTGCTTACTCATGGCTAGCCATAGCTCCATCTATGAAACTTCTCTTTGATTGATTAGATTGTCATTTGTTGAACCAAGGAGGTCTTGTTCTGGTCTTGCCCTTTGCCTAAGACTATGCAATCTTGTTTTCAAAGTGCCCAATAGCTTGAAGTACTGTGTTAAAGCATTCTGACATAGTGATTTGAGTTGTTTGTCTATCTTAAATGTATTTCCCCAAAGTCTGATAGCCATTTCCTAAAGTTAGAGAGTTATATATCTCTATGCATGGCTTGAATGTTTATTTCTATGCATTGATTAGCTTAAAGTTACATTTCTCATGATTAATGGTTTGCCCTACCATGTTTATGTCAGCTATTAAACTATTTGTGCTTGAAATCCTTTGTTATTCACAAACTTGATGTCCATCTCACTCCATTTTTCCCAAAGATGCATTTTTCCTCGAATCAAATCGGCCCTTCAACAACCTTGTATCACCATCTGAAAGCTTTCTTGGACCTTTTCGGCCCCATAGCCCAGTTGATCTGACATCTTTTTACCTATCTTGATCTTTGATCAGTTCAACCCTCACAACCTAAAAAAAACCTACTTCATAACTAGCCTAAAATCAGAACACAATAAGCAAACACACAGATATCTCTTACACAAATAGAGAGAGCCCTCTCTGAGTCCAGGAAGGCTAGGTCCTTGGGCTCCAAAGACTGGTTTGATGTTACACTGTCATTTGGCTTGCCAATCAGCCAAATCACGGGACCCTAACAAGATCCACCCATTTGACTATTGAACTCCGGGGGGTAGCGTCAGTTTATCTACCACACAAGTTACCCCCCCAAAGTTTCTTCAGGGGCTAGTCGGGCGGAGATGGATGGAAATCTGCCTTGGAACCTGCTCAATATTTAACAGAAACATTATTCCTATACAAACTTTCCTTTTTACTTAGTTTTTATTTCTTGATGGAGTATTCCATAGATGAGGGCTTTGGTTTTAGAGTTCCTGTTGTGCCACCAGGGCCTAAATTTTTTTCTACCTGACCAATTTGACTATTTTTTGAAGCCATAGATATTGAAAGAAACCTCTTAACACTTCTACAAAAATATTATAGGAAAAAATATGATAGCCTTTAATTTTGTTAGGGTCTACCTTAGCACCCTCATAAGATACAATATGGACCAAATACTCCACCTCCTATACTACAAAGAAAAATTTGCAGGTTTTTTCATATAATTGTTTCTCCTCTAATAGTTTGAGCACCCTGTCAACATGTTGAACACAATCCTTCCAAGACTTGATTTTCTAAGGAAGGGTTTGAAATTGGAATTCGTCAAACCTTGAAATGTGGAAGGTGAATTAGTAAGGCCAAAAGGCATGAACAAAAAATTCTTAATGACCCTCATGGGTTTTGAATGCTATTTTCAAGATGTCTTCAGTCTTCACTCTAATTTGATGATATCCTGAACGAAGATCCAACTTGGTGAAGTAAATTTCTCCATGTAATTCATCCAACAATTCATAAATGACATGAATGGGAAATTTATATTTAATAATGAGGTTGTTGAGCTCCCTATAATCTATACACATACACCATGATCTATCCTTCTTGTGCACCAATAGTATTGGAGTAAAGAAAGAAATTTTACTAGGTTGAATTATACCAGCCTCTATCATTTCTGCAACCATACGTTCAATTTCACTCTTTTGGGCATAGAGATATCTGTAAGGTTTGATGTTTGGAGGAAAAATTCCTGGAATCAAATGAATAGCATGTTCATGATCAAAAATAGGTGGGAGGCCTTTGGGAGTCTCAAAAACCTTGGAATTATTTTCCAAGACTGTTTGGGGATATGGAGAAATAGATGATTTTGATGTATGAACCTATACTAAGCATAATTATGTAATTACGCCCCGTTATTATTTCTTCAGAAGCTTTGTCATGCCATTAGAGCTGATTATGTTTCTTGGTTTCCTTGTGATACCCCTTAATTCAACTTCCTTTCCTTCCACAAAAAAATTCAAGAAAAGTTCTTGAAAATTAAAAGCTATCATCCGCAAAGATTGTAACCATTGGACTCCTAGTACAACATAAACACCACCCATTGGAATGAAAACCATTGGAATATTCAATACATATTCCCCCATGGTTAGCCTGATATTATGGCACTTTCCAGAGAAATTTATAGTTCCTCCATTTTCAACCATCACTTGACACTCTGGTGCTGGATATAGGAAGAAATTCAATTCCTTGGCTATCTTACAATGAATAAAATTATGGCTACTACCTGAATCAATCAACACTTTTATATTTTAGTTCTTGATATATCCTTCTATATTGAGAGTTTGAGGAGTGGTAATTCCTGCCAATGCATTACAATATATGGTCAGATTCATTTCTTCTTTCTCTGGGGTTGGTTCCTGGTGTATATCCACCTCTTTTGATGTTTCTTATTCCTTTTCTTCCTCTTTTTCACAATCCATGTAGAATAATTTATTCTTATCACAATTATACCCTTTAGTGTATTTTCTATCACAACTATAACAAAGCCATTTTTATCCTTTTTATTCCAATTGTTGTGGTCTCAAACTTGTAGGTTGTGTGAGGATAGAAGCAACAACACTTCTATTTTTATAGTTGTGAGTGGTAGACTTCCTTGTTGCCATAATTTCGCTTTCAACTTTTCTTGCCACCCTGAATACCTTATCCAATGAATTAGGTTCCCAAATTTGAACCTCATCTTGGATGTTATCCTTTAAAGTACCTATGAAGACATCAATCCTATGCTCCTATGGAATATTATTTACCCTGATATTCAATTTTTGGAAGTCCTCAATGTGCTTTTCCATTGAACCCTTTTGTTTGATATTTATTAGTTAGCTAAAGAAGGCATTTATCTTTTTATCCTCATAATATGCTATCATTTACTTCGTAAAAATTGACCAGGTGACAAGTGGTTTATGAGAACAAATCCATCGATACCATACAAACTAATTGGGTTCTAAATATAAAGATGCAATGCGTACCTTTTGTATGTGTTGCACATCATGGAGATCAAAATATTGTTTCGTTTGTAGTATCCATGTTACCGGATCATTTCCATAAAAATTACTTATATAGATATTTGGAATGTGGTGGTTCATAAACCCAACATTGAAGTCTCTAAAAAAATAATTCATATTCCTTTTGTCCCCATCAATATTTTCATGGATTACCTTGTTGCCATTGGGAAGCCTTTATTATAACAACGACAACAATGACCACCACCATGCATACACAAAAAGCACATATAACACAAGAATAGGGATACATATGCATCCGACATGTACACATGACAATACATTCATCCAAGGAGAAAGAAAAACAGACATCACCCAAGGAGAAAAAAACCATGCTTTGATACAACTCTGTAACACCCTCCTCCCACATTTACCCAATCTAACTGATCCACATGGGTAAAAATTTGGTGAAGGTTACTATGTTATGATTCAACTCCCCATGTACAATTAAGGAAGTGAAACTGACAAGATAAGACCAATCTGACCCTCCTCAGGAGCTACAGAAACTTCAAGACCCAACCAACCCCTTTAGGTGTCCAATCCCTTAGAGAACTTGATTTTCACTGACTTAGAGCCTCAGTCGTTCACATGACAAGGCATGCATGTGACTGAGACCCTCCAGTCTCTCCCACAACAAGGCATCCATGCGACTACGACATTTTTCAATAATTTTTGAGCCAGCGACCGTAAATTCTAAGCCACTTTATTAGGGATAGGACTGATCCAAGGTCTTTTGCTTGAGATGTGTTAAAGAATTACATGTAAAAATTGCAGCTTAAAGAAGAAAATTTAAAGGCATAAACATAAGAAGAGAGAAGAAATTAAAATCATGAAAGAAGACATAGAATTGATATCGAAGTTCGTCTAGGAGGGACTACGTCTCCAGGCCTTGCTCAATTAGTAGGAAGGCCCTCTTTCATTAAGTGGCAATAAAAATGAAAGTACAATTATAAATGAAAAATTACACCCTTATACCTCCATAGCTGAAAGTGCCCGAAGATTGGAGACTTCTGATGAAGAAATGGAAAACATTGTTGGATTTGTGGCACTGAGAGGTGCATAATCCATATAAAATTTGCCTGATTCTGACAAAGTGAATATTTGGACCCTCTGGAAATGGCTCAGATCATGGTTCCACCCTGTCTTGTACTTCGTGCCACTCCTGGCCTGCCTAGGCACACTTCTATAATGATTGGTCTATATATGAGAAGTTGGGTGGACTTAACCAAGTCCGTCATTGGTGAATTGGTTTAAGATCTGAATTAGATGGAGGGGGTCGGGTGGTCAAACCCTGACCCCTCCTTTATAAGTCAGAATTTATTTTTAATAAATGTGCATTTTATTTTTTAAAATACCCGCCATATTGTATTTAATACAAGCAGCACGTTGGGGGGCTGGGCCCATGTTGGGCAGCCCGCCCCACCACTTCCGCCGACACTGTATAGTAGAGTGGAGGTATGGGATGGGGCAGCGGGGTTGACAGCCCGCGCCCCTCCTGCCATGTTTATTGTAACATGTGCATGTGGGTAGTGGGTGCTTGGGTGGCGGGGTCATGACTGTTGCCCACCCCTAATTTAATGTAATTTGTTTATGCGGATCCATTGGGTAGGGCGGTGGTCATGGCCTGCCCTACCCCCTTTTTAATATTTTTTTTAATTTTTAAAAACCATCACGATCTTTTCGAATCTTCCAGATTTTGACCGAAGGAGTGCTTTTAACCATCCCACAATTTTGCCCGAAATCCAGCTGGATTTGGCCAGAATCTGGTGGTCGGGTTTTTGCAAAATTGTCGCCTCCTTAAGCTGCCACATCACCAAGTCAACCCTCAAACTTTGACTGCTCCTAACTCCTCCATACGGACTCAGAATTGAGTGTCGTCTGTGCCATTGGAATCAGAAAGAGGAGATATTTAACTTGACACTAAGTTTACCATATTTCTGACACTTTGATTTTTGAGCCATTGTACTTAAGCCACTTATACTTGGACCTGTTCGATCCACCTGGATCATTCCTCTGTACCAAAGAGATTTTGGACCCCCAAAGCCTTATCAATCAACAAGAAAGTGGGGGAATTTCTCCCTCACCTTCTCCTTTTCAAGCCATTTAGCTTTACTTGGGTGCATCCATTTGATACCAAAACGAAGATACTCCACATCTCTTCATTGTGAAGTCCTGGTTCTTCAATCGAGAATGATGTCTTTTGGCAGTTCATCGAGATACTCTAGTGCAAAGTCATCCACTGTAGGCACTGATCCTACCTCCTCGGTGTCCATAATCAATGGTGGTTCATAAAGCTTCCGATTTTCGACATTCACGACCGAGTACATCTACATGTATATAGGAAAATTGAGTTGGAAAGAATTATTCCCAATCTTCTCCAATATGGTAAATGGACCATACCGGATTGGTTATAATTTCTTGCCTCCCCCCTTTATTCCATCCTTGCTGATATGGAACCACACCTTGTCACCAACTTGAAATTTATGGTCGACTCGATGCTTCTCATGTCGGGCCTTATATCGGAGCCTGACTCTTTTCCAACTTCTCTTGCACTGCTTAGTGAATTGTCTGTATCCACTAGATACACTGTTGTGCCTTGTCCCTATCATCACGTCCACTGGAATATTCATCCCTTTCATAAATCATGTCAAAAGGATCCTTTGTTAAGTAACCAAAACATATCTCAAATGGTGAACATTGCGTAGAGGAATGCACTACTCTGTTGTAGGCGTGCTACACATATGAAAGATTCTCATTCCACAAATTGGGATGTTTGCTACAATAGCCCCGCAACAAGCGTACCACAGTACAGTTTATGACCTCTGTCTGTCCATCGGTTTGTGGATGGAATGCTGTACTTCTCTTCAACTTGGTCTCCATCATTCACCACAAGCTGGTCCAAAACTCTCCAAGGAAGTGAGAGTCTTGATCGAACACAATCGATGTGGGCAACCCCAAGTGCACCCAAACAAATTGAAAGAAAAGATAAGCATTCTGCTTAATAGTGACTTGCTTTTTACAAGGCATTAATATGCACATTTTACTAAAGCGGTCTATGAAAACATACAAATAGTCCTGACCCTTTCTAGACATAGGAAAACCTCCTACAAAGTCTATCGAAACACTTTCCCATGGACGACCCGAAATAGGGAGTGGTGTGTAGTGCCTGAGTTTTCTATTAGAGGGCTTTGAAAAAGAACACATCACACATGCCTTTACAAAATGGGTTGCAATTTTTTTCATATGGGGCAAAAAGCAAAACCTTTGCAAATGACATAAGGTTTTTTCGACACCAAAGTGAGCATACACAAGAGAGGTATGTGCCTCTAGAATTACATGTACCCTTTCTCCTGTGGGTATGCAAAATTTTCCAAGGTGATACAAAAAATTCCCCTACAAATGATAGTTGTCCACCTGTGATCCATGAGTTAGTTTTGCATATATTGCTTTAAAGTCATCATCATTAGCATATTGTTCAACATAAATTTCAAAAGACAATGAAGCATTATGCAAAATAATAGGAGGACAAGAGAGCATATCTGCTACTTTGTTTCTAGTGCCCTTCTTATACTTTATTAGCAGATGAAACTTTGGTAGAAACCCCATCCACTTGAAATGACAAGACTGTTGTAGCTTGGTCTATGACTGGAGGTATTGCAAGGGTTGGTGATCCGTATGGATAATGGTTTCCTTACTGATCAGGTAGTGTTTCCACTTTTTCACACTTTGGACCTAGGCATACAATTCCTTGTCATAAGTGGGGTAATTGATGACAACATGGGAGAAATTCTCTGAATGGTAACATATTGGCTTCTTCTGCTGCAACAATACAGCTCCCATGGCATACCTACTGGCATCAGTTTCGATCTCAAAAAGCTGTTGGAGATCGGGTAAAGCTAGGACTAATGCGATGCTCATTTTATCTTTCAGTGCTTCAAAGGACTTCTAATACTTTCCTCCCCACTGAAAGGCTTGTTTTATACTTGTCAGTGTGTGTAAGGGTGCTGCAATAATGGATAAGTTGGCAATGGATCTTCTTCAGTACTGTAATACACCTAGAAAACTACAGGCCTCTGTTACATTGGTAGGCTTAAGCCATTTTACGATCACCTAAACTTTGGAGGGGTCTATTTTTAATTGACCATTACCGAGAATATGACCTAGGTAAACCAAAGAGGTTTTCCCGAACTCACACTTTGACAATTTTACATACAATTCTTCCCTTTTCAATACATCAATCACTTTCTTTACATGGCATACATGTTCATCCCAAGTCCTACTAAAGACAAGAATATAATCTAAATACACAAGGACAAATTCATCAATGAAAGGCCTAAAAATATCATTCATGACTCTCATGAATGTGGCTGGAGCTTTGCACAGTCCAAATGGCATCTCCATCCATTCAAAAAACCCCTATTTGGTCTTGAAGGTGACTTTCCACACGTCCTGCTCTGCAATTATGACTTGGTGATAACCACTACGCAAACCCAGTTTGGTGAAATAGATAGCATTCTTTAATTGATCTAACAAATTATCAATGCGAGGGAGAGGGTATCGATTTTTCACCGTGATTTTGTTTAGCGCCTGATAATCCATGCACATCCTCCATGTGCCATCTTTCTTGGGTACTAACACGACTGACGAGCTGCAAGGAGAAGTACTTGGCCGGATGACCCCTTGGTTCAATAATTCCTGTACCTGCTTTTTGATCTCCTCCATCTCGATAGATGACATCCTGTACATACCAATGTTTGGCAATGGAGCATCATGCTGCAAATGGATCTCATGTTAGATTTCTTGTTTTGGAGGCAATCCTCTAGGTTCTTGAAACAACTCATCATAGTTAGAAATAAATTCACATAATTAGTATTTATGAGCTGGATAACATCCTCAGAAAGCGTCAGATGTTTCTTCATCTTTTGCTCTCACAACCATAAGCAAACAACCCTTGCAGGAATTCAATAATCTCTTCATCTGTCCTACACTTACAAGACTGGCACTGATCTTGGTTTGATGAGCTCTTACAACATACTCTACCCCATCTTTTTTGATTTGGTATTTATTTTCATGTTGAAATAAAACTTCTTTCCTGTCGTAAAGATAGGGACTCCATAACACAATACCACAGATATTGAATAGTATGACATCCAGTTCTACTTCATCCACCAGTTTAGAAGCATTTAAAAATTTAATCTTACATTTCTTGGTTACATTTAGTTTTACTTTGTCATGTATCCATCCAAGCAGATAAGATTTCAGATGAGGCTTAACTTCTAAGCCTAACTTTTTAACCAAGGATTCTGAGATTAAATTTTCTTAAGAGCCTAAATCAAATAGAGTTTCTATTGACAACTCTAATATGAAACAAATCAATTATCTTTCATTAATTAGGAAGAGGCTCATTTGTTGAAATAGTGCTTCCATGTGATTTAGAATTAACATGAAGAGAAAGAGAACCTTTTGTGCCTGCTGCTGTGATCAATGCCTCGTTGCCAAAGTCGGATCGAAGGTCTTGCTGCGCGGTTTCTACCGTCTTTTGCTTACCCTTTCCACCATATCTCTTTGGCTTCTTTTCTGGGTACAAATTCCACCAAAGATCGTCATCAAGAACTTCCTTTTTGCAGTGAGTGAAATAAGGCTTTTCTCCTTCATCTTTCTTCGTTGATTCCGTCTTATTTTCCTTTCCCTTTCCTTTCCCCTTGAATTTTACATTTGAAGGTTTGAAAGGTGGTTTCTTTGAATGATCATATTTATCATTTCTACCCCCTTTTTCAAGATGAATGGCCTTTACAATGGTTGATTCAATAGTATTAGGTTCAAACATTAACAATGAATGTCTAATGTAACTATGTAATGACCCAATGTACTTATTTACCACTTCAGGTGAATCTAATGAAATGCCCAAACTTTGTGCTTGTTTTCTAAATTCCTCGGTAAAGCTTTGCAAGTTTTGTCCTTTGCATTGCCTCAGGTACTGCCACTCCATTAAGGATTTTTTCTTATAAACTAAGGGATAGAATTGATCTTTAAGTGAAATAATAAAATTTGACCATGAGGAAAGAAGGTTACCCAAATTACTGCTGCCTTGAAGTTTTCTCTCCCATGAGATGAGAGCGGTGCCATTCAGTCGAATTGAAGCCAATTGGATCTTTGCCTCATCCTCCACAATCTGCTGAATCTTGCAGTAGAGTTCAAGCTGCCTAATCCAGTTGTTAAGTTTCTCTGCATTACTTTCGCCATTATACATGGGTAGATCAAATTTGACATCTAACTTAAATAAAGGTTTATTAGATGCATGTCCTGAATTCCTATGATGATGGTGAGAAGAGGAGAAAGAACTTTCACTTGCTAGAGGAGAAGGAGGTGGATCTCCTCCATTATCTCCGTTGTAGCATAATTTGACTTAGCTAAAAGTCAAGAGAGGTTCTGGGCAATTCAAGGTTGTTGAGTATCTTCATGTAGTGAGAGCTCAGCTTGAGAAAATAAAAAATGATTTCGACCCAAAACTTGAAGAAGAAAGGAATCAATTCTCTGAGGAGAATGCCAAACTTTTGGTGGAACTATATGAGTAAAAAGAATATCAAATTTGGAGGAAGAGGATGTTTGAAATTGCCCATATTGAGACAAATTTTAAGTCTAAAACTAAAAATCATAGGAAAAAATCAATTTTACAGAAGGGAATAGTTGAATCTTTGACTAAAGATAAAGATGAGTTAAACAAGGAGAAACATGCTTTGGCCAAACAGGTTGAAGAAATGAGATCGGGTTGTAACAAAATATTAGAAAAGTTTGTGAATGTTGCTAAAAGAGTTGTCCAAGGAGAAAGAGATACTATGATGAATATGAAATAATTAAATATTCGCATGGAAATAGAGTAGAGAAAAGTGGTTCAACCTCTGGCGAGATTACAACTTTAGATGAAAAGGCTATGAGATATTTTCTACAGTGGATCATCTTGAAGAAATATCAAACTTAGTGGCTTCATGTATTTCTTATTCGTTTTAGAACTATGAATGTTCCACCTTCATTTGAACTATCTACTTGGGCAGGGGATGTTTTTCCTTGCATTCCTTCTACTACAGGGAATACACTGAATAAAATTTATTTACCTTCTAGGAAAGTGAGCCAAATACTGGTATTACATCTGCAATTAGTTAATTTTCTATCCCTATTGTTTCAACAGCCACCACAAACACTATAAATGCTGCTCGATAGATACATCGACAATAATTAAAGTAAAAATTCCACATCTTAAAATTTTACCCATGGGAAATTCACAGATTTCTCAGGCCATTTTGGTTATATAAAGTCTGTACTTTCTGCATTTCATATTGCCTATTACAAAGCATCATTAATCTTATAAAACAACTATTTGCAAGTATTGTGCAAGAATACTTTGTCCAGAGGACCAGCGTAAATTGTTCCTTAAAGTTATGCGAAATCCAAAAGATCATCAATAGAAAACGTAATCACTCCCAGGTCATGAATTTCGATTGCTTATTTAAGGCAAACGAGGAAAAATTTCATAAATATGTGATATGGGTTTTGTACAGAATGACCCCAATTGACTTCCTCAAGAGAAATTTCTAGAAATTTGAAGCGTTTTCAGGGATTTTGTGGGTTCCTTCGAACACTAGTTTTCTTAAAAAACGTTGTGCAAATTGGGGATGACTCTGTTCTATTGGAATTCAATTTATCTGATCACAATTTCCATCTCAGAAGAAGACTTGAATGATGGAGACTATTTTTTTTATCGGTTATTTGATGTAGGCAATTATACTGTGTCAGAAGACTTTAGCGGGTTTACTCTTGACGTTGTTTCAGATGCTCCAAAATTGAGAGTACAGTTTCAGATGGAACAATGTTTCGGGTATGAGGAAGAAGAGATAAATGCCTCAGATATCTTGTGCCCAGATCCAATGGTAACCCGGAAGCACAAACTGCACTGAAGTTATGCCTAAGCGTGATCCCGTAAGAAAATTTGGCCAAACCACTTGTTTGGAAATCTACGGTCATCATTGATTGCGGAAGCACCTCTCCCCATTTCAAAAAAACTACCTACGTGCCCCCGCAAGTGGTTTTTGGTTTTAATAAAGGACATCACGTGATGATAGATGAAGCCCACGTGCTTTACTTTCAAATCCCAATTTTAGTTTTTATGAATTTCAAATGATATCTTATCATAAATCTTGCAAATGAATGTTATTTAAAAATAATATCATGTATCATATATACATATGATATTATTATAATTTTGTAACATCTACCACAGTGAAACAGTTATTAACTGCTTTAAGCAGTTATTTCTAAAAACTAATTCAATGGTCAAAGAGCAGAGATAAAAGCCCAAAAGGCAGATGGCAGAGGGTTCAGAGTTTTGGACCTCGGAAAGACTACAATTTTGTATTTATTTTTCTGATGAATTAATGAAAGAGGCATCAATTTTCTTGCAACTTTTGATGGTGATTCATGTTTCCTGTGTCATATTGTGTTCTTTATTCTTTGAATGAAGTGAAATAATGTAGCTTCCGGTCTCTTAATTACATTTGTAAGTAAGAGTTAAACAACCTTAATATGTGCTCCTTCACTCCAACTTTTCTCTCCTCACAAATTCATTCTGAGACTCAAAGTAATAGATTCTGTGTTACAACATATTATTTTGAGTTTCCCAACAATTCTTCTTTTCATTTAGATATCAGCAGTTAAAAGGCATCGTGGAATCTTTTATTATTTCAGATTATTACGGGTTTTAAAGAATTAATTTACAGAGGAATGGGACAAAGACTGAATGATACTTTTTTTTCCTTAAATTTTTTTTTTTTAAAATGTCTTAAGCACTGATTCCTTTCACAACTGAGGGATTGTTTCTTAAGAACCAAAATTTTTTGGCGCCGTTTCCGGGGATGAAGACATGGAGTTATTTTTGCCTGGGTATTGACATCTATTTCTTGATGGTGAACAAGATTTAGATATAAAGTTTGGTTTTTTATTATTCACCTAGTGACTCCACTAATTAAGGTTTCATTAGATGAGGAATTCTGCAGGCAAGAAAATGAGAAAGTACCGTGGAAAACCCAAATATCAAAGTTTGAATTTTTTAAAGGAAGTTCTATTTTTTACTATCAGTTTAGTGATCTATTTTCCCTTACATATCAAGAAGATTGTTTCCTGCTTTATATTCTCAGAAGATTTTAAAGCCTAAGAAGTACATTCTTTATAGGAAAAATAAGAATTTTCTTCTTCTTGTATTATTAATTTTGACAAAACCTTATCTCCTAAATATGACAGGAGAGATGACTGTTGCATTGCAATTCCTGAAAATTAGTCACAATCTGGGCATAAAGGCGATGATTCATTATCTTTGGGTGATAATATTCCGCCTCATAAACAATCCACTAATTTTCAGCTTGGAGCCAAGGATATTTTCAAACCCTTGGTGCTGCCTATAGATCTTCATCATTATCCTTTAAAAATCTTTAAATTTCTGCGAAGTTTTTTTGGAGAAAGTGATGATGTTGTAGCCGAACAACATCTCCTACAATTTAAGTACTTCTGGACAAATTTCAAATTATTTATGAAGATGTGGCTATAAGGATGTTTTTTCATTCATTAAATCAGGGTGCTCAACAATGGTTCCAGTGTTTGGAAGCAAGTTCAATTTGTTCATGGCAAGGTTTTTAAGGTATCTTTCTTAGATATTGGGGCGAGAAAAAGTCATAAGAAAAACACCTTTTAGAATTATATTCTATCCAGAGGCAGAGTAATGAATCAATCGCTCATTTTAATAGAAGGTTTCAAAAAATTTATTTCAGTATGCCAAAAGAGATTCAACCTCCTGAGGCTTCTATCATGGTATTATTCGAAGACTTATTCTATTGACTTGGCTTTTTATCTAAAGGAAAGAAAGCCTTGTACTTTGAAGCTGATGTTTCTTTATGCACATGAAATTGAAGATAATTTGTGGGTTTGTAGAAATTATTATTATCACGGTGAAAGAACAAGTTTTGTTGAAGACAAGAAGGCTTGTCAAGAAAACAATGGAATTGCTTTACAAGAAAATGCGAGTTTGGAGATAAACAAGGATTTTCAAATAATGTCAGAGGATGCCCTCATTCCTAAGACATGAGAATTTAAGCATTATGAGGATTTTAATCAACAACTTGTTACAACAACTGAACTACACTTTGAAAACCTGGAAGATCCTTATAATTTTCATAATTTTAGTGACTTTGTGAATATGGGAGAAACTAGTGGAGTTCCTCAAGTTTTGTTGTAGGAGGACAAAGATTTTGGTCAAGAATTAGCATTGTATGAAAAAAAATGGCATTATGGGGAACAAGCCTTGGATTTATCTTTTTGGCATAAATGGTCATTAGTAGAAAACAACAATCAATTTCCTCACGCACAACCCCAAATTGAGGATTCAAATAATGAAGGAAGCTACCTTGTTCAGAAGGATATTCATCAGCAAAATGATAAAAAAAAGGAGGCAGCCAAAATCTTGTCTCGTCAGTTCTATGATCTAGTGGCTGAGTATATGACAAATTTCTTTGATCAGGAACAAGCATTTATGCAAAGGTATGTGCAAAGCTTTTTATTTGGAAAAATTTCATGGTACATCCCCATTTTGATTTTTAAACTTCAATAGTATGGAGGCATTAAGTTTAACACACAGATGTTGGGTTGGTGCCATTGGAAGGCTGACTTTACTTGATTAATTTTAGTCATGTATATATAGAGGAGCTGTACATAAATAAGCTCATAAATTGAGCATTTGCAGTTGCAATATTTCTAGTTCAGTATTTTCAGTTTAAGAATAAAGGAAGAAGTCCAAAATGCAGTAGGTGGAGAGATTTCATACTGGGATCAATTTCCATTTTGGTTTGTCTCCATGCCTAATAAAGGCTACTGGTCTACAAGTTCTCAGCACTTTGCTACCAAAGCATTGTTGCCAATTGGAGCCAGATGTTGTGGCATAATTTGACTTAGCTAAAATACAAGGTCGTTGAGGATCTTCATGTAGTGAGAGCTCAGCTTGAGAAAATAAAAAATTATTTCGACCCAAAACTTGAAGAAGAAAGGAATCAATTCTCTGAGGAGAATGCAAAACTTTTGGTGGAATTATATGACTGCAAAGAATATCAAATTTGGAGGAAGAGGTTGTTTGAAATTGCCCATATTGAGACAAATTTTAAGTCTGAAGCTAAAAATCATAAGAAACAATCAATTTTACAGAAGGGAATAGTTGATTCTTTGACTAAAGATAAATATGAGTTAAACAACAAGAAACATGCTTTGGCCAAACAAGTTGAAGAAATGAGATTGGGTTCTGACATAATATTAGAAAAGTTTGTGAATGTTGCTAAAAGCGTTGTCCAAGGAGAAAGAGATACTATGATGAATATGGAATAATTAAATCTTCGCATGGACATAGAGTAGAGAAAAGTGGCTCAACCTCTGACGAGATTACAACTTTAGATGAAAAGGCTATGCATTATTTTCTACAATGGGTCACCTTGAAGAGAGATCAAACTTAACAACTTCATGTATTTCTACAATTCGTTTTAGAACTATAAATGTTCCATCTTCATTTGAACTATCTACTTGGGAAGGGGATGTTTTGCCTTGCATTCCTTTTATTACAGGGAATACAATGAAGACAATTTATTTACCTTCTGGGAAAGTGAGCCAACTACTGGTAGTACATATGCAATTAGTTAAGTTGTTATCCCTATTATTGTTGATCAGAATTGGATCATGGACCAGAGTTTTAGCTCAAAATTAAAAGTGCTTAGAAGAGTTTCTAACCTAAACGACCAGAAAGGTCTCTTCGCTGTGATTCTGGCATCGTGAATGGTTCTCAAAACTGAGCTTGTATGCAAAAGTTATTGAGATTTGAAATCACCTAGTAAACTCCAAAATTCAGTTGACCAGGTTTGACTTTTGTAATTTGGAAAAATTAAGAAAAGAATATTCTTTGGAATATTCCAAAGAATATTCCTTTGGAATATTCCATTTAGGTGTATTATATTTTGACAAGTGTCAGCTTCTGATTTGATAATGGTTTGACTTGTTGAAGATTGGGCCAATCAATGGGTGCCACGTGGCAAGCCCGGAGGCCGCCACGTGGCCCCTGGCCGGTGGAAATTTTGGTAGTGTAAAATTTTGTTTGTCCACAAGATTTGAACCCTGGTCTCCCAGCTGCCAGCCCACAGGCCCGACCAGGCGCGCTACACGTTAGTACTTAACACATATGGCACGTGGGTTCCATTTCTCATTTGAATTTGATTTGGGCGGAGGTTAAAAGGGGCTAGCCCCTATCTAACATGACCACACCTTATGACCGGGGGTGCGGCAATTTCAAACTTATCCAATAGTTAAAATTGTTAATGTTTATTGTGCATGTGAACGCGCGGAGTTGACATTTATTACCATGGTTACTTAACGCATATGCCGACGGTTTGGATGGAACCGCATGTGACCAACAATCAAACGGTTAACCATAAAATTTAGTGCCACCACTATTTTTGGGGTGGAGTCCTCCATTTCTGGCAGCGTGCCAAATTTGTCGACCCTAACTGCAGTTACTCCACATTTAGTGGGGTTTTTGGGGGATCACATTGGGCAGTTTTCTTGTGTCTGCCATAACTTCCTCATTATTGAACCAAATGAGGCAAAATTTTAGTGAATTTTGGGTTTCTTCGACCTTATGATTATTTTGGAGCATGTTTCGGGTCGAACAAAGATCATCTCCAGAGGTTTTAGCTTCGAGGAAGATGAAGGAGTCATCAGGGGCCATCATGGAGAAGGCATTGTACTGGGATATATTTCTCTGTTTAAGGTAAAAAAATAGTAATTTTTGGCTAATTCATACCTTTTGAATCTTTTTAGATGGTTTTCAGAGCCTGTAGAGAGCTTTAGAAAGCCGAAAAGCTTCATTTAAGTTCCAGAGGCCATTTTTGCCCGCTTTTGCTAGCAGCAGTGTAGGGCCTAGCTAAGGGAGCTAGAGTCCATTTGCAGTGAAAAAGTGGTCATTATTGACTGTAAAAATTATTATAAAACTAAATATAGAGGTTTTAGAAAGATTTGAGAACTTCTAGATGTCAAAAACTCAGCACAGAAGTTTTGTTTGAACCTAGTGCCAAGGGGTGCCGATAGATGATGGAGGCGAATCTGGAGTAGGCAGAGGCCGTTTCTGATGAAAGACTAGTCTATTTCGACTAATTAGGACATTTTGGAACCAATGGAAGTGGTTTTAGAACATTTTGAGAACTTATAAAGCTTGAGAAGTTGATGTGAAGTTATGGGCAGCCCTAGGCAAACCGTGGAGGATAGCCTATTTTGGGGATGCTCTACTTGATTTAAGCAATTTATCAGTTGAAATTTGGTGTCTAATAATTTTTGGATATAGCGGTATTGATTTCAGTGATTTAAACATAATTTTGAGGGAGTTTGTGCCATTTAGAAGCTCAGATTAGCTTAGTGCATTGAGAGAAGGAAATGTGTTAACAGGAGCCTAAAGCTGTTTGCAGATTTTGGACAGCCATTAGAGGGATGTTAAATGGTATTCTCAGCCCTTTGAATCATTTTTGTATTCATTGGTGTTAAGCATGAAACTTGTAAAAGAACAATTACCTTAATCCCAAAGAGTCGAGTCATGTTGACAAGACTCAAAGGAGACGTAGCCCACGAGTTTTCGGGTGAACTCCTATATTATATTGCTGTTGTGTTTACATATTTTATTGCTGAATTATGTTGCTGATATACATGTTAAATTACAACAAGAAAAAATATACTTAAGGCACATAAACATTAAAAATTTATGTACCACCTTCAAGCCTAAAATTTTTGCAAAATTGTCAAGTTCAAGCTAGATCATTTAATTTAAAACTGAGTGGTAGGTTCTTGCAATACATACAAGTTATCCAGACCATTTTCAGATCAGGTTGGTATCAGAGCACTTGGTTTCTTGATTGACATAGCAAAAGCTTGATTGTATAGCTTGAAATGTGTTTAAACAATGTAAAAGATTGACTGTTTTCCTATTTGCAAACTGACTGTTGTTTGAGTTTACTTGAGATTTGGTGATAGCTACTGATTAGCTAGGTCTTGGAGAGGAAAAAAAGGAATAGAAAGCATCTTCCTTAACCCAAAGGACCTCAAGGTCACCCTTAGAACACGAGGGTTTCTGTAGAACCTCTTAACGATTGTTTGTTAAGAAGCTCTTGGAGTTTGTTTGTTGTTGGCTGCTTGAATACGAGTTTGTCTTTACATCCATTTGGTTAAAAAATCTTTGTCTTTTGTTTTGAAATATTTGAGAACCTTGTTGAAGTTAATTTGTTCATTGACATCATAATGACAACTTCTACTAGTGAGGTTTCCTACTTCACAAGATTCTTCGATGAAGATATGAAGTGTGACTTTATTATATTGAAGGACATGGTGTAGATCCTGTTTGAGGATAGAAGAGAAAGCATTGAGCTTCATGAGAAATTGTTTGCCATGAAGCAGGAGAAGGAAGAAATTCTTCAAATATTGCATGATATAGAGTTGCAGCTCAATCAAGCCCAAGAGGCTTTGACCAAGAACATGCGTGAGGAAGAGGTAATCCATTCTAATTTGTCTTCAGTTTCCTCTTTAGAAATATGTGTTGGTTCTTTCAAAAAGAATACAAGACGTGTAGGGTCCAAGTTAATGATTAAAATGGGCTATGAAGGCAAGGGTTTAGGCAAGCATGCACAAGGTATGGTTGAACCCATTTTTGTTGAAGAATGACCGAAGAATATTGGTATTGGTTATGTGAAATTTAATGGCGAAGACTCCAAAGCCATGAAGGCATGTGAGGCTAATTCAAAGAGAACTGTTGTTCCAAGTTCTATGATGCAAATATGTCAAATTTGTTTCAAAGATGATTTCCATTTCTTTAAGCATTTGTTGCAGCAAGAAGATGGTAGACATGCAGCTTATGGCAAGCATGTGATTTTAGACAGTTTTCAAGACAAGAATGATAGTGTTAGTCTGCAAATGAAAGCTAGAGCCTCTACTAGTTCATATCCTCATAAAGGCAAAAAGTATGAAAATTCAAAGCATCACAAGAGGTATAAATGTTCCCATGATCGATTTGATTATGTTTATGCAAGGCATGATAATTTTTCATGCTTAAATGGAAGAAAGATTTGCTGTACATATTGTGGTCGATTTAACCATGATGTTTCGAGATGCTGGATGAGGAAGAAAGCATACAGGAAGCATATGAGGCAAAGAATACTTTCAAAGAAGGTGCATAAGATTTGCACTTATTGCCAGAAGAGGGGACATGTTGTCTCTCATTGTTGGACTTTGCATCCAACTAGTCGTCCCACGCACATGCAGCAAGAGGACAAAAATATTGGCGAAGGTGGAATCACGAATTTCATTATTGATGTGGAAATGGAGGTTTCACATGAGGAAGAGTTGCAGCAGAAAAAGTCACCATGGAGGTGGCTTGGTAAGAAGTGGATGGAATTCTTAACAGAGTAAGACTTAGTCCTTTGTACATATGAAAATTTCGGTTGTATGCATGTATTTTATGCTGTAATCTCTCGTTTCTTTGAGCCACCTTGGATCATTGATCAAGGCAATGATGTTCAGTTTCCTTCTGCAAATTTCTCTCCAGAAATTTCTGAGTGAGTTCAAGAAAGATAGTTGTGGACAGGAGGACAAGCGCATTTAGGAAGGGAAGTGTCAATTTCTTTCTAGTTATGGTTCAAAGTCACTAGCCTTGCAAGGCAAGTGTTTGGAGGCTGAAGAGAAGAGGGTGTTGTTCTCTCATTTACTGTACAAATCAATATAACAGTCTTTTGGGGTCCAAAAGATTCTCAGTTGGGAGGTGTGATCAGAACTGGATCATGGACTAGAGTTTTAGCTCAAAATTCAAAGTGCTCAGAAGAGTTTTGAACCTGAATGATAGGAAAGGTCTCGTCCCTGCGATTCTAGTGCCATGAACAATTCTCAAAATTGAGCTCGTATGCAAAAGTTATTGAGCTTTGAAATCGCCTAGTAAACTCCAAAATTCAGTTGACCAAGTTTGAATTTTGTAATTTGGAAAAATTAAGAAAAGAATATTCTTTGGAATATTCCAAAGAATATTCCTCTAGAATATTCCATTCAAGCGTATTATATTCCAACAAGTGTCAGCTTTTGATTTGATAATGGTTTTACTTGTTGAAGATTGGGCCAATCAACAGGTGCCATGTGGTAAGCTTGGAGGATGCCACGTGGCCCCTGGCCGATGGAAATTTTGGAAATGTAAAATTTTTATTCGTCCATAGGATTTGAACCCTGGTCTCTCGGCTGCCAGCCCACAGGCCCAACTGGGCGGGCTACACATTAGTACTTAACACATATAGCATGCAGATTCCATTTCTTGTTTGAATTTGATTTAGGCAGAGGTTAAAAGGGCTAGCCCCCATTCGACATAACCACACCTTATGACCGGGGGCAAGGAAATTTCAAACTTATCCAATATTTAAAACTGTTAACGTTTATTGTGCATGTGAATGCGCGGAGTTGACATTTACCACCACGGTTACTTAACGCATATGCCGACGGTTTAGATGGAACCGCATGTGACCAGCACTCAAACGGTTAACCATCACATTTAATGCCACCTCTATTTTTGGGGTGGAGTCCGCCATTTCTGGCAGCGTGCCAAATTTGTCGACCCTAACTGCAGTTACTCCACATTTAGTGGGGTTTTTGGGGGACATTGGGCAGTTTTCTTGTTTCTGCCATAAATTCCTCATTATTGAACCAAATGAGGAAAAATTTTAGTGAATTTTGGGTTTCTTCAACCTTATGATCATTTTGGAGCAGGTTTCAGGTCAAACAGAGGTCATATCGAGAGGTTTTAGCTTCGAGGAAGATGAAGGAGCCATCAGGGGCCATCGTGGAGAAGGCATTGTACTGGGCTATATTTATCTGTTTAAGGTAAAAAAATAGTCATTTTTGGCTAATTCCTACCCTTTTAATCTATTTAGATGGTTTTTAGAGCTTGTAGAGAGATTTAGAAAGCCAAAAAGCTTCATTTAAGTTCCAGAGGTCATTTTTGCCTGCTTTTGCTAGCAGTAGTGTAGGGCCTAGCCAGGGGAGCTAGAGGCCATTTGCAGCGAAAAAATGGTCATTATGACTGTAAAAATTATTTTAAATATAATTACCGAGGTTTCAGAAAGATTTGAGAACTTCTAGAGGTAGAAAATGTAGCAGAGAAGTTTTGTTTGACCCGAGTGCCAGAAGGTGCCGACAGGTGATGGAGGTGAAACCGGAGTGGTCGGAGGCCGTTTCTGATGAACGAATAGTATAATTTGAATAATTAAGATATTTTGGAACCAATGGAAGTGGTTTCAAAACATTTTGAGAACTTCTACAGCTCGAGAATTTGATGTGAAGTTATGGGCAGCCCTCGGCAAACCGTGGAAGATAACCTATTTTGGGGATGTTGTGCTCGATTTAAGCAATTTATCAGTTAAAATTTGGTGTTTGATCATTTTTGGATACATCAGTAGTGGTTTCAGTGATTCAAATAGAATTCTGAGGGAGTTTTTACCATTTAGAAGCTCAGAGTAGCTTAGTGCACCGACAGAAGGAAATGTGTTAACAGGAGCCTAAAACTGTTTGAAGATTTTGGACAGCCATTAGAGGGATGTTAAATGGTATTATCAGCCCTTTGAATCATTTTTGTATTCATTGGTTTTAATCATGAAACTTGTAAAAGAACAATTACCTTAATCCCAAAGAGTCGAGTCATGTTGACAAGACTCAAAGGAGACGTAGCTCACGAGTTTTCGGGTGAAGTCCTATATTATATTGCTGTTGTGTTTACATATTTTATTGCTGAATTATGTTGCTGATATACATGTTAAATTACAGCAAGAAAAAATATACTTAAGACACATAAACAATAAAAATTTATGCACCACCTTCAAGCCTAAAAATTCCGCAAAATTGTCAAGTTCAAGCTAGATCATTTAATTTAAAACTGAGTGGTAGGTTCTTGCAATACATACAAGTTATCCAGACCATTTTCAGATCAGTTTGGTGTAAAAGCACTTGGTTGCTTGATTCACATAGCAAAAGCTTGATTGTATAGCTTGAAAGGTTTTCAAACAGTGTAAAAGATTGACTATTTTACTATTTGCAAACTGACTGTTGTTTGAGTTTGCTTGAGATTTGGGGATAGCTATTGATTAACTAAGTCTTGGAGAGGACAAAAAGGAATAGAGGGAATCTTAATTACCCTAAAGGACCTCAAGGTCACCCTTAGAACACGAGGGTTTGTGTAGAACCTCTTGACAATTGTTTGTTAAGAAGCTCTCGGAGTTTTTTTGTGTTGGCTGCTTGAATAAGAGTTTGTCTTTACAGCCATTTGCTTAAAAAAGATTTTTCATTTGTTTTGAAAGATTTGAGAACCTTGTTGAAGTTAACTTTTTCATTGACATCATAATGACAACTTATACTAGTGAGGTTTCATCCTTCACAAGATTCTTCAATGAAGATATGAAGCGTGACTTTATTATATTGAAGGACATGGTGCAGATCTTGTTTGAGGATAGAAGAGAAAGCACTGAGCTTCGTGAGAAATTGTTTTCCATGAAGCAGGAGAAGGAAGAAATTCTTCAAAGATTTCATGATATGGAGTTGTAGCTCAATCAAGCCCAAGAGGTTTTGACCAAGAATATGCATGAGGAAGAGGTAATCCATTCTAATTTGTCTTCAGTTTCCTCTTTAGAAAGATGTGTTGGTTCTTTCGAAAAACATACAAGAGGTGTAGGGTCCAAGTTAATGATTAAAATGGGCTATGAAGGCAAGGGTTTAGGCAAGCATGCACAAGGCATGGTTGAACCCCTTTTTGTTGAAGAACGACCCAAGAATCTTGGTCTTGGTTATGTGCAATTTAATGGCAAAGACTACAAAGCCATGAAGGCATGTGAGGCTAATTCAAAGAGAACTTTTGTTCCAAGTTATATGATGCAAATATGCCAAATTTGTTTCAAAGATAATTGCCATTTCTTTAAGCCTTTGTTACAGCAAGAAGATGGTAGACATGCAGCTTATGGCAAGCATGTGATTTTAGACAGTTTTCAAGACAAGAACGATGGTGTTAGTTTGCGAATGAAAGTTGGAGCCTCTACTAGTTCGTCTCCTCATGAAGGAAAAAAAGGATGAAAATTCAAAGCAGCACAAGAGGTATAAATGTTCCCATGATCTATTTGATTGTGTTTCTACAAGGCATGATAATTTTTCATGCTTAAATGGAAGAAATATTTGCTGTACATATTGTGGTCGATTTAACCATGATGTTTCGAGATGCTGGATGAGGAAGAAATCTTATAGGAAGAAGATGAGACAAATACTACTTTCAAAGAAGGTGCATAAGATTTTCTCTTATTTCCAGAAGAGGGGACATGTTGTCTATCATTTTTGGACTTTGCATCCAACTAGTCATCCCACGCACATGCAACAAGAGGACAAAAATATTGGCGAAAGTGGAATCACAGATTCCATTATTGATGTGGAAATGGAGGTTTCACATGAGGAAGAGTTGTAGCAGCAAAAGTTTCCATGGAGGTGGCTTGGTAAGAAGTGGATGGAATTCTTAACACAGTAAGACTTACTCCTTTGTACATATGCAAATTTCGGTTGTATGCATGTATTTTATGCTATAATCTCTCATTTGTTTGAGTCGCCTTGGATCATTGATCAAGGCAGCGATGTTCAGTTTCCTTTTGCAAATTTCTCACCAGAAATTTATGAGTGAGTTCAAGAATGACAATTGTGGACAGGAGGACAAGTGCATTCAGGAAGGGAAGTGTCAATTTCTTTCTAGTTGTGGTTCAAAGTCACTAGCCTTGCAAGGCAAGTGTTTGGAGGCTGAAGAGAAGAGGGTGTTGTACTCTCATTTACTATACAGATCAATATATCAGTCTTTTGGGGTCCAAAAGATTCTCAGTTGGGAGGTGTGATGAGAACTGGATCATGGACCAGAGTTTTAGCTCAAACTTCAAAGTTATCGGAAGAGTTTCAAACTTGAACAACCGGAAAGGTCTCGTCACTGCGATTCTGGTGCCATGAATGGTTCTCAAAACTGAGCTCGTATGCAAAAGGTATTGAGCTTTGAAATCGCCCAGTAAACTCCAAAATTCAGTTGACGAGGTTTGACTTTTGTAATTTGGAAAAATTAAGAAAATAATATTCTTTGGAATATTCCAAAGAATATTTCTCTAGAATATTCCATTTGGGCATATTATATTTCGACAAGTGTCAGCGTATTATTTGATAATGGTTTGACTTGTTGAAGATTGGGCCAATCAACGGGTGCCATGTGGCAAGCCTGGAGGCTGCCACGTGGCCCCTGGTCGGTGGAAATTTTGGCAGTGTAAAATTTTTGTTCATCCACAGGATTTGAACCCTAGTCTCCCGGCTGCCAACCCATAGGCCCAACCGTGTAGGCTACACGTTAGTACTTAACACATATGGCACGCGGGTTCCATTTCTCATTTGAATTTGATTTGGGTGGAGATTAGAAGGGCTAGCCCCTTAGGGCTAGACCCCATCTGACGTGACCACACCTTATGACTGGGGGTGCAGCAATTTCAAACTTATCCAATAGTTAAAACTGTTAAGGTTTATTGTGCATGTGAACGCGCGAAGTTGACATTTATCACCACGGTTACTTAATGCATATGCCAGCGGTTTGGATGGAACCACATGTGACCAACACTCAAACGGTTAACCATCACATTTAATGCCACCACTATTTTTGGGGTGGAGTCCGCCATATCTGGAAGCGTGCCAATTTTTTCGATCGTAACTGCAGTTACTCCACATTTAGTGTGGTTTTTGGGGGACATTGGGCAGTTTTCTTGTTTCTGCCATAACTTCCTTATTATTGAACCAAATGAGGAAAATTTTTAGTGAATTTTGGGTTTCTTAGAACTTCTAATCATTTTGGAGCAGGTTTTAGGTCGAACAGAGGTATTCTTCAGAGGTTTTAGCTACGAGGAAGATGAAGGAGCCATCGGGGGTCATTGTGGAGAAGGAATTGTACTGGGCTATATTTATTTGTATAAGGTAAAAAAAAAATAGTCATTTTTCGCTAATTCCTACCTTTTGAATCTGTTTAGATGGTTTTCAGAGCCTGTAGAGAGCTTTAGAAAGCCGAAAAGCTTCATTTAAGTTCCAGAGGCCATTTTTGCCCGCTTTTGCCAGTAGCAGTGTAGGGCCTAGCCAAGGGAGCTAGAGGCCATTTGCAGCGAACCAGTGGTTATTATGGACTGTAAAAATTATTATGAATATAATTACAAAGGTTTTAGAAATATTTGAGAACTTCTAGAGGTTGAAAACTCAACAGAGAAGTTTTGTTTGACCCTAGTGCCAGGGGGTGCCGACAGGTGATGGAGGCGAAACCGGAGCAGCCAGAGGCCGTTTCTGATGAACGAATAGTCTAATTCGACTAATTAAGAAATTTTGGAACCAATGGAAGTGGTTTCAGAACATTTTGAGAACTTCTATAGCTCGAGAAGTTGATGTGAAGTTATGGGCAGCCCTGGGCAAACCGTGGAGGATAGCCTATTTTGGGGATGCTGTGCTTGATTTAAGCAATTTATTTGTTGAAATTTGGTGTCTGATCATTTTTGGATACATAAATAGTGGTTTCAGTGATTTAAATAGAATTATGAGGGATTTTGTGCCATTTAGAGGCTCAGAGTGGTTTAGTGCACCGACAGAGGGAAATGTGTTAACAGGAACCTAAAGCTATTTGCAGATTTTGGAAAACCATTAGAGGGATGTTAAATGGTATTCTCAGCCCTTTGAATCATTTTTGTATTCATTGGTGTTAAGTATGAAACTTGTAAAAGAACAATTACCTTAATCCCAAAGAGTCGAGTCATGTTGACAAGACTTTAAGGAGACGTAGCCCACGAGTTTTCGGGTGAACTCCTATATTATATTGCTGTTGTGTTTACATATTTTATTCTGAATTATGTTGCTGATATACATGTTAAATTACAGCAAGAACAAATATACTTAAGACACATAAAATAGTAAAAATTTATGCACCACCTTCAAGCCTAAAATTTTTACAAAATTGTCAAGTTCAAGCTAGATCATTTAATTTAAAACTGAGTGGTAGGTTATTGCAATACATACAAGTTATCAAGACCATTTTCAGATCAAGTTGGTATCAGAGCACTTGTATGCTTGATTGACATAGCAAAATCTTGATTGTATAGCTTGAAAGGTGTTTAAACAGTGTAAAAGATTGACTGTTTTACTATTTGCAAACTGACTGTTGTTTGAGTTTGCTTGAGATTTGGGGATAGCTATTGATTAGCTAAGTCTTGGAGAGGAAAAAAAGGAATAGAAGGCATCTTCCTTACCCCAAAGGACCTCAAGGTCACCCTTAGAACATGAGGGTTTGTGTAGAACCTCTTGACGATTGTTTGTTAAGAAGCTCTTGGAGTTTGTTTGTTGTTGGCTGCTTGAATAAGAGTTTGTCTTTACAACCATTTGGTTAAAAAAGCTTTGTAATTTGTTTTGAAAGCTTTGAGAACCTTTTTGAAGTTAATTTTTTCATTGAAATCATAATGACAACTTCTACTAGTGAGGTTTCCTCCTTCACAAGATTATTCGATGAAGATATGAAGCGTGACTTTATTATATTGAAGGACATGGTGTAGATCCTGTTTGAGGATAGAAGAGAAAGCACTGAGCTTCGTGAGAAATTTTTTGCCATGAAGCAGGAGAAGGAAGAAATTCTTCAAAGATTGCATGATATGGAGTTGCAGCTCCATCAAGCCCAAGAGGCTTTGACCAAGAACATGCGTGAGGAAGAGGTAATCCATTGTAATTTGTCTTTAGTTTCCTCTTTAGAAAGGTGTGTTGGTACTTTCGAAAAGCATAAAAGAGGTGTAGGGTCCAAGTTAATGATTAAAATGGGCTATGAAGGCAAGGGTTTAGGCAAGCATGCACAAGGCATGGTTGAACCCCTTTTTGTTGAAGAATGACCCAAGGATCTTGGTCTTGGTTATGTGCAATTTAATGGCGAAGACTACAAATCCATGAAAGCACGTGAGGCTAATTCAAAGAGAAATTTTGTTCCAAGTTCTATGATGCAAATATGTCAAATTTGTTTCAAAGATGATTTCCATTTCTTTAAGCCTTTGTTGCAGCAAGAAGATGGTAGACATGCAGCTTATGGCGAGCATGTGATTTTAGATAGTTTTCAAGACAAGAACGATGGTGTTAGTTTGCAAATGAAAGTTGGAGCCTCTACTAGTTCATCTCCTCATGAAGGAAAAAAGGATGAACATTCAAAGAATCACAAGAGGTATAAATTTTCCCATGATCGATTTGATTGTGTTTCTGCAAGGCATGATAATTTTTCATGCTTAAATGGAAGAAAGATTTGTTGTACATATTGTGGTCGATTTAACCATGATGTTTCGAGATGCTGGATGAGGAAGAAAGCATACAGGAAGCAGATGAGGCAAAGACTACTTTCAAAGAAGGTGCGTAAGATTTGCACTTATTTCCAGAAGAGGGGACATGTTGTCTCTCATTGTTGGACTTTGCATGCAACTAGTCGTCCCACGCACATGCAGCAAGAGGACAAAAATATTGGTGAAGGTGGAATCACATATTCCATTATTAATGTGGAAATGGAGGTTTCAAATGAGGAAGAGTTGCAGCAGCAGAAGTCGCCATGGAGGTGGCTTGGTAAGAAGTGGATGGACTTCTTAATACAATAAGACTTACTCCTTTGTACATATGCAAATTTCGGTTGTATGCATGTGTTTTATGCTGTAATATCTCATTTGTTTGAGCCACCTTGGATCATTGATCAAGGCAGCGATGTTTAGTTTCCTTCTGCAAATTTCTCGCCAGAAATTTCTGAGTGAGTTCAAGAAAGACAATTGTGGATAGGAGGACAAGTGCATTCAGGAAGGGATGTGTCAATTTCTTTCTAGTTGTGGTTCAAAGTCACTAGCCTTGCAAGGCAAGTGTTTGGAGGCTGAAGAGAAGAGGGTAATGTACTCTCATTTACTGTACAGATCAATATATCAGTCTTTTGGGGTCCAAAAGATTCTCAATTGGGAGGTGTGATCAGAACTGGATCAGGGACCAAAGTTTTAGCTCAAAATTCAAAGTGTTTAGAAGAGTTTCAAACCTAAACGATCGGAAAGGTCTCGTCACTACGATTTTGGCGCCATGAACGATTCTCAAAACTGAGCTCGTATGAAAAAGTTATTGAGCTTTAAAAACACCTAGTAAACTTCAAAATTCAGTTTTCCAGGTTTGACTTTTTTCATTTGAGAAAATTAAGAAAAAGAATATTCCATTCGGGCGTATTATATTTCGACTAGTGTCAGCGTTTGATTTGATAATGTTTTGACTTGTTGAAGATTGGGCCAATCAACGGGTGCCATGTGGCAAGCCAGGAGGCTGCCACGTGGCCCCTGGCCAGTGGAAATTTTGGCAGTGTAAATTTTTTGTTCATCCACAGGATTTGAAACTTGGTCTCTCGGTTGCCAACCCACAGGCCCAACCATTCGGGCTACACATTAGTACTTAACACATATGTCACGTAGGTTCCATTTCTTGTTTGAATTTGATTTGGGCGGAGATTAAAAGGGCTAGCCCCCATCCGATGTGACCACACCTTATGACTGGGGGCGTGACAATTTCAAACTTATCCAATAGTTAAAACCATTAACGTTTATTGTGCATGTGTACCCGTGGAGTTGACATTTATCACCACGGTTACTTAATGCATATGCCGACGGTTTGGATGTAACCGCATGTGACCAACACTCAAATGATTAACCATCACATTTAATGCCACCACTATTTTTTTGGCAGAGTCCACCATTTCCGGCAGCATGCCAAATTTTTCAACCCTAACTGCAGTTATTCCAAATTTAGTGGGGTATTTGGGGGACATTGGGCAGTTTTCTTGTTTCTACCATAACTTCCTCATTATTGAACCAAATGAGGCAAAATTTTAGTGAATTTTGGGTTTCTTCGACCTTCTTATCATTTTAGAGTAGGTTTCAGGTCAAACAGAGGTCATCTTCAGAGGTTTTAGCTTCAAGGAAGATGAAGGAGCCATTAGGGGCCATCGTGGAGAAGGCATTGTATTGGGCTATATTTATCTGTTTAAGGTAAAAAAAAATAGTCATTTTTGGCTAATTCCTACCTTTTGAATCTGTTTAGATGGTTTTTAGAGCTTGTAGAGAGCTTTAGAAAGCTAAAAATTTTTATTTAAGTTCCAGAGGCCATTTTGCCCTCTTTTGTCAGTAGTAGTGTAGGGCCTAGCCAGGGGAGCTAGAGGCCATTTGCAGCGAACCAGTGGTCATTATTGACTGAAAAAATTATTATGAATCTAATTACAGAGGTTTTATAAATATTTGAGAACTTCTAGAGGTCGAAAACTTAGCAGAGAATTTTTGTTTGACCCTAGTGCCAGGGGTGCCGACAGGTGATGGAGGCAAAACTGGAGCAGCCAGAGGCTGTTTTGTTGGCAATATGATGCAGAGTGTTGTCCTTGATGGCAACCCACTTAATGAAGATGAAAACATGAGATTGTTGGCATGTGTTGTCCTTGATGGAAATCCACCTGATGAAGTTATTCTTGACTTGATGGACTTGGTAAATAATGTAAATCTGATGTGATATGATGTTTGTTGGCAATATGATGCTGAGGGTTACCCTTGATGAACAACCCACTTGATAGAGTGTTATCCTTGAATGGCAACCCACTTGATGAAGTTGTGCTTGATAGAATATGTCTTGATAAACTTGTTAAATGATGTAAATATTATGTGTATACAGTGAGTACAGAAGGTAATGAAGAAAGAAATTCAGTATGTGCTAGATCTATGATGAAAAGAGTATGTCTCAAGGCATACGCGGATTTGTCTAGCAGAAGTAGCGTATGCACGTGGGAAAGAACATGCCAAGTCGCGTATGGGCAAAAGCGCTCATAAAGTGCAAAACCAGGGGTAACCACCATGGTATTGACCCATTGTATTGGGTAATGTTTCGTCTAAATGACCCCGTCCAGGAATACCATCAGAAGTAATGTGGTTTTGGCTCATGGTATTGAAAAAGGGTAAACCTATATAAAGAGAAGAAATTCATTGTGCAAAGAATGAGAGGGGGTGTAAGATGTCTGAGCTTGAATGAATATTTCTCTCTGAAGTATATCTGAATGGAAAGGGTTACAGTTGAATGAAAGATCTGAATGCATGATGCACCAATGAAGAAATGATGAAGAATGGAATCTAGATCTGGAATGTATTTGTATTTGCTAGATCTGTTTATGGAATGATTAGATCTGAGATGAGGCGAACATCTGTCTGAAGTGAAGGGTTAAATCTGAACTGAATATCTGATCTGAAGAAGTATGTTGCTCTATAATCTCTGAAGAACCATACGCTAGTTTTCCGCAGAGGAAGCGCGTATATACGCGGCTTCGATGAAGAGAAAGCGCGTATGCGCAATGAAATTGGCTCTATAATATGTACAGAAGTGTACGCTGGTTTTTGTGAACGGAAGAACGTATATAAGCGACATCAGTGAAAGGAAAGCGCGTATGCAAACTAGGGTTTGCTGAAGTCTGTGGTAAGAAATGTCTGATCTATTCTGATGTGTTGCTGCTATCTTTATTCTACTGTTCTGAGTTGTCTGTTTCAGTTTGGTTGAATGATGGAGCTTAAATATGTGAAGAGGGTCCAGTCTGAAAATATGATGAAACGTGGCCTGCAAGTTGTGTTCTAAAAGAAGCTTTAGATCCAGTGTGAAAATTGATGAAACGTGGTCCATAAGAGGTGTTGAGGGTTGTAGCATTCAGTCAGGGGGTTGTAGCTCCCTTCCGAGTTTGGGTAGTGGCGAGACCCGAGAGTCGTGGCTCTTTCCCTTCCGGAGAGGTTTGGTCGCTTGAGTCGAGGGGTTGGGCTCCCCCTTCCCGAGGGAGAAGACTTTGGTAAACGAGCGCGGTGGGTGCTAACGTCTTTGGTAGGAGTACGTGCCAGCACATATGTTGTAGAAAGTTTTCTCTATAATAAAATATTGAAGGGTGAGCAAGCTGATCCGGTAGTTTTCTCTAAAACTAGGGTTTCACACAAATCACGGTGTTCATGTGTGATTCTTATGTGTGATGATTTATTCTTGTTCTTACGCATGTTTTACTATTTTAAAACCATCTAATGAATGAAATAACCTGGAGATAAATATAAGTGAAGAATTAATGGCATAATAAGATCTCTGGGTATACGCGAGTTTTATGAAGGATATCCTCGTGTATACTCTAGTTAGCTTCAACAAAGTAGCGTATGGGTTTTTAAGTAAGAAAAAGTAAAAATAATTGAGTATGCCCTAAATACTGATTCACCCCCCCCCCCCCCTCTCGGTATTTTTCCCAACAATTGGTATCAGAGGAGGTCCTTCTGCAGAAGCTTGATCGCTTGAAGGAGATCCATCGCAATGGGAAGTCATGAAGGAGTAATGTCTATAAAGCCACCTCTATTCAATGGAAGTAATCTGATATTCTGGAAGATACGAACAAAATCATATCTACAAAGTCTTGGTGCAGAAGTATGGGCAATCGTGGAAGGAGGTTATCAGTATCCAGCAAGTATTCCTACTGATGCAGTAGAAAGGAAGAAATATGAAATCAATGCCAAAGCTATCAATGTCTTATTAGGAAGCATGTCCGAACCAGAATTTGCTAAAGTGATGCAGCTAAATTCAGCAAAAGAAATATGGGACAAAATCATTCTAAGCTATGAAGGAGATACAAAGGTAAAAGGTGCAAAATTCCAAACTCTCAGAATTGAATATGAAAATTTAAGGATGCATAGTGATGAGAGTATTGCCAATTTATTTTTACGTCTAGATGATATTGTAAATCGTATGAGAAATTTGGGTGAAACCATAACCGATACTACTCTGGTGGAAAAAGTCTTAAGATCCTTGACTTCAAAATTTGACTCTAAAGTTTAGAGCTATTGAAGAGTAAGATCTGCAAACTCTTACTATTGTTCAACTACATGGCCTTACCGAAGCTGCTTTTGAAATGAGACAAGGAGGTCCTTCTCAAATCAAAAAGATACGCACTGGAAGAAGCACGAAAAGGAAAAGAAAAGGAAGTTGTCAAAAGAATCCGACTATATCCCAGAAGAAGAAAAGCGAATTTTGTGAAAACTTCAACTAGATGTTTGGAAGATTCAAAGGTAACTCCCTTTCAAATGTTTTTGAGTGTGGAAAAGTTGGTCACTATGCTAAATGTCCTTATAGAGAAAAACATGGTGAGAAACAATTTGAAAAGAGGAAAGAGTTATTATGCAAATGGGAGAAGTGATGATGAAGTGTCCGGTGAAGATGAAGAAGATTCGGCATGATGCGAAAGTGCTCATGGCAAAGAAGCAAAAGAAGAAGGCTACTCGAAACAAGGAGATATCTCAGAAAACATGTATAGCAAAAATTGAAGAAGATGAATCAGGTAGTGATTGGCGTCCTAGTAATAATCTTCTTTGTGCAAAAAATAGTGAAGATAATGAACGTAAAGTTGTGGATCTAGAAGAAGCTCTCAAGATTCAAGTTGAAGAACTACAAAGTTCATCTAAAAAGAAAGAAACTATCTAAAAAGAGATGATCTCTCAAATGAAGAACAAATAGAAATGTTGAATGGACGGGTGACAGGTATCAAGGTTTCATACTTATGCATCCAATCGAATTAAAAGACTAGAAGCAAAAATCAACGATCTAAATGCGGAATCCTAGAAAAATCCAAAGCAAGAAGAATGAAGGACTTGAAGCTAGAATCATCTCTCTGCAAGCAGATCTTGAAGCATCAAATAAAGAGGAATGAGGAACCTCTACAATCATTTGAAAAGGGAGGCCTTGAAGCGAGAAATCGCTATCACATCCGAAGATCTGAATAAAACAAATAAGAAGAATGAAGGACTTGAAGAAGAAATCATATCTCTAAAAGTAAATCTTGAAGCGTCGAAGAAGAAGAATGAAGAACTCTTACAAACTTTTGAAGAACAAGGAAATGGGTTGAAAGAAGAGATTCTAAATCTAAATGATCAAGTAGAAGATGGAAGAAGGAAAGAAGAAAGCATGACAAAGCAATGTCAAGCCTTGGAGGTTGAGGTAAACATTCTCAAAGGTAAATTAAAAGAAAAGGTTAAACTTTTGAGGTTTCAAGATAGTACTAATATTCTGGACAATATTCTGAGTAATCAAAGGTCTCTTGCTATCAAACTTGGTCTTGGTTTTCATGAAACTATTAAAGGAGAATCTAGCTCACAAGGAAGTGCCAAAAAATTCAGAGGATGTCAATACAAAACCGGAAGTGTTGAAAGAGACAAAAGCTCAAACAACAATCATGAACTCTCAAAGGAATTTATTCAAGAACGTTGAATGCTTTAAATGTCATAATTATGGGCATGTTGCAGCAAATTGCAGGAGTAGATCATTTCGGCCTCAAACAAGCAGTTCCTACATGAAAGGTACTGCGGTTTCTTCAAGGGATATTGTTTTTCATGTAACAAGTATGGACATAAAGCAGCTGATTGTAAAAGGAGGAAGATTAGAAATACTCATTATGATTCTTATTCCTATTTCTATGGACACATGAGATGTTATTCTTGTAACAAGTATGGACATGTAGAAAAAGAATGCAGGTTGAACAGATCTGAGAAAGTGGACAATTTTTAGCACACAGTTAGAAATTTCAAGCAAATTTGGAAAAAGAAGGAGGACCAGTCAGAAACGTAGAGAATACTGACCCTATTGCAGTCATCCGCTTCTAAAGCTTACTTCTCTTATTGACTGCAGGAATGATGTGAGATACATTATGAGATTTAGTAATGTATCGTCATAGGGGGAGCAATGCATGATGATTCTCATGATTGATTTGGTTATTCAGGTTATGTTTATTTCTGACAGTGCATCTGATGTGAAGAAGACAGGAACAGGAGGTACAAATTCAGGGGGAGATGAAGGAATGTGAAAATTTCTATACTTCACTTTCCATACACGGGTTCGATGAACTAAATCCGCGTATACACGCGAGTTCCAGCAGACACAGTCGCGTATGAATTGATGATAAGAGAATTTATATGATAGCTGAAGATCTGGAGTAGAGGTTCAGGGGGAGCATCGATGCGGCGCAATGATTGCACAAGTTAAGGAGGAGCACTGGTTCAGGGGAAGCAGCAGGTTGAATACTAATGATTGCATTGTTGGCACTATGACTGCTTATTCTTTGGTTATTGTGATACTCATGCTCAAATGATGATGACTTAGTACATGGTTTATTATGATGAGATTTTGAGCCCTGTTTTCTGAAAAGTATCTTTTATTCAGAAATAAGAATAGATCATGCAGAGTTTGTTACTATGATTGAGATCTTCTCCCTACATATGTGTACATAGTTAATCTTAAAGATGTGGTGCTTGTGGACCACATGGATGATTGCTTGACATATTTGAAGATGTTGTTACGGTATGATAATTTCTCTTGAAAGAATGTATTGATACTATAAAGAATACGAAGGCTTGGATGACGCTTGAAGACACAACTACAATGTTCTATCTCTATCTGTATTCGACATTCAAATATTTCGAGAAAGAAAGGTAGTTTTCTTGTCTTTGCCTCACGAGAGGATCAGATCTGGTTAAAATATAGGAGAAGGTATTGGATATGCGGATTTCATGAAACACAGTCGCGTATATACGCGAGTTCATGCACATAAAACCGCGTATGTCTGATTGCTGACAAATTTATGTTTGGGGTCAGCTTTCTTCAGCACAGCTGCAGTACTATTTGGTATCTCTGGTATCTCTGGTGGTGTTCCAGTTCTTATAATACTATTTCGATCTCTGATGTTTTGATAAAGATGCCTTGATGATTGGTTGAAAGTGTTCAAGATGCATAAACTAAGGGGGAGCCTTAGTCATATGGAAAGGATGCTTGTATGCACAGATTCAGGGGGAGCATTGGGCTTGCTGAGTATAATGCATTATTGGCAATATGTTGATTCTGAAAAATGATCTCTTTCTTGAAGTCTTTCTGGTATTGGTCATGTAAAGTTATATTTTTAGTTTGATGAAAAGGTCATGTTGAGACCCATGATGTAAAAGTGTAATATTCAGTCATGTAAGGACTTGACAAATTTGTAAACCCACTTGGTTGGGTAGTTGAGTCAAATTTTGTAAACCCACTTGGTTGGGTAGTTGAGTCAAATTGTGTAAACCCACTTGGTTGGGTACTTGTGTCACATATGTAAATCCACTTGGTTGGATCATTGATGTAAGTTTGAGTCCTTGGTGATAGGAAAGGTCATAGATTCATGTACTTCATTGAATATTATGTTTGAAGATTCAACATGAACTCAGGGGGAGCATGGTAACTTCAGTACACATTAGATCTACAGAGCTCTTTAGAAAAACCTTGTTTTGGTTTTGACCCGCCCTTTTCCCTTGATGTCAAAGGGGGAGAGTATCATGGTGTTTGAAGGTGTTTGAAAGTAGAGAGCAATAATGGTGTCAAAGAATGCGGAGAGTGACATGGTGTCATTGTATTCTTCGAAAATGTGCCTATCTGTTGTGGTGATCGAACACCATCGTTCATGGACGCCATCAAGTCCAAAGGGAAGATTGTTGGAAATATGATGCAGAGTGTTTTCCTTGATGGAAACCCACTGAATGAAGATGAAGACATGAGATTGTTGGCATGTGTTGTCCTTGATGGAAATCCACCCGATGAAGTTATTCTTGACTTAATGGACTTGGTAAATGATGTAAATATGATCTGATATGATGTTTGTTGGCAATATGATGCTGAGTGTTGCCCTTGATGAACAACCCACTTGATAGAGTGTTTTCCATGAATGGAAACCCACTTGATGAAGATGATGGCAACCTACTTGATGAAGTTGTGCTTGATAGAATATGTCTTGATAAACTTGTTAAATGATGTAAATATGATGTATCTACAGAAAGTACAGAAGGTAATGAAGAAAGGAATTCAATATGTGCTAGATCTATGATGAAAAGAGTATGTCTCAAGGAATACGCGGATTTGTCTAGGAGAAGTCGCGTATGCATGCGGGAAAGAACGTGCCAAGTCGCGTATGGGAAAAAGCACTCATAAAGAAAAACCGGGGGTAACCACCATGGTATTTGTTTGATGTGTTGGGTAATGATTCATCTAAATGACCCCCGTCCGGGAATACCATCGGAAGTAATGTGGTTTTGGCTCATGGTGATGAAAAAGGGTAAACCTATATAAAGAGAAGAAATTCATTGTGTAAAGAATGAGAGGGGGTGTAAGATGTACGAGCTTGAATGAATATTTCTCTCTTAAGTATATGCGAATGGAAAAGGGTTACGAGTTGAATGAAAGATGCGAATGCATGATGTAATGAAGAAATGATAGAAGAAAGGGAATCTAGATGCGAGATGTTTTTGTATTTGCTAGTCTGTTGTAGGAATGATTGAATGCGAGATAGGGGCGACATCATACCGCAGTGAAGGGTTAAATGCCGAGCTGTGCACGTTCCTCGGTACGAAAGTATGTTTGCTCTATAATCCTGCGAAGAACCATACGCTAGTTCGCCGCAGAGGAAGCGCGTATATACGCGGCTTCGCTGAAGATAAAGCGCGTATGCGTAATGAAATTGGCTCTATAATATGTACAGAAGTATACGCAGGTTTATGTGAACGGAAGCGCGTATATACGCGACATCAGTGAAAGAAAAGCGTGTATGCAAACTAGGGTTGGCTGAAATCTGTGGTAAGAAATTTCTGATCTGTTCTGATGTGTTGTTGTTGTCTGTACTCTACTGTTCTGAGTTGTCTGTATCAGTTTGGTTGAATGATGGAGCTTAAATATGTGGAGTGGGTCCAGTCTGAAAATATGATGAAACGTGGCCTGCAAGTTGTGTTCTAAAGGAAGCTTTGGATCCAGTGTGAAAATTGATGAAACGTGGTCCATAGAGGTGCTGAGGGTTGTAGCCTTCAGTCAGGGGGTTGAAGCTCCCTTCCGGGGTGAAATTTGGTAAACGAGACCGGGGGGTGGCTCCCTTCCAGGAGAGGCTGGTAAACGAGTCAGGCGGTTGGAGCTCCCTTCCAGGAGAGGCTGGTAAACGAGCGCAGGTGGGTGCCTGCGTGCTGGTAGGAGTCTGCGCCAGCACATATGTTGTAAGAAGTTTTCTCTATAATAAAATATTGAAGGCTGAGCAACTGCAGCAGTGGTTTTCTCCCGACTTGGGTTTCCACCTAAAATCCTGGTGTTCATGTGTGATGATTTATTCTGTTCTTACTGCACATGTTTACTATTTATAGAACATCTAATGAATGAAAGATGGAATGATATAAGTGAAGAATTAATGGCATAATTAAATCTCTGTGTATACGCGAGTTTCATGAAGGATATCCGCGTGTATACGCTAGTTGGCTTCAGCAAAGTAGCGTATGGGTTTTAGAGCATGAAAAGGTAAAAAGTTTTGAATATGCGATCAATGAAAATACAGTTCACCCCCTTGGCCCCCTCTCAGTATTTTTTCCCAACACGTTTCTGATGAAAGAATAGTCTAATTTGACTAATTAAGAAATTTTGGAACCAATGGAAGTGGTTTTAGAACATTTTGAGAACTTCTATAGCTCAAGAAGTTGATGTGAAGTTATGGGCAGCCCCGAGAAAAATGTGGAGGATAGCCTATTTTGGGGATGCTGTGCTTGATTTAAGAAATTTATCTGTTGGAATTTGGTGTCTGATCATTTTTGGATATAGAAGTAGGGGTTTCAGTGATTTAAACATATTTCTGAGGGAGTTTGTGCCATTTAGAATCTCATAGTAGCTTAGTGCACCGACAGAAGGAAATGTGTTAACAGGAGCCTAAAGCTGTTTGCAGATTTTAGACAGCCATTAGAGGGATGTTAAATAGTATTCTCAGCCCTTTGAATCATTTTTGTATTCATTGGTGTTAAGCATGAAAATTGTAAAATAAAAATTACATTAATCCCGAAGAGTCGAGTCATGTTGACAAGACTCAAAGGAGACGTAGCCCACGAGTTTTCGGGTGAAATCCTATATTATATTGCTATTGTGTTTACATATTTTATTGCTGATATACATGTTAAATTACAGCAAGAACAAATATACTTAAGACACATAAACAGTAAAAATTTATGCACCACCTTCAAGCCTAAAAATTCCGCAAAATTGTCAAGTTCAAGCTAGATCATTTAATTTAAAACTGACTGGTAGGTTCTTGCAATACATACAAGTTATCCAGACCATTTTCAGATTAGTTGCACCAATCACCACAACCACTATAAATGCTGCTCGATAGATACATAAAAAATAATTAAAGTACAAATTCCACATCTCAACATTTTACCCACGGGAAATTCGCAGATTGCCCAAGCCATTTTGGTTATATAAAGTTTGTACTTCCTGCATTTCATCTTGGCTATTAAAAAAAATCATTAATCTTCTACAAAAACTATTTGCAAGTAATGTGCAAGAATACTTTGTCCAGAGGACGAGTGCAAAGTGTTCCTTAGACTTATGTGAAATCAAAAAGATCATGAGCAGAAAACGTAATCACTCCCAGGTCATGAATTTCGATTGCTTATCGCAGGAAAAGGAGGAAAAATTTCATAAATCTACAATATGATTTTTGTATAGAATGACCCCAATTGAATAACCCATGAGAAATTTCTAGAAATTTGAAGTTGTTTCAGGGATTTTTTAGGTTCCTTCAAACACCATTTTTCTTAAAAAATGTTGTGCAAATTGGGGATGACTTTGTTCTGCTAGAATTCGATTTGTCTAATCACAATTTCCATCTCATAAGAAGATTTGAATGATGCAGATTATTTTTTTTATCGGTTATTTGATGTAGGCAGTTATACTGTGTCAGAAGAGTTTAGCGGGTTTACTCTTGATGTTGTTTCAGATGCTCCAAAACTGAGATTACTATTTCAGAGGGCACAATGTTTTGGATATGAGGAAGAAGAGATAAATGCCTCAGATATCTTGTGCCCAGATCCAATGGTAACCCCGAAGCAAAAACTGCACTGAAGTTATTCCTAAGCATGATCTCATAAGCAGATTTGGCCAAACCACTTGTTTGGAAATCTACGATCATCATTGATTGCGGAAGCACCTCTCCCCATTTCAAAAAAACTACCTACGTGCCCCCACAAGTGGTTTTTGGTTTTAATAAAGGACATCGCATGATGATAGATGAAGCCCACATCCTTTACTTTCAAATCCCAATTTTAATTTTTATTAATTTCAAATGATATATTATCATAAATCTTGCAAATAAATGTTATTTAAAAATAATATCATGTATCATATATACATATGATATTATTATAATTTTGTAACATCTACCACAGTGAAACAGTTATTAAATGCTTTAAGCAATTATTTCTGAAAATTGATTCAATGGTCAAAGAGAAGAGATAAAATCCCAAAAGTCTAATGGCAGAGGGTTTAGAGTTTTGGACCTTGGAAAGACTACAATTTTGTATTTTTTTTTCTTGATGAATTAATGAAAGAGGCATCAAGTTTTTGCAACTGTTGATGGTGATTCATGTTACCTGTATCATATTGTGTTTTTTCTTCTTTGAATGAAATGAAGTAATGTAGTTGTCGGTCTCTTAATTACATTTGTAAGTAAGAGTTAAACAACCTTAATATGTGCTCCTTCACTCCAACTTTTCTCTCCTCACAAATTCATTCCGAGACTTAAAGTAATAGATTCTGTGTTACAACATATTATTTTGAGTTTCCCAACAGTTCTTCTTTTCATTCAGATATCAACAGTTAAAAGGCATTGTGGAATATTTTATTATTTCAGATTATTAAGGGTTTTAAAGAATTAATTTCCAGAGGAATAGGAGAAAGACCGAATGATAAATTTTTTTTCCCTTAAAATATATTTTTTAAAATGTCTTAAGCACTAAGTCCTTTCATAATTGAGGGATTGTTTCTTAAGAAACAACAATCTCCATGCCCTGAACCTTGTCCTTTTGAAGCATTCTCCCCTTCTTTCTCTAGTTTCTCAAGTCTAGAGATCAATTTCTCGACCCGATATTCCATGGTGTAGAAGTTCTTGCGGAAGTTTAGCACCTCCTCATTTCAAACATCATCATCCATGTTTATTCTTCGATGTGCACATCCCGCTTTGGGATAAAAAGACTTTAGTGTCCCTTCTCCTCTTCGTAGCCTGTTTCTAGTTAGCATAAAAACATGAGATTCACATATACAAACACCTTCTTTGATACCACTTGATCCAATGTATTTTTCTTGAGATGTGTTAAATAATTACATGTAAAAATTGCAGCTTAAACAAGAAACTTTAAAGGCATAAACATAAGAAGAGAGAAGAAATTAACATCATGCAAGAAGACATAGAATTGATATTGGAGTTTGTCCAGGAGGGACTACGTCTCCGATCCCTACTCAATTACTGGGGATGCCCTCTTTCATTAAGTTGCAATAAAAATGAAAGTACAAGTATAAATGCAAAATTACACCCTTATACCTCCATAGCTGAAAGTGCATGAAAATTGGATACCGATGATGAAGAAATGGACAACACCATTGGATTCAAGGTGCCGAGAGGTGCAGAATCCATATAAAATTTTCCTAATTCTGACAAAGTGAAAATCTAGACCCTCTGGAAATGGATCAGATCATGGTTCCACCCCCCTCCTGCAAAACACTCATGGTTCCACCCTGTCTCGTACTTCGTGCCACTCCTGGCCTGCCTGGGTGAAATTCTAAAATGACTGGTTTATATATGAGAATATGGGCAGACTTAACCAAGTCCACCGTTGGCGAATTGGTTTGAGATCCAAATTGGAGGGAGGGGTTCGGGTGGTCAAACCCTGCCCCCTCCTTTATAAGTCGAAATTTCGTTTTAATAGTTGTGCATTTTCTTTTTTAAAATACCCACCATTTTGTATTTAAAACAAGTGACATGTTGGGGGGGTGGGTCCGCATTGGGCGGTCCACCCCGCCACTTTCGTCGGCACCATATACTAGAGTGGAGGTATGGGATGGGGCAGTGGGATTGACAGCTCGTGCCCCTCCTGCCATGTTTATTATAACATGTGCATGTGGGTAGTGGGTGGTTGGGCGGCGGGGTCATGACTGCTGCCCACCCCCAATTTAAGGTAATTTTGTTATGCAGATTAGTTGGGTAGGGCAGGGGTCATGGCCCGCCGTACCCCCTTTTTTAAATATTTTTTTAATTTTTAAAAACCAACATGATATTTTCAAATCTTTTGGATTTTGACCGAAGGAGTGCTTTTAACTGTCCCACAATTTCACCCAAAATCTGGCCAGAGTAGGTCAGAATCCAGTGGTCAGGTTTCTGCAAAATTTTCACCTCCTTAAGCTCCCACATCACCAAGTCAACCCTCAAAATTTGAATTCTCCTAACTCCTCCATACAGACTCGAAATTGAGTGTATTCTGCACCGTTAGAATCAGAAAGATGAGATCTTTAACTTGACACTAAGTTTTCCATATTTCTGACACTTTGATTTTTGAGCCTTCTTACTTAAGCCACTTATACTTAGACCTGTTCGATCTACCTGGATCAAGGACTCAGGCCTCTGCCCATAACTTCATGGGACTTACAGAAATAAAAAATGACATTGAAACAATGCTACTAATGCAAAAATTGAACAATAACTTGACCATACCCCTACCATCCATGACAAGAATTTCGTCAAAGAGATCATGAACATGTAATCTATAGGTCATAACAACATATCTGAACATAGGGATCTCATACTTATATGAGAATCGTCAAGGATGACTAATGTCTCCTCCCAATAACTGCATTATCATCTATTAGGTCATTCATTCACTAACATTTCATATATTAACCAAAACATGATGAGAGTCATACATCAAAACTCTAATAAAACATGCTTATAACCAACAATTAACCTGATACATATTCATGATGAAACAACCATTAAAGCCATATAATGACAAGAAAATTTACTCATAAAATACCAAAGGAAAATGATATCTTATTAACGTATGCACATCAAACCAAGTGAGGGACTTCGACATAGATTGAGATGAACCAAATCTCTCTTTAAAATAATCACCCCCACACCATATTTCAAGCATGAATGTGGGATCTCATGGAATAAACCAATAAAACCAAACCAGGACTTCCATAGGACAAACCACCTCAACCCTCAACCAGTGATTCCAACTCATGGTCTGACATCACTAACCATCACCAAAATGCTCTCTACCCAAGCTATCCAAGGCTCTAGATGCATTTGTTCCAACCAAGGATTCTCAGACTAGTAACTCAACCACAGCTGCCGCTGGGCTCCAAAGTGTTTGTCCAACCAGGGCTTCTATGACTAGTAACTCTATAGATTTTAACCTTGTACAAAAATTACCTGCAAATTAATTCTTCAAAATAGAAAATAAATAATGGGGAGAACATAAACATAAAACACATATACACAGACATTTTCCCTTGGATCCCAAAAATGGGGCTACTAGATTGATATTTCATTATATTCCTTTCAATGTTACAATACATATAAATATATACTGTTGAAGCATTCATAAACCCCAATCCATTAACCCTGGATTAGAACATAACTGCAGTTCCCTTGACTAAATCTACAAAATACCATGGACAGAAAACCATCATGCCCAAAACCATGTGCAAAACCCATGCACATAACCATAGGTAGGTTTTCCCACCTAATATAGGGTCCAAAAAAAATTTCCTAGGGCACTACCCCAGACCCCATGCAAGGGGGCTACCTCCCCCCTGAAAAAACCCCAACAGGGGGGGTTTTGCCCCCCCTGTGACCCCCCTATTGTGCTTGGCACAATGAACAGGGGGACATAACGCCTCCCTGTGACCCCCCCCGCGTGTGCGACTAGTCATGGAAAGAATATAACAGACACCCAAAATTCTCCCACTTGTTGTTTTATATTCCACACAGGGGGACACAGGAGAGCTCAATCATTGGTCCAGCCCTACAACGCCCATTGTTTCTCTACACCAAGAAAAATTCTCATAGCTCACATATTTTTTCAATGCATCTACAACATTCTTCAAAGTATCCACCTTTACCAGCAACACCTTTTTCTCCTCAACCATATCCCTCACAAAGTGATACTAAACATGAATATGCTTTGTCTTTGAATAATAAGTAGGGTTCTTTGTGTTGAAGAATCAATGCAGTTATATTAGGGTTTGATTCTTCGATCTTGATAATTACTTGTGAATGTGTTGGCTTCTTTTAATTATTTATTATCTTATCTTTCATCAATAAATTACCATATTATGTGTGTATGAAGATAAAAATCAAGAGACACAAGATACAGGAACTATGCCAAGGAAAAATCCCCTTCAAGGGGAAAACTTAGTCAAGATAATTCTTCTTTTCAATAGTATTCTTTAAGACTCTTCACCCTAGGCATGAGCCAAACTTTCCCTCCACAACAACTCAACCTTCCAGATCTTCGTCCCAACAACATCAACATTTTTTCCTCCAACAACTTCGACTAGGCAGCGGATTCAACAACAACAACAACATCAAACACTAAAATACTTCGATCTCCCAAGAGAGGGCAAAAAATGCATAGATTCCTTCACTAAAATTTTGATTTTCTCTTCCTCTTGTTTCTAGAACAAACTTTCACTCTTTTCTGCATATTCCTTCCGCTTCACACTTTTTCCCTTGATGCAGCAGATATCAAACTGGCTTGAGAAGTGATGCTCCAAAATAATTCAATCTCCTTGCTTTGCTAGGGTTCAGGTGAGTTCAAATTTTTCCTTTTTATGCCGACTTGATCTCCTTAAGGCCGACTTGATGTGGAGTGCTTACAAACCATTTTTGACTAAAAAATAAACCTAATTACATGATTCGGAAGGATCAATATAAATATGCAATTACTAACCTAGAAGTCCACAATGGGGACCTTATACTAAATATGACCCAATTATGAAACCCATGCTTTAATAAGTCGTTCAATAATATAATAGATGTCAAATGATAATATAAATTATTTTTCTTTAATTGGTCCAGCCCTGCAACGCCCATTGTTTCTCTACACCAAGAAAAATTATCATAGCTCACATACTTTTTCAATGCATCTAAAACATTCTTCAAAGTGTCCACCTTTACCAGCAACACATTTTTCTCCTCAACCATATCCCTCAAAAAGTGATACTAAACATCAATATGCTTTGTCTTTGAATGATAAGCAGGGTTCTTTGTGTTGAAGAATCAATGCAGTTATATTAGGGTTTGATTCTTCGATCTTGATAATTACTTGTGAATGTGTTGGATTCTTTTACTTATTTATTATCTAATCTTTCATCAGGAAATTACCATATTATGTGTGTATGAAGATAAAAAACAAGAGACACAAGATATAGGCACTATGCCAAGGAAAAATCCCCCTCCAGGGGAAAACTCAGTCAAGATAATTCTTCCTTTCAATAGTATCCTTTGAGACTCTTCACCCTAGGCATGAACCAAACTTTCCCTCGACACCAAGTCAGCCTTCCAGAACTTCGACCCAACAACAACAACAATGTTTCGTCCAACAAATTAGACTAGGCAGAAAATTTAGCAACAACAACAACATCAAACACTAAAATACTTCAATCTCCTAAGAGAGGGCACAAAATGCATAGATTCCTTCACTAAAATTTCGATTTTCTCTTCCTCTTGTTTCTAGACCCAACTCACACTCTTTTCTGCATCTTCCTTCCGATTCACACTTTTTCCCTTGATGCAACAGATATCGAACTGGCTTGAGAAGTGATGCTCCAAAATAATTCAATCTCCTTGCTTTTATATGGTTCAGGTGAGTTCAAATTTGTCCTTTTTATGCCGAATTCATGTGGACTGCTTATAAACCATTTTTTACTAAAATATAAACGTAATTACATGATTTAGAAGGATCAATATAAATATGCAATGACTAAGCTAGAAGTCCACAATTGGGACCTTGTACTAAATATGACCCAAGTATGAAACCCATGCTTTAATAAGTCATTCAATAATAAAATAGACGTCAAATGATAATATAAATTATTTTTATTTAATTATTTTGATAAGTACAATAAATATAAATTATGAAGACCGAACCTAGTTACAATCTTCAACACTCCCTCTTAACTAGATATGCATTCATAATATACAATAGGAATATCTCAAACTATGTGAAACTATGAAGAAATTTTGGCACCACTATGTCATGGACTAGATTCATGACCAGGGAAATCTATCCATTTGGTCACTCAATAGTTTAGGCACCACAATGCCATGGACTAGATTCTTGACCAAGACAATCTATTCAATTGGGACTAAAGTGGACTAAAGCTTTCAGCCTCTATAGGTACCATCAGGCTTACTTACTGACCACCAACACAGGGAACTAGGTGCACATCCACCCGATGCCACCCTCCCTACTAGACATAAAAAAAAAGTGTCGACCTGATGTATTTCCAGTCAATGCTTCACTCACAAAGCCTTAACATATCTCTTCCAAACTATTATCATCAATGAAATTAGCAATATTTACTAGATTAAGCTTGTATCTTAAATATTCAAAAATATTGTTAGGAATATCCTTCATTAGTATGTATGCTACTTGTGGCATCCGTCAGGACATACTCCAACTTTATGACCCCATCATGTACCAAGCTCCTTATGAAGTGTAACTTATTGTTGATGTGCATTGTCCTAGAATGAAACACAGGATCTCCAGACATCTTGATGTATATTTTATTATCACAATTGATTATAGTAGGACATATATTAATCTTGAACAAGTATCTAAGAAGTTTCCTTAATCATGCAACCTCCTTTCCTACTTCACATGAAGCTACATATTAAACTTCAGTACTACTTATGGCAACATGACCTTGCTTTCTACTCATCCATGATACCATAACAGACCCTAGGTTAAAGCATCCACCCGTAGTACTTCTTCTATCAGACTCACTGCCACCTTAGTTAGAATCTGAGAATCCAATTAGATTGACTTCCCTACTATTGCATTTTAGGTAGTAGTGTATTGATTTGAATGGAATGTATTAGTTTTGTTGTGCTAAGTATCCAAATAGTAATTAAAATGTGTGCATAAGGTTCTCTGAAGTTTGCAGGTGAAGCAAATGGTTTTAACTTAGTTAAACATATTTCTGTGTGAGGTTAAAGCATGTAAATTGCTTATAAAACATTGTACAACGGTAAATAATAGAGAATTAAACATCACATGTAACAGTACTCAGCAAATTTGATGAAGCAGTTCACCCCTCCTAGGCTACATCTGTTGGTCTAGCTCCCAATGGCATGTCCCTCATATCTTATTTCTAAAAAATGGTAAGAACATGTGAATAAAAGCCTCAAATTTTTGTTCTCTCTGTAAAACAGCTTCATAATTCTTGAATTAGTCAGGAATGACTATTCATTTGCAGAAAACAATGAATGGATGCTCAAAACACTGAAAACACCCTAGTGGCCCTAGTGGTTCCTTAACCTCTCCTAAAGCTAAACCTGCACAAGATGACCTCTGATGGCTCTGAAACCTCTGCCAATGTGTTCCGAATGTCAAGAATACCCAAAATTGACTATCCATGCATAAAAATTGGTCGAAAATCCAAGAATTTATGGACAAAACAAGAAACTGCCCAATGTCCCTTAAAAAACTCCTCCAAAACTGGAGGAACTCCAGTTAACTCAACCAAATTAGAAATTCCCGCTGGAATTGGTGGTGCGATCTAGTTTTAGCTGGGCAGTTAAGAATAGCAATAAATTTTAGAAATGGAGTGGGCACATTATTTAAAATCAAATTAACTCAGAAATATATATATATAAAACACACATAATAAACTAGAGACCAAATATTGGCAGAAAAGGCTTCAACCTCACGTCTTCCTCATGTATTTTCTCATTATTAAAAGAATGTAATGTTACAGTTAAATAGATGAGGAGACAATGTCTCAAGATAGTGTGTTCTATCTTGGACACCTTGGTTGAGATAATTTCTCAACCAAACACACACCAATATAGGAGCTACCTAAACTAACTCCTATCTTAGAGGAACAACCCAAACTAAAGAGTTAAGCACAAATTCCTAACTTTTAATAATTAATTAATTTATTTTATTTTTGGATTTATTATTGTTTTATGAGAGAGGCTAACATTCCCCCCTTCAATGATAAACCCAAAATAAGAACGAGGAACCATCTTCCAAGTTCTCATGTTGATCATAAAAAACATTGCCTGAAAAATCGCCAAATCTGGGTGCTGAAAAACTACAATTTGAAGAGACCATGAGTCAGTTGCATGTCTGATTCATCTTTGAATTTCGCTTGACAAATCCATCATGTGCCAAGTTGCAAAAGGATCCATCTGTCCTTTGCGTGAAATCAACATCCTTTGTCCACTGACAAAATTTGTTGAATGCCCACTAGCAGATGATGTCAAAAACAACTCTTTGTTGCTTTTGTTGTATTGAAAATTGCTCACTGCTTCTTTTTTGTCGACTTCCCACTGGCGAATTTGTTGATGCCCACTGGCTGTTGAAGATGCCCACTGGCTATGGAAGCTACCCACTAGCTGATTTTGTTGGTTTTGTCAAGACTTTCAGTCTGACAACCACCGTCAATTTCATTGACATTTTCCCCCCTTTGTCAGCTAAAAGGAGAGACAATTCTATGGAATTTATTTATGAACTCCCCCCTTCAGGTGTAGGAGTGTTGCACTGGTGTACTCCCCCGTTCAACTGCATGAGAGTACCATATTATTTTCACTGTTGGCTGCACTATGTGTGATTGTATTCGGTTGTAGAACTGAGACAATCTTTTGACTGTGAATGACCATTCCCAAGGATCGATCCATTCATAATGTATCTTCAATCTAGCTAATTCTTGTTGGTTGTAGCATTTCTCAGATGAATTATTTGGCTTGCCACAATGGTGAAAATGATGGAGATCAAAACACCGATCTGCCATATGACCGATTCTTTGACAATAAGGACATTTCGGTTTGACTTCAACTTCAGGGTGCATGCATTTCTGGTGGTCTGCAACTTTCTTAGAACTTGCTGAGGTGATTTGTTCAAGAAATCCTGCACTGACAAACTTAATTGGCTTGGAATAATCTGGGATATGCAAGTTGGTGTCATCTTTGACATATCCTAAGCCTCGTCGATTCTTGTTATTTTGAATTTCTTCCCATGGCTTGATGGTTGGCTTGGAAGAAATTTGAACTGGAACAACTTTGATACTTGAAGTTGTTTGGATGAATGACTTATCATCTGGATGGTTGAAAGTATCACTCTTTTCTTGCAACTCATTTCTTTGTAGTTGCGACTCTAGTTGAAGAAACTCAATGGTTTCATTTGTTTGTTGTAGATGCCGTGAAAGATCAGCAAGAGTTTCTTTGCTGATTTGCACCATGTATTCGTCACTTGAGAGGATCAAATTGTGAAGAATTTTTAACAACTGGATGTGTTGCACCATTTGAACTTGCTCTCGTGAATTCAGGCTCTCTTGTCGTAGATGTCGTGCTTTGAACTATTTCACTTGATTTTGTTACTTGAATGACAGGCTCGCTTGCTATGTGGCTTGAATGGCACGCTCACTTGATTCGTTGCTTATTGCGCTTGCTTGGAACACTTGCTAGAATTGTAGAATTTTATTGCTTGAACGCTCACTTGACTTAATACTCACGCTCGCTTGATGTAGATTTCAACTTGCTTGCTTGGTGTTAGAGTTGAACTTGCTTGGTTTCTTTGATGGTTGCTACAATGAACTTCACGCTGGCTCGCTTGATGGTTTGAAATTTTTACTGACTTGATGAAAATTTCTTGAATGAATACTCACGCTTGCTTGCTTTAGAGTTAAAACTCATGCACTCACTTGATTCTGCTAAAAGAAAGGGTGTCGAACACTGTCGAAAATGCACCCAAAAATGCTTAATGATTTTAATAACTCACTACAATGAATTCAATTTGAATTAATTTGACTCAATTCAAAACTTGGGTGTTGGTTTCAACCGAGAATGCACCCTTACAATTCAATGCAATTTGAGTTTGATTACAAGTTCAAAAAATGTTGATGTAGACTGTGCTCTGAAACGTTGAAGTTTGCAGATTCATTAACTTGATTGTAGTGATGTAGACTTTGCTTTGAAATGCTGGAGTTTGCAGGTTCATTAACTTGATTGTATTAAGAGAATTTTCTTATTGAGGTAGAATGCTGATGTTGACAACTTTTATTATTTGTTGTAGTGACACAAATGCATGTGTTGAGTTTAATTATCCTTCCTTGTAGCTACTTTGTTACAAATGTTGTGCTTGTTTGTATTGAACTTTATGTATGTGTTAAATGAGATCATTTATGTGTCAAAATGAGACACAAATCAAAAGAAACAGTATGAAGCATGCACCATCATCAACACACTCTTTGTGTACCTAAGATCCTCTTATTCAATTTCAGGCGGATCTAGGACACAATCACCACAAAAAATATATGCTTTATTAAAATTTGGAGTACATAATTGTTCAGCTTCACAACATCTTCATGGAATCAAAGTTCCAAAATTTCTTGGAAAAAATGTCTTCAAAAAATGACTCAAGCTCCTACAACAATGAGCTTTCTTTTGATCACTCCAAATTTACAAAAAAGGTGAATCCTTATCACTCCACAAAATCACTTATTGCTCAAAATTACAAATAGAATTTCACTTCTTCACTTCAAAAACTCACTCCACCTTTTTTTTTTTTTTAAACTTATCTCTCCAAATTACAAAACTTTGAAACATCAAACTTATTACTCCAAAAAATAATAATTTATAAAATCAATTTATAAAAAGTGAATCAATTTTTCAATACTCCAATTCCATTAACCTCACTTTTCATTCCAAAAAAAATATCTACTAAATTTTTATCTCTCCATTAAAAATAGTCAATAACCCACCTACGCAAGCATCTTACCATGTTGCGTTACCACTGCACTTGTGTGATACTGTTCAGGCACGAAACTACCTTCATGTTGTGGTTTGACTACTTCCAAATGCAGCCTTTTCCAATCTCACAAACTGCAATACCCAAAACAAGTTCCATTATATATGCAATCTTCATTGTTTTGTATATTTGTGTCCTCAATGGACCATCATATAATGAATTAGAGCCGCAATTTAAAAACTCAATTCATTTGTTAATATGAAATTTCCAGTCATCCCAATTCAAACCAACATCAAAATTTATCATATATGATACCATTACCTTTTAATGGTCTTGGAAAACCAGTCATACCAATCTTGAATTATACCTTATGGAGTGGGCGATGCTTTACAATGTTCATAACCCAATGCTATGCAAACACTTGACGCAGTGTTGTATCCTTGAATCACATGGTAGCATACTTGTATTACTATGTCCCTTGGATGCTCGAACCACCTTCAAAGCTGAGTAAAACCTCCACACAGAACCGCCAACAATCACATTTCCACTCCGTATGGATCAACACAAAAGAATAACCTAACGCTGTGGGTAACATTACAACTCTAACTACTTCGTTCAGCGCTATGTATGGTAGCATGACCTTACACAGTCAACTTCAATGCTGTAAACCACAATCGGTCCACTGCCAATGTGCTTCACGGTCCTTCAACGATTGGTGTTCGATGCCATATGCGGCATTTCTAGACTTTAATAACTCAGGTTTGATGCTATGTATGCATCACGACTTTAATTGAATTTCTTCTTCATAGGAAATCCTTGCAACTTCCCTAAAATATGAAATATTAAACCTTAATAAAAATCAAACTAAACAATATTTCATCGTAGGATCATATGGGCACATGATATGATAACAAGGTTTCCAAATAATGGCTATGGAATCCCAAAAAACCGAGCTTGGACAACATAAAATCTATCCTCTGTAAATGCTATCGGTGGGAAACTGATGGTTCACTTTCCAAGAGACCCAATTATTAAAAAACACAGTCCGATCTTGGTTGAGACAACTGGTCTCTCCATCATGGCAACCATCAACATACATATCACATTAACGCAGGAAAATAAACCAGAGAAATTTCTGTTTAGATGGGACCTGTGGATTATTAAAATGCGATGGAAAATGGTCATTCACTTACCATTTTAGTGAGTATTTACTGTCAACCACAATATGTTCACTCCATTTTTAACAATCACTCCAACGTTATCAGCATAGGACTGTGCCTCTCTTAGACACAACGCACTTAGCGAATTGCGTTAGCACTGAATGCTCATCGCTTTGCTGGTGCAAGTCACAACGCTGCACACTTCACCCTTTACATTCACGCTGCTGACCCCGATCCACTGTTGGATTGCTTTGAAGGAAGGCTGTCACCTAACTGTGCGTCTATCTCCCTTGCGGCATGACTGTTAACCATTCGTCGGAGCACGATGGCTCTCAGCATAAAATTATACAAACTTGTAGATTTAAAACAGGCATCTTAACAAGCTCTGATACCACATATTGAAAATCAAATTAACTCAGAAAATACATAAAACACACATAATAAACCAGAGAACAAATATTGGCGGAAAATGCTTCAGCCTCACGGCTTCCTCACATATTTTCTCATTATTAAAAGAATGTAGTGTTACAATTAAATAGATGAGGAGACAGTGTCTCAAGATAGTGCGTGCTATCTTGGACACCTTGGTTGAGATAATTTTTCAACCAAACACACACCAATATAGGAGCTACCTAAACTAACTCCTATCTTAAAGGAACAACCCAAACTAAAGAGTTAGGCACAAATTCCTAACTTTTAATAATTAATTAATTTATTTTATTTTTGGATTTATCATTGTTTTATGAGAGAGGCTAACACACATGACCCGTCCGATGCCGTCGGAGAGGCCACTTGTTGTAACCATGGTGATAAATGTTGAAGCTGCTGTCGTGGTCACATCTCATGGTCTGCGGATGGATAAGGTTAACCGACGTAGTTAGCACCTGGTCGCGGAAGGATGGTCACGTTAAGCAGGGACTGGCCCCCTTGCCACCAACGCAAACAATTAACAATTAAATAAACCATGCCACCCCTTGAAAACAAGTTTCATTGTACAACCTGATCGGTTGGGCGCCTCTGCACGCATTTTTGGGTCTCGGGTTTGATCCCCGTAGAATAAAATTTTTTGACATGCCCTTTAACCTCTGGCCTGGGGCCACATGGCGCCCACTGATAGGCCCTCCAAAACCTTATAAAAAAATAATTTTCCAAATATATATATTTTTTGAAAATTTTTAGACAAAGTCCAAGGTCAAAATGTCATTTTTTTGGAGTTTACTGGGCTTTTTCAAACCTTCATAACTTCTGCATACGACCTCTGTTTTGCGAACCGTAAACGGATTTAAATCGCAACGGCAATACCTTTCCATTCGCTCAAGTTGCAACCACTTCTGAGCACTTTCAATTTTGAGTATTTTTGAGCAATGGACATGATCTCCTAATCACACCTCCCCACTAGGAAGCTTTTGAACTCCAAAATATCTTTGAACTATTGAAAATGAAGATGAGGAGATTGTGTCCCCACTCTTCCAATCTTAATCCACTGAAATTTCCCTGATTTCATTAATTGGGGCTTTTCATAAAACGATTTTTTTTTTTCCTGGATTACATTGACCAACCATTGCTGAATTTGACCTTGTCACGTTGCACATTTTTGAAACTTGCAGAAAAACAACTTAAATTTGAAGTAAACATATTGTTTCTACATTGGTCTATAATCAAAGGAAACTGAAAATTACTTTCACCTTGCATCCTATCCTTATGGCGATTTTTTGCTGAATTAGCCTTGTACCTGTGTTGATTCCTGACCAAGTTTCCTCGCCATAGTACCATGCCTTTCTAAAACCAACAATGATCATTTTTAAATCTTGTGCCTTATTTGCTATGTTTCTTTTCCCTCTCTTGGACCTTTGCAACTTCTTGCATTGACACTTTGTTTTCAGCACCGTTCGACACCAAAGACAATTGCTGCAACTGCTTGTCATCTTCTTTCAAAGGTAGCCTGATTTTAGACTGAAATAACTCATTACATATATCACATTTACATGAAAAGGATTATGTAAAAATCTTCTTTACTTAATCATCATCAATGTCAATTTCTGACTTGCATTGACAAGCCTCTTCATCTGCCCTGCATTCACTAAAGAAGAGTCTAGTTTTTTTTTTATGAGCTCTCACAATGTACTCCTTGCCATCCTTGAATAAATGGTATTTATTCTCATGGAAATGGAAGATAGCTTTCCTATCATACAAGTAAGGACTTCCCAACACCACACCTGTAATATCAAGCGGAACAACATCTAATTCAACCGTGTCAATAAAGTGTGCTGTTATGGAAAAGTGCAACATGCACTTCTTTGAAACCTGTAAATTTGCATCCTTACAGATCCAACCAAGAGGATATGGTTTCGGATGTGGAATGGTCTCAAGATTTAGTTTCTTTATTAAGTCTTCAGAAATAAGGTTCACTTGCGACCCACTGTCAAATAGTGTGTCAACCTTGGTATGTTTGGAAATGACCTTCACATGAAACAATTCAATTCTCTTCTCTTCACTTGGAGCTTCTATGTGAAAGTTAGAAATACTAAAACTGGGTTTATTTACAATCTCTTTCCCCTTCAACCTATTTAGTGCCATAGCTATTTTTTTTTTTCATCTCCTGATTCTAACCCTAGGTCTTGTTCAGTTATTGCAACTGTCTTGCCTTTCTCCTTGGCTTTATCTTTGGCTTTAAAACTTTCTGGTTTCAACTCTGGATGAAGTTTCCAACAAAGGTCCTCATCATGGCCTGTTTTAGAACAGTGTTTGAAAAATAATTTCCCCTTCTATTTTCTAGAAATTTCATTTCTCTTTTTCTTCCATTTTCCTTTAAACTCACTTTCCTCATTCCCATCTAAGTTTTGTTTTCCCCTTGCCTCTAAATGTGTGGCTTGAACAAAAACCTCATCTAGGCTTGTAGGGTTGAACATGAGAATGGTATGTCTTAGGTAAGTATGTAAACCTCCTATTTACTTGAGTAAAGTATCTTGGTTATGCAAATATATTCCTAGTAAAAGAGCTCTTCTTCTAAATTCTTGGGTATAAACTTGAACATTTTGTCCTTTCAATTGTGTAAATTTTTTCCAGTCCATTATGGCTTTTTGCATGTGAGATAATGGATAAAACTGTTGTTTTATGGCAGAAATGAAATTAGACCATGATAATATTATCTTACCATAATTATTGATCTCCTCCTTTGTCTTGGATTCCCACCAAAAAAGAGCCGCACCTTCCATTCTCAATGAAGCTAATTGGATTTTGGTTTCGTCATCATGAAAAATTTGAATTCTCAAATAGACCTCTAATTGCCTAATCCAATTATCTAGCTTTTTTGCATTAACTTCATCATCAAATATTGGCAATTGAAACTTAACATCAAGTTTAAGAAAATGACTTTTACTCGTGTTCTTGAATTTGTGAGAATGATGTACTAAAGATGATGTAGAGGTTGATGAAGATGAAGATGAGGGTGATGATGGTGACTTTCCATTGTCTCCATTTCCTCCATTGCCCTTCTTGGATTTATCCTCATCATTATGGCCTCCTGACGATCCCTCTCCTTCCTTATGAAGCTTGGACCCTTCTCCTTCATTTTTTTCATTTCTTTCTTGATAAATAACTCTCACCATTTCAATCAATTTAAGGAATGCTTTTCTGAACACTCTTTCTTCCTCCTTGGGATCAACTTCTTCAGGAATTTTTCCTTCTCCTGAAGTCATGCTTATGGATTCTTCTACTTCTATTTGAGGTGAAATTGAAGGTGGAGATAATGGAACTCTTGCCCTCCTTTGCCGAGGATTGCTTTGATCTTTCACCAATTGATCTTCTCCTCTCTTAAGCTTTAGCCTAGTAAGCATTAAAACTCACTACAATTACTGCCCCAAGATGGCTCTGCACAACTTGCAAGAGTTGTTATGCAAACTTTAAAACAAATCCTTTTGCACAAATGTTAAATAGAGAAAATAATCTGGCTTAACCTAATGCTAATCCTAAGCTCTCATACCAACTTGATCTGAATGGAATGTATTAGTTTTGTTGTGCTAAGTATCCAAACTGAAATTAAAATGTGTGCATAAGGTTATTTGAAGTTTGCAGGTGAACCAAGTTTTTTAACTTAGTTAAACATATTTCTATGTGAGGTTAAAGCATGTAAATTTATTATAAAACAATGTACAACAGTAAATAATAGAGAATTAAACATCACATGTAACATTACTCAGCAAATTTGATGAAGCAGTTCACCCCTCTTGGGCTACATCTGCTGGTCCAACTCCCAATGGCATGTCCCTCATATCTTATTGCTAAAAAATAATTACATGTTAATAAAAGCCTCAAATGGATATGATATCTATAAAAAAAACTTCAAAATTCTTGAATTAGTTAGGAATGACTATTAATTTTTAGAAAACAGTGAATGGATGCTCAAAACACTGAAAACACCCTAGTGGTCCTAGTGGCTCCTTGACTTATCTTCAAGCTAAAACTACAAAATATGACCTCTGATGGCTCTAAAACCTTTGCCAATGTGTTCAGAATGTCGAGAGTACCCAAAATTGACTATCCATGCATCAAAATTGGTCGAAAATCCAAGAAGTTATGGCCAAAACAAGAAACTGCCCAATGTCCCTTAAAAAAATCCTCCAAAACTGGAGGAACTCCAGTTAACTAAACCAAATTAGCAATTCCCACTGGAATTGGTGGCACGCTCTAGTTTTAGCTGGGTGGTTAAGGATAGAAATAAATGTTAGAAATGGAGCGGTCAAATGACCTGTCCGATGCTGCCGGAGAGGCTACTCATTGTAACCGTGGTGATAAATGCCGAAGCTGCCGTCATGGTCACATCTCGTGGTCTACGGATGGATAAGGTTAACTGCCAGAGTTAGCACCTGGTCATGGCGGGATCATCACGTTAAGTGGGGGCTGGCCCCCTTGCCATCGACGCAAACAATTAACAATTAAATAAACCATGTCGCCCTTTGAAAACAAGTTTCATTGTATAGCCCGACCAGTTGGGCACCTTTGCACGCGTTATCGGGTCTTGGGTTCGATCCCCGTAGACTCAAAAATTTTGACATGCCCTTAAACATTTGGCCTGGGGCCAAGTGGCAACCTCTGGGGAGGCCACGTGGCACCCACTGATAGGCCCTCCAAAACCTTATAAAAAAATAATTTTCCAAATATATATACATTTTTGAAATTTTTTAGAAAAAGTCCAAAATGGGTCAAAATGTCATTTTTTTGGAGTTTATTGGGCTTTTTCAAACCTTCATAACTTCTGCATACGACCTCTATTTTACGAACCATTCACGGTGCCAGAATGATAGTGACGAGACCTTTCCGGTCGCTCAGGTTGTAACCACTTCTGAGAACTTTCATTTTTGAGCATTTTTTAGCAATGGACATGATCTCCTGATCATGTATAGTACCATGAATATATCTTAATATGTGTTTATAAGATTTCTAGTGTTCATGAAGAGTTTCCAATTGAAATTGACCAAGGATGTTCACTGCATAGCATATATCTGGACTAGTGTTTACCAGATACATTAGGGAGCCCACCAACTATCGATAGGAGGTATGATCCATGAGACTTGAATCAGAACCTTGTAACTTCTTGAGATTGGTGATCATAGGGGTAGTCATGGGCTTGGAGTCCCTCATTCTAAATTTTTGCAATATCTTTATGATGTAATTTCTTTTCCCGAAGTATATCTCCCCAAGTTTTTTCCATCGAGACCCGGGTAGTAATGCATGAGTCCTAGATCCTTCATCTCAAATTTATATGCCAACAAATTCTTAAATTATTTAATTCTTAGCTCCAAAATAGTGATGAATATATCATCTACATATAGTAGAATAATGATAGGTTCATTATTCATGACCTTCATGTAGAAATTTGGATCAACAATACCCTTCATGAACCCATTTCTTATGATATATGCATCCATTCTTGCGTACCATTCCCTAGGAGCTTGCTTCAAGCCATATAGGGATTTATTGATTTTGCAGACGTGAGAGTCCTTGCTATTTACTTCAAAACCTTTGGGTTGTTTGATGTATACTTCCTCATCAATGGTACCATTTATAAATGCAATCTTCACATCCATTTGATGGATATTCCAACCCATTGTAGCAGACAATGAAACCAAATATCTAATGGTAGTATATCTTATTGTAGGTGCAAAGGTTTCTTCATAATCTATTCCTTCCTTTTGAGAGAATCCCCTTGCAACGAACCTTGCTTTGTACTTGTCTATGCTCCATCAATAGTATGCTTGATTTCGTAGATCCATTTGGATGTGACAACTAATTTTTCACTAGGTCTAGGAATGATTTCCCAAACCCCATTCTTCATAATTGATTGGTATTATTCTTGCATCTTCTTCTTCCATACATACTATTGAGCAACCTCTTCGAATGTACATGGTTCAACTTGAATGAGATTTGTCATATATGCCACTAGCTAGAGTATATCTTTGGTATTTTACTTTCCTTGAAGGTTCCTATTGGAGCTTCATGTCCTTCGACATATTGTAGTGTATATTTTAACCAATTTGTCCTTTTCCTTGTGGTCAAGATGATCACAGGTTGAATAGGATCACTTGGTACTTTTTCTTCTTATTGATTTGTAGTAGGATCTTCATGGTGTGGTTCTTCTTCTTTTAATATAAGATATTATTCGTCATCCGAATCTATGGGAATACCTTTGGAATTCTTATAGGCTTGGCTCTCATCAAATATGACATCTATGCTTACCTTGATTTGCCTTATTTCTTTGATGTAGATTCTATATGTATTTGAGGAGAGAATATATCCAATGAATATTCCTTTGATGCTTGTAGAATCCAGCTTCTTTCATTTTTCCTTTGAAACGTGGATGTAGACTAGGCTTCCAAAGATTCAAAGTGATCCACATTAAGCTTCGTTCCTATAAATTCTTCTTTGGGAGTTATTTTCTTGAGACTCCTATGGGGACTTCTATTTTGTATATACATGGTTGTCATGGCTGCTTCTCCCCATAATAATTTTGGTAGGTCATGGTAAAGGAGAATTGTCTTAATTCCTTATACAATAGACCTATTCTTTTTTTCAGTAGCTCCATTTTGTTTGCGATAGTAGGGAACAATGAGCTCCCTCTTAATTACTTCTTCCTTACAATATGCAATCAATTCCTTAGAATATTATTCCCCACCTGTTTGTCAATTTAATTGTCTTAAATTGATTACATAAATTTTTGACCAGAGTTGGTAAACTTGTGATGTGCAAGTGCAAAATATATGCTAGAAGCTCTTTTATTAAGCTAAATGTTTAATTTGTATGCTTGAGTTATTGAGAATTATTTCTAAAGATGTTATACACTCCTATATTACTTTTTAAAGAAGATGAAATTAAGTTCCTGAAATGGATAAAATGAAATAAAAAACACTCTTTACATTTTCAAAATAAAATTAAAACAAATCAAACTTGAAGAATGAAATTAAAGAAAACTTATAATTCCAAAATGAGACTAAAAAAAAACCAATCTTTATCTCTAAAAACAAAGTTATCCAGCTATGTTCTAAGAATCCTTTGTATACAAATTGAAAGGTGTTGATCAGCGGTTGTCATTAATGTCAACCCAAGCAGCACTAGGGGCTAACCCAATATTGCATGGGAATTTCGACCTACCAAATTAATATATTCTGGGTCAATAATTCTTTTGATGGTTTCTACTTGTTGAGATGTTTTCGTTGATATATGGCACGCCATGTAATTCTTCACGGTTTGAGAGATATTCATGTTTGAAGTTTGTACCCTCAGTTAGTGGGCTAAAACCCCATGGGGTTGGGGCATGGGTCATTGAAAAGTCATAATTAATATTTTTTAAGCTCCTAAAATCCCTCCCACGTTCACTTGTTGAAGCCCCTCTCAACCTAAGCATTTATATAAATTGTGATCCTCATTTCCTCCTTATGCAAGGGATTTCACCATCTGAAACAGGTCATCGTGGAATTTGCACTTTAAATTTTTTCTACGAAGGTTCAGAAGCTGAAATTTTTATGAGGTGAAGAAAAAATCCTAAGGAAGCTGCTGTAAAAAATTCAGATCAAGGTGCGCAATATTTTTGGAGATATGATATGTGGAAGTCAGGGTTTTTGCAGGCTCCTAAAATTCATCTCAAAGAAGTGACCTTGGTAAATTCTTCATAACTCTCTCTCTCTGAGTATCAAATTGGAATTCCATAAATATTGGCGGATATTGCACAGTCTATACTTTTCACTCTATCAATTTTAGAGCCAAATGAAGAAACAGTGACACGTGGCACGTCGTACAAGTGCGCTCTACTGAAACAATCCATAATTAGGGCATTGTGAGAGATTGGGTATAAATCTCTCTTGAAGAATCCAAATTGGGTTAAACTTGTGGCATTGGAAAGAAAACTCAGAGGAATACTACAAGACGAAAAATCAAATATTGAGGATCTGAAATAACAGAGATAGACCAGATTCAATATCAAGCTCCTAGAAGGCAAAGAAAAAGCTAGATCATGTGTTGTCAAGGGTTGCAAAGGACCAGAATTTCTAGGGAAAAAAAGCAAAGCAAGGTGCAACAGAGGGTAGCAGGAAAAGAGCATCAATCAAGGTGCATAAAAACAACAAGAAGTTCATCCTATGAAGTCTTCAATTGGGTAGCACTGCATACAATCATTGTACTAAGTCATTGTAAATACATTATTGTAAAAATTGTACTAGTATCTTTCTGCCAAGGGTTGAAGAGGCAGTGTTGGGAGGTCTAGGATCATCATTAGGTGGTTGTGTCAAAGTTGGGGTTATGGTCTAGTATATATTCTTCTTCTACATCATTCTATATCATTGTAAAGTGGACCATTTTCCCTGGTACAAGAGTCCATTCTTATTTTATTCTTCTATAGGGTGGTAGGGTGGTGCTAGGGTGAGTTGTAGCTCATTGGGTGTTGGGGCATCCATTCAGTTGACTATTGAAGAATCTCGGGCGTTGGAGCATCCATCCAGTGGGAGCTGGAGAAGAATGCTTTTCTAGATTCTAGGAAGTTAGAGCTTTATTTTCAATTGGAGTTGAATATTAAAGAATTATTAGAAAAGCATTAGGTGGTTTTTGTCCCAGAGTGGGTTTCCACCTTAAAAAATATGTGCATTTGTGTTCCTCTTGTTTGCTGCTATCATTTTACAAACACTGATAATAATTGAATATTAACTAATGCTCTAATTGAAAGAAATATTGATTCACCCCCCTCTCAGTATTTCCAACAATTGGTATCAGAGTTGGTTCCTTCAATAATAGTTTAATAGCTGGAAGGAGGTCATGGAGCATACCAAGAATGGTGTACCTCTATTTAATGAAAATAATTATGCACTTTGGAAAGGAAGAATGGAGGTCTATCTCTTGGCGCAAGGTTACGAAGTATGGGACACTGTTCAAAATGGATTTACATCAACTACGAATGAACAAGGTAAGAATAATTTGGTAAATGATGCAAAAGCAAAGAATATTATTATCAGTGGACTTATTGAATCTGCTTATCATAAGGTGTTGGGTTGTAAAACTGCCAAAAATGTATGGGACAAGCTTGAGAATATATATGCAGGTGACCCAAATGTCAAAGAAGCAAAGCTTCAAATCTATAGAGCAAAATTTGAGCAACTCAAAATGAAAGAAGATTGCAACATTGCTACATACTTCCAATACGTTGATGAAATAACCAATACTCTGGAAGGATTGGGAGAGCCAGTTGATGAGAAGACTATTATACGAAATATTCTTAGAACGTTACCAGGGAGATTCAACCCAAAGGTATCGGTCTTAGAATACAGTGCAAATCTGGACAAACTCAGCAAAGAGGAATTACATGGAGTTTTCATAGCATATGAAATGAGACTTGATGAAGAAGAGGGTACTTCGCATCTAGAAACTGCATTCATTGCATCTAAGAAAACCAATAAGGATAAACAACCTTCAATTGAAAAGACATGCACCTGCAAGTGTGAATAAAAGGGAGATGATGAAGAAGGTCTTTTAGATGAAGGATATGCTTACTTCACGAGAAAACTAAAAATTGGTAAGGGACAATTCAAACGTAAACTTCCATTGATATGTTTTAGCTGTAATGAGGTTGGGCATTTTGCAGCAAAATGTCCAAACAAAAGTAATGGCAACTCAAAAGGAAAGAAAGGCTTTAAGAAATTCAACAAGAAAGGATCCAAAAGGAAATTTCTCTCTAAAGAAGATAGCTCATCATCCAATGAAGACAATGACAGTGAAGAAGAAGCCAATGAGAGAGTATTGTTTATGGCCAAGCACAATAAACAAGAGGTATCGAACAACAAAGAAGAAGGATGGACCATAGAATAATTTTTTGAGGAAGCAATGAAGCTTATAAAAGATCTCAAGGTGGAGAAGATCCGTTCCAATACTGTCGAAGACAAAGTTCAAGGTCTCAAAATTGAAGTTGAAGAACACAAATGCATTGAAGAGTCACTTCAAAATAAGTTGGAAGAAAGAAACCAAGAAAGGGAAGAATTAGAAGCCGAAGTAGTCTCGCTGCGTGAGGAAGTGAAGAAAGGAAAAACTATCCAAAACTATGCCAATAGCTCAAGGGCATTGGAAGAACTCATCAACAATCAACGATCTTACAACGACAAAACTGGCATCGGTTACAAAGAAGAAGAAGCAAGACCTTCTACAACAAAATACAATGAACCTATGAGATCTGACATGCATGTAGACTTCATTGGACAAGATTCGCAAGAACAGCCTTGGAAGACAATTCCTCGACGAAAATTTCCATCCAAGTACCAACATATTTTTTATGGCTACTGTTATTCATGTGGAAAATTTGGTCATAAAGCTGTAGAATGTCGCACGTACCCTAGGAATGAATACAATTCCAGGAGATTTGTCAAATATGAACCTCCCAGGGCTCAGCGAAATATCAATAGATTTGAACATTTAAGAAATAATATTGAATGTTACAAATGTCGAAACTTTGGACACATAGCCAAAGACTGCAGACTTGAAAATCCTCCAGAAGAATCTTCGAAGCCACAAAATGAACGAACATGGAAGAAGAAGAAGAATGATAATTGTGCTCTCGCTCTCAAGGCTCAAAAGAACAAAGATGTGTGGTATGTTGATAGTGGTTGCTCAACACATATGACTGGAGATAGAAATAAATTTGTATCTCTGAAAGAGAAGAAGGATGGAACTGTGTCCTTTGGAAATGATGGATCTTCAAATGTTATAGGATCAGGTACTGTCACTCTTAGAAGCAAAGATGCTCTAGCCAAGAATGTTCTATTGGTTGAAAACATGAATCACAATCTGCTCAGTGTTGGACAAATGTGTGATCAAGGACACACAATACTATTCAACTCCATGAAATGTGAAATCAGGAAAGGCGTGTATGGTGAAATTGTGGCTACAGCAAGTCGAGCTCCAAACGACATATATGTTCTGGATGAAGAAACTAAAGCATGTCTAATAGCTAAAGAGGATGATACAATAATTGGTAGCAATGATGATCGACTAAGTAAGAATTTTGCTACAAAGGTGCAAAGTGATTTCGAGATGCCTTTACTTGGTGAGCTGACATACTTCTTAGGGCTTCAAATATCTCAGCAAGAGAAAGGAATATTTATATGTCAAGCCAAGTACATCAAGGAAATGCTCAAGAAATTTAAAATGGAAGATTGCAAACCCATCCTTACTCCAATGGTAATAGGTTACAAATTGAGCATAGACGACTCATATAAGGATGTGGATCAAAGGTTGTACAGATCTATGATTAGTAGTCTTCTATATGTAACAGCCTCCCAACCAGATGTTATGCAAGTAGTTGGACAAGTAGCAATATTCCAAGAAGCACCAAAAGAATCACATATAAAATATTCACCATCATTGGAATATCTTCGCTAGAAGCTTGGGATTCTCCCAAGTTCTCATTAGATTTTCCTTTTTCAAAATACAAAGGGGGAGTGGATGTAGATTACAGGTCTGCAGGATGGTTGTGTGTCAGGGGGAGTGGAAGTGTGTACAGGTCCACAGGATGGTTGTGTTTCAGTGGGAGTTACCCTTTGCCATTGATGTCAAAGGGGGAGAGAATTTTGTAGGAAGAGGTGTCATGATCGCAGGGGGAGTACTTGTGTTGCCATCAATGCCAAAGGGGGAGATTGTTGATCAGCGGTTGTCATTGATGTCAACCCAAGCAGCACCAGGGGCTAACCCAATATTGCATGGGAATTTTAGCCTACTAAATTAATATATTCTGGGTCAATAATTCTTTCGATGGTTTCTAGTTGTCGAGATGTTTCCGTTGATATATGGCACACTATGTAATTCTTCATGGTTTGAGAGATATTCATGTTTGAAGTTTGTACCCCCAGTTAGTGGGCTAAAACCCCATGGGGTTGGGGCATGGGTCATTGAAAAGTCATAATTAATATTTTTTAAGCTCCTAAAATCCCTCCCACGTTCACTTGTTGAAGCTCCTCTCAACCTAAGCATTTATATAAATTGTGATCCTCATTTCCTCATGCAAGGGATTTCGCCATCTGAAACAGGTCATCGTGGAATTTTCGCTCTAAATTTTTTTTTCTACAAAGGTTCAGAAGCTGGAATTTTTATGAGGCGAATTCAAAATCCTAAGGAAGCTGCTGTAAAAATTTCAGATCAAGGTGCGCAATATTTTTGGAGATATGATCTGTGGAAGTCAGGGTTTTTGCAGGCTCCTGAAATTCATCTCAAAGAAGTGACCTTGGTAAAATCGTCATAAATCTATCTCTGAGTATCAGATTGAAATTCTGTAAAAATTGGAAGATAGTGCACAGTTTTTAGTTTTTTTTCTATCAATTTTAGAGCTAAATGAAGAAACATTGACACGTGGCACGCCGTACAAGTGCGCTATTATGAAAGAGTCCATAATTAGGGCATTGTGAGAGATTGGGTATAAATCTCTCTTGAAGAATCCAAATTGGGTCAGACCTATGGCATTGGAAAGACAACTCAGAGGAATAATATAAGACTAAAAATTATATATTGAGGATTTGAAATAACAGAGATACACCAGATTCAATATCAAGCTCCTAGAAGGCAAAGAAAAAGCTAGATCATGTGTTGTCAAGGGTTGCAAAGGACCAGACTTTCTAGGGAAGAAAAGCAAAGCAAGGTGCAGTAGAGGGTAGCATAAAAAAAGCATCAACCAAGGTGCATAACAGCAGCAATAATTTCATCCTTTGAGGTCTTCAAGTGGGCAACACTGCATACAATCTTTGTAAAGGTATCATTGTACTAAGTCATTGTAAATACATTATTGTAAAAATTGTACTAGTGTCTATCTGCCAAGGGTTGAAGAGGCAGTGTTGGGAGGTCTAGGATCATCATTAGATGGTTGTGTCAAAGTTGGGGTTATGGTCTAGTATATCTTCTTCTTCTACATCATTCTATATCATTGTAAAGTGGACCATTTTCCCTGGTACGGGAGTCCATTCTTATTTTATTCTTCTATAGGGTGCTAGGGTGGTGCTAGGGTGAGTTGTAGCTCATTGGGTGTTGGGGCATCTGTTCATTTGACTACTGAAGAATCTCGGGCGTTGGAGCGTCCATCCAGTGGGAGCTAGAGAAGAATGCTTTTCTAGATTCTAGGAAGCTGGAGCTTTATTTTCAATTGGAGTTGAATATTAAAGAATTATTAGAAAAGCATTAGGTGGTTTTTGTCTCGGAGTGGGTTTCCACCTTAAAAACTGTGTGCATTTGTGTTTCTCTTGTTTGCTGCTATCATTGTACAAACATTGATAATAATTGAATATTAACTAATGCTCTAATTGAAAGGAATACTGATTCACTCCCCCCCCCTCAGTATTTCCAACAAAATGAAAATAACTTCTAATTGAATAAAAATCATGCGTCTATCTATCATTATAAATCACACATGGTTTGAAATTAAAAGTTCTGAAAAGAAACTACAATTAAGTTAATCATACTCTGAAACTGAATTCTTTGAAAGGAAACTATAAGGAAATCTATTATGCTTGAATATACAAAGAAACAGTTTTGAAATGTTTTTTTTAAGTGAAACTACGAAGAAACTATAAGGAAATCACTTATGCTCCGAGATTTTCAAACTAAAAGCAAAACTGAAAAACAATTATGATCAACGCTTCTACTTAATTATTATTAGAAATCTTTCTACTGCTTCTCTAATTCAAAACTACAACATGTAATCAAATCTACAATATGAAATCAAAACTACAATAGGAAATCAACATTACAAAAATATAAATTAAGAATGTACATGCACTACAACACTATAGCAGACGATGAAAGAAAAAATGTACAGGTTTAAAAACCCACACTTTTTACAAAGGCCTACCACAAACAGGTGGTTAGAAATATTAAACGATCAGTCAACCACGCATTGGAACTTCAAGATGTATTTTTCATTAACAAAGTAAAACAAATATTTTAAATCAATATTGCTGCATATCAAAGTTAACTTGCTCCTTTGCTTCAATGGAGTGTTTATATAGGGGTTACAATGTAACTTCATGGATATTCATGTGGCTAAATATCAGAACTGAATGGACACCTAGTTTCCATGAATTTGATGAAGCACAGCCCATTCCAACCTCTGTTTTCTTGAATGAGTGTTTATTAACACATGGGTACACTGTTTTCTCACGCAACTACACAGTAAGGCTCCAAAGAACCTTAAATATCTCCCAAATGGTAACGAAATTTGGAAAAATGATCATATAAAACAAAATTGGGCCCGTGCTGAAAAAACCCATGTTTTTTTTTCTTCCGAGATTCATTTTTTCATTTGCTTAGAAAAACGAATTTGAAGTTGAATGGTAAAAAATGTTGTGTTTTTCCTTTGATATTTTCTTGGAAGTCCACATGTGCGAGTTGGGTGGAATTTGACCAATAAAAATCCATATTGGAGCTTCTAGAAACAATATCCATGTGTCATATTTCATTCTAGAGTGGTGCTACTACCTCAACCATGGAGGTAGCTACAAAAACTTGACAAATCTGTAGCAACTTGAACTTTCTAAACTGTTATTAGTTAAAATCATGCAAAATTATACTTAATATACTAAAAATAAAGGAAAACGATGTTAATTAACCACTTAGACATACAAAGGCACATTTTGAAGAATTATGGTAAAAGTGGTGGAAAGTGAGTGAAATGGTGCAATGGATGGTTGGAAATAATGGCTTGATGAATGAAAAATACAAGGGAAAATGATGACAAATCAATGACCCAACATCTCCCCCACGCCGAGATCTTTGCATGTCCTCATGCAAATAACAAAAATTGATCAATCAACACTAGTATGCTTTGTCACTTAATTTATTGCCCATTCTGCCACTGACTAAGGTATTGACTGGCCTATTAGTGTAACAAGAGTGCTTCTTTGTTGCGATGAATGGCAGATATAATTTCTCAACCTTTTTGCTACATTATCCATTTTCTAGTTTGTTAGAACACTACTCAAAGTTCATCATCTTGTGATTTCACTTCAAACTTTGGAGACTGATAGAAAATGAAAAATTGTGCAACTTAACACATTTTAACTTGTTGAATGAAGAAACATACAAAAGAAATATAATTATGGACATCTAACTTAGAAGTCTGGTTCTTGTAACATTGTTTCTCATTTAACACTTGTATGCACAAATGATAGTATTATTGATATGAATGGATGGATGGAGTGGCTTTATGTAGTCAAGAAAAAGGATCAAAACCAAGTCAACAAGGTGAAAAAAAACAAATGAATTCTTCACCCTTGTAGTCTGCTCATCATTTGAAAAATGAGATATCATGAGATATAATAGGTTTTAATGGGTTATGATAGATTCAAAAAGGTAATACAACATAAGTGAGATATATTTTCAATGTCCATATATTCTATGTTATGTAGTTTACTTCAAAGGAACAAATAAAATTTTATCTTTTTTCTTTTGAAAAGATCTTTACAAAACTGGTCTTTGATGGAAATGGTCTTGATGTTATTGATCATCATGTTGCTGAAGCGGTTTTTTACTTGATATATGATGTTGGACTTAATGTTCAAGTGTATAAACTTTGTCTCTTTCCAAAAACCTCAAACCATTCCAATACTTCATTCTTAAAGGTAAATGCAATATGTAGTAAAATTATATTATAATACTCCTGAAATGATTCAGTAGTCCTCATTAATGAAGCACATCATTCAACTTCTAATTATTCCATACCTCTAGTATTCAAAGTAATCAAAGCTTGGTCCTCAATACTTGCTGCTTGATTTCCTTCAATTGCAATACTTGCTGCTTGATTTCCTTCAATTGCTAGAAAGAACATCTCGATGTTAGTATCTCTTCTAACTTTTGATGTGACAACCTGCCTTAATGCCTCATGAACAAAAAATTGTATTCACTTGAATAATTTTCAAGCCTCTTCCATGCATCTTACAAAATCATAAGCATAGGTTGTATTATGGTTTCATATTCTTGATTTTACTTGCCTTATTCATTCCATAATCAACTTTTAGCAAGAAAAACTTTCCAAGTTGCTTCTTGAAATTGTCTTCATTTCCCAACTTTTGAATTCATCTATTGCAACCTTGTATGATGAGTTTATATTTTTGTCATAAATATTTATTTTTGAACAAAGGAAAATTTAATCAAAATGACTAAAGGTGAAAGGGATGGTTGATGGTATGATTGGTCTGCAAAATGAAAGATATGGTTGATGAAGGCTACGTCAATGTTGGAGAACATGGATTGCATGAATGGTAATTGAAGTGGTCATTTTTCACATTTTCCTAAATTTTTAATAAAATAAAAAGTTTTATGCAAGTTTTTACCTCAAGTTTACCTTTTGAAGAACTTGAAATGCTGAAGTAGGAGTTGTAGGTGTTGATTTGGCTCAGGTATGCTGCTCCATCACTTTGACCTTGCTCCATGAAATGTACCATTTTCATGTAGAAGACTTGGTTGTGCAATTTCTCTCAAATTTTAAATCATATTATCCTGAATTTTTCTAAGGTTGTTATCATTAGTTTTATGTATCCTCCCAAAAAATATCTCGGCCAATGGGTGCACGGATCCTGAGAAAATTGAGAAATGGCTATAGGTGAAAGTGACCAATTTCTTGAAAAATACACTGTAATTTCTTGAAATTTAGTGTATTCATTTACCCTACCTTAATTCATTTACCATAAAAATTTCAGGACAAACGGATGCAAGGTTTGCAAGTCATGGCCAAATCAATTTATACCCTGTTTCAACCTTCACGTTGCCTAATGTTGCCACAAAAACATATGCCACGAAGTCATTTTAAGGAAAAATTGAGTGTTGAGGTCGATGGGATAAGATATGTTGGAAGGTGGGCCTTAATGAATCCCACATCAACCAACTCGAGCACAGAACCAAAAATTATTTGAAGAGCCATAATAAAAGATTTAAACCATCATAAAATTGCAGAAATTATTGTGAACTTTGCCCACTAGTTGTCTAGCTTTCAAGCAAAACTCATGTCCATTTGCGCCAACAAGCTGGTTTTCACAATATGACTTATTTTTCTCTCTAATTTTTTATTTTTATTTTTATTTTTTTATATATGGCCTACTCTAATTGAAAAGTAAATCTCATTCAAGTATATGAATACTTCCAATGGAACCATGTGTGTAACAAGATGATAGATAAACTCATATGCAGGTTTGAAATATAATCTTTGACATGTACCAGTATATGAGAGACCAACTGCCTTGATTGAGATGATGTCAAAATATACTAAAGAATGGAGTACTGGGATCCAATGGCTGTCTTGAACCAAGATTCTATGTATTATTGTCTTCCTTGGCTTCCTGCTATCATGCCATGCAATTATTGAGAGATGTGGTCTCCATTCATATAATCTAGTGATAAGCATGCAAGAAAATTTTCAATATCAGGTTCCAATAACTTCTCTTTATCAATAGGCATCCATGAGTCTTGGACCCTATCTGAATCTTATTCTTCTGGTTGTTGTTCTTCAATGGTAGCTGGAGAATCATTTTCAAATACCTCAACATTGTAAGTGGACTGTGGTGTTTTATTGTTGGGGATCTAAAATGGTTGTGCAAGTAATGGAGTGGGAATGAATCTTTGGGGTGTTTTTGTGGATGGTAATGTGAAAGGTTGAATTGAGGTCAAATGAGGGTGAAGTTGATGTTGTGGTGGAGGTGAATGTTATGGATAACATTGAGATTGGTATTGAGGATAGTGATGAAAAGATTGAAGATACAATGAATTTCTTCTGTAAGGCACTTGCAAAATTTGTTTCCAAAATGGTTTTGAGGTTGGGATTGAGATGGCCAAGGTTTCCAAGGCAAGGGTGCTTGCCAATTACTTTTAGATTGTTTTGCATAACCATAATCTTGCATCATGCCAGGTTGATGAGGCTTCCATGGTATTCTTGGAGCTACATAACAAGATTGTTCCAGTGTTTGATTTTCTCCTTGGTAAACTGCCTTTAACCCTGGTAGTGATGACACTCTTTAGTAGTATGTGATCCTGCATATATTTCACAAATTTTAATGTTATCAAGTGGACATTCATGTAAAGCATGTTTTTTTCTACATTTAGGGAAAAATATAGATGAAGTAGCATTCTCAACTTTTTGTTGGTTTTGCATTCTTAGCATATCAATTTGTTCATTTAAATTACCAAGAATGTCTAGCAAATTGTTAAGTTTAGTTTGACATATCAATCCTGATGCTGACTTACTTACTCTTGCCATAACTGGATATTGAGGGGATCTTCCATACTTTTCTTTTCCTCTTGATATGTTCTTTCACAGTTCAAAAATCTCTTGAAATGACAATTGAGAGACATATCCTTTTCCCACCAGGTTAAGAATATCAATCCATTAATCCCTTATAGCATTTATTAGGAGAGTTTTTAAAGTGTCTAATCCTAAATTATGCCATTTATATCTTTTAGCATTGTAAGTAAATTTCTCCACTAAATCTTCTGGGCTTTCATCCTTTTTTCGGTTCATCTTAAAGACTTAATTTCTAAGGTCATGGTGTATGCAATAATCTTTATATTTTTCCAAAAATACTCTTTTTATATCACCCCATTTCCTTATAGAATTTGTTCCTAAAGTCATGAACCATCTAAGAGCTCTATCCTTCAATGTTGCCGGAAAAAAATTCAATTTTTGAATGTGTAATGAGTATCCATAAGATCTAAAAATTATTTCAAATTCAAAAAAAAAGGTTTTCGAGTCTTTTGATCTCATACCTTTGAAGTTATGAACTACAAATGGAGGGATGTTCTTCATTTGAACGTCGATATTAGTTTCCTGAATGGGAAATACAAAAGGATCTTCCTCATTGTCACCATATCCATCCATTTATTCAACCTCCTTTGTTGCCTCTTCTTCTACCTACAAAAATAAGAATTCATGATGGGGATGTGTGGCTCTTACTCCACCACATGATATAGTGGGGGTGGTAGGTGATTTAAGTTTTTTTGTTTTTGTTTTTGTTTTAAGTGAAAATAAAAGGAATCCTATATACACTTCCCCGGCAACGACGCCAAAATGTTTATCAATTTAATTTTCTTAAATTGATTACATAAATTATCAACCAAAGTTGGTAAACTTGTGAAGTGCAAGTGCAATATATATGCTAGAATCCCTTTTTATTAAGCTAAATATTTAATGTTTATGCTTGAGTTATTGATAATTATTTCTAAACATGTTATACACTCCTATCTTACTTTTTAAAGAAGATGAAATTAAATTCCTTAAATGGATAAAATGAAATAAAAAACACTCGTTACATTTTCAAAATAAAATTAAAACAACTTAGACTTGTAGAATGAAACTAAAGCAAACTTATAATTTCAAAGTGAGACTAAAAAAAAATTAATCTTTATCTCTAAAAACAAATTTATCCAGCTAATGTTCTAAGAATCATCAGAAAAAGAAGAATCATAATCTTTCATTCAGGGAAAGGAGCAGAATCATCAGAAAAAGCGCCCCTTACACATGGATTGGGGGAATCATTTTCAAGCTAGGCCTTGATAAAATCCTAAGGAGATGTGTAAGGGAGGAATAATTTTTTTGTATCCTCTCTAAATGTCATGACAACCCATGTGGAGGCCGCTTTTCTGCAAAGAGAACTGCTTACAAAGCTTTGCAGGAAAGATACTATTGGCCTACCCTTCTATTATAGGTCAATTTGGGCATCATTCCAAATGACTTGGTTAATTGGGCATCATCTCCAGGACCAATGTTTAGGGTCTATCATCCCCTAACATTTCAATTTATATATGCCCTAAGACAAATAACATGACAGATCAATCAAAGGCTTTCATCTGCAAAGGTTTCCAAGATTTGAAGTTTATAATATATCATATGAGAGCTCATCAACGTATCCTCTAAAGGGAGCAAGTGATTTGAATATGCAGGTAGCCCCATGCAAGGCTGATCTGCAAAGCACTTCCAGACATCTATGGGTGCGTTGGTCACATTGGGAGCGAAATTCTCATTGTTCCAGAATCTCCACTTGGCCAGTGCCTTCTAGAAGAGTTCACATGTGTTAAACTTCGAATCCATTCATCCATTTGACATCTACGAGATTGGGAACATGTCTTGCCTATTATTGGAAAGTCATTGATTGTACAACTACCTCAGCCTCTCTATAAATTGAGCACAAATCTTAGTGTTTAAAAGGGAAGAAATTATGTAGAGAAATGCTGGTGGATTTTCATTGAGGAGATTGATCTGAGTGACAGTTTTCCGGAGATATCTGCATTGTGATGAGGTTGGAATGTTGCTAGAGATGGTGACAGCAAATCAGTCATTTGGTTGTAACCTCCCCTTCTATCATCAATAAAGAATACAACTTACTTTTCCCTATATGCATCTGTATTGGCTTTGATTTTCCATATTGCAAGATCTTAGTTGATGTATATGGTTTATGCTTTACTGAATTAGCAAACTAACTTGAATAGACATCTGTATTATTGCTATCTTCTATTGTTTAGTGTTCATTCTTGCAGGAAATATTTTGCACATCCGGCTGGAAATTGAAGCTACAAAGGGAGCGACAGAAGGAGTCATTTGGATGCGCTTGGATTCCAAGTAAGCCTCCAATCCATTCTGTGTGTCCGTTCTTAGTTAGGAAAAGTAGTCGTATAGTATTTAATCTGTTGTTCTATATTAGCACCTATATAGGGAAGCGTGTTTCATCCGTAATTCACAATTCTATCATAACAAACTGGCAACTCCACTGGGGAGATTACTCTTTATTCCAGGTGTTTTAGCCTCTGGTTTCTCTTCTTATTCACCAAGTAGTTGTTACTCACAAAGATTAGGGTTTTTAAGATCAAAATTTGCAAAAGAAGTGTGTTAAACAGCTGCGTTTTTCCTTATACATTGTGCTCAACGCACTCTTGGACAGGACACAGTGCTTTGCATAGCAGTGTCTCCCTTTCAGGCCTGCTTTGCAAAGCACTGTCTCTCTTTAGAGACTGCGTTGCCTCCTGAAGCCACCCAAATTCCCTTGAATTTTTATTTGCAGTTTGTTTTAGTTTGTTTGCTGATGTGTTTTGAAAAGCCTAAGCCTCATATTGACCAGTGATTTCATCTATCTCTTCCTCCTTTGTAAGAAAATTTGTTCAATGTTTGTTTAAAGCATTTTTCTTTATCATTGGCAAGTTAATTTCAAAGTATTTTTATTATCACATTAGATCCATTTTCTTTTGAAAAAGAAAATTGTCGTAAATTCTTCATTTCCTGATAGGAAAATTTGTTGTTTCATTCCTCCTTTTTCCTTCAAAAAGAGAAATTTTTGTTTGTATTCCTCATTTCTCAAAAGTAAAAGGCATTTGATTTTGTTGATTTAGTGCACTTAGTTTCTTTTTAGCATTCATAACATTAAAGGAACTGAAAAGAAAAATTTGCATTTGTATGTAGTGGTTTGTGTGTTTTGAAATAAGGAACAATTAGGAAATCTACATTTAGTTTGTGTTCTTTGATTTGTTTGCTCGCAAATTTTTTTATCTTTCCCTCTAGTAGCTAGGATTTTCATTTAAAAACTAAAAGTGAAATATTGCTTATCATTCTTAGTTTTCATTTAAGGAATTTTCCAATACATCATCGCGGTGAACCTTTGAAAGGAAATTTTTTAAGCAATATCAACATAAAATTAGTCTCAATTTACCTAACAAAGCATTGGAACCATAACAATAACATTTAGAAGGACTAGGCTAGAGACATGTTCCGACGTCGTGAAACATAGCAGCTGTCGTTAACTTGTCTGTGATACATTCCGAGTGTGATACCTCACTCCACGTACGTAAGTATATCATAGCTCGTCCACGTACTTTCGGGTATATCGGGTGGTGTTACAGTACGATAAGTATAAAGTGGTGCTCTCACTGTGCGGTTTTGCATCAGACAACACTAATACAGACTTGGGCCTCCACGTACCTTTGAGTATGTTTGGGAGGACAAATTTTATGTGCTATCCATCCATAGTGAACCGAGTCAGCCACCTTGTAAATTGTGATACACTGAAAATATCATTCGGGGAGATTTCCTGCTCGTACTTCTTGGTTTGCCAAGAGGCATTCTGCAATTCATAGTTTCTTGGTAAACCTTTTGCCTAGCATTACCATTTTATTTTTTTAATCTGTTTTTGGTTAAAATAATTTAGTAATCATGGAAGAACAAAATCCTTTCCCCCATTGTTCGCGTAGACTAGCTTTAAAACCACCTTTACCACCAGAAGTTACCTCTGGTAGGCGAAGGCGATCATAATCTGCCGAATCAAGTACAATTCATACCTCTGGTGAAACATCATCTTCCCCTATATCAGAGTTAGCTCAAGTTGTTTCCACACATCCTGGTTTGTCTCCTGTTGTCGAGATGAAGTCGTCAAAGTTGCCTGTGGTCATGATCCATCCAATCAGTGAGACCATTCCTTTTGAACCTGACGTTGTTCAATAGGAAGTTGATCCAGATTCTGTCTCTTCTTTGCCAAAAAATATGAATCCCGAAGTCGAGCAACCGGAAGTTTTTCATTCCTTGGTCATCCCACAAGTTTCTACAACCATTGAGTCTCCCATATCACATGGTCAACTTGAAATATACTTTGGGTGTGACAGTGAAATACTTCCACCTGGTTTAATTGCGATTGAAGAAATCCCACAAGACGAGACACCTTTAACTCCAATCCATTTTGGGGAGGACCTTTACCTGTACGAGTCTTTTCCTCAATCGACACCCTTTGCTTTTGTTGATCCTGAACCTATTCAAATTCCCATCGATTCAAAAGGGTATACATTTGGTCAAGTAACCATGCCTAAAACAACATCTTCGGTTGGGCCGTCTGTTCCAATTACGTCAACACCTGCCCTAGCTACCCCGTCGATGTTTACAACTTCGCCAGAGTCATATTTTCATGGTGGCCCTATGCTACCATCAGGTTACAAATAATTATATGGAATTTTCTCTGGTACATCTTCTAACCCATGGACTTTACCAATGTCATCATCTAGTATTTTAACTAGTAATCCTATAGTCAATACTGAACGGTTTGATTCTTTATACACATCTTCAGGGCAATATCAAGCCGGTCCTTCTGGGTCTATTCCTTCAAGTACCATATCAATTGGACTCCCAACATTTGGAGAGAAATATTTTTCCATCTTATTATCCTCCTCATGTTGGGGGGCAACCTTTTGTCACCCAATATGATAGTACTCCGTCACTTTTTGGTCAATCTAATGTCGAAATGAACACTTGTCAATGGCAGCCCACTTTTCCTATCCAACCAAAAACAGTTGTACACTCGTAATAGCCGGTTCAACCTGTTACACCCACATCATTTCCACTTGTTAATACATCTTTACCCTTGTTACAGAATCAAAATTTTCTACAACAACCTTATCAAGCAGGTCCTTCAACTCAATATCCTCAAATGTTGGGTCCACAGACTCCAAATCCTTTGGTTAATTTACAACAACCTATATATGGAATTATTTATTCACAAGCTGGTTTACCATTTTATGGGATGTCACAGCAACAACCTGGTTATACCTATCAACCGAATCCAAATATTTCTAATTTGGGTTATAACATTGGTGGACAGAACCCTTCGCAGCCACAGGCACAAATTCCGCAAACTTCATTTCAACAAGTATCATATCCATGTTTTGGTCAACAGAATCCTCAAGCATTCACTTTTCAGAACAATCCCTATCTGAGTTACCAACAACAAATTCCTTATGCCGGTGCTCAAAGGCCTATTGCTCAAGAAATTCCTTCATACCTTGGCTATGCTCAACCTGACCTTAATAGACAGTTGCCTTTTGTTGCAACTTTAGAGTTACCAAATTTAAATCGGCTAACCAATGACCCAATCAACTATGCTCCTTGGTGGTCGGTGATACCTCACAAATTACCCTCGGATATTCCTAAGTTCAATGGAAACACTGGAGAAGATCTGTCAACTCATGTCATGACTTATCATTTATGGTGTTCATCAAATTCCCTACATGATGATTATGTTCGACTACGTCTTTTCTAGCGTACGCTCACAGGTTTGGTTGCAAAATGGTACGTTGAATTACCTAGAGCTTCTTTTGATAATTTCACTGCCCTAGCTACTGTCTTTTTTGACTCATTTCCAGTTACCCATCAGATATGAAACTGGAATGGAACTCTTAACCAATTTCAAACAGACTAATGCTACCCACATTTCAGATCATATTCATGAGTGGCGTCATCATCGTAGAATGGTTAAGACATTTGTCTCGAATCAACTACTTGTTGAATGGTTCATGAAGTCCCTATTACCATCTATAAATGAGGATGTGGCTAAGGGTGGCGTTGTCACAGAAGAGCAAGTTATCGCTCTTGCCCAATATTTAGACTTGATTTACACTCTGTCTAGCACACTCTATGAAAAATTCCCAATGTACCAAGATCTAATTTTAATGTTCCTCCTCAATTAAAGGACTCTCATGTTGGAGAAAACTTGATTGGCACTGCAAGAACACATCACACTACTACATCTGATCCTGCTACTACTTCCGAAATTAATGTCTTATCATTTGACAAAGGAAAAAGTGATAAGAAACCCAAAAGTAAGAAAAAGGGGAAATCTAAGAAAAATAAAACTTCTAACCCGTAGGAACGATCATCTGATCAATCGTTTGGACCTAGGAAACTTCGTTATCCATGCATAATATGTAACAAGGAACACTCTGTTAGGGATTGTCCTCACTGTGCTGAAGTCTCAAAAATCATTAAGACTTCTAATGCATCAGCTGTGTTGACAGACCCATTTCCGAATCTGGACACCAATTTGGTTGCTACGGATCTAGCTCCTAGTTCCCAAGTGTTAATGTTATCTATCACAAAACCTTCAACACGTAATTTGGTGTCAATCTGTAATAAAGGCTATGGTAGTCAGGCCACTGATCAACCTACTACCTTGACTACAAATCCATCTACAGAATTGGTACCGCCTACTGCTATTCTTGAATTGACAATCAAGCCACCAAAGGGAGTACTTCACAAATTGACATATAATCCTCGAGTAATAGCTGCACAAAATTATAATATAGTTGAAGATTTGGCTCAATCCCCTTCAACTATGTCTGCTCTTGAGGTATTACAAAATTTTTCCTCCCAAAAACAGGCTTTATTGTCGACTATTGGTGGAATTGATCTGACTGATTCTAATTTGGTCGTCTTTAATCATACGAGCTATGTGCCACAATTACCAGCAGAATTGGAATTCCCCATACAAGTAAATGTTCTCAACCACCTTGTTCATCGCACTATTATTGATGAGAGAGCATCTACATGCATTATGTTTCTAAATTGTTGAAAGTCACTTGGCTTGCCGCACTTATCACAATCATCAACGATGTTGAAGGCATTTGATGGATGTACATATAAATCTTGTGGTATTATTAATAACTTGCATGTTGAACTAGAGGGAAAAATAGTAAACATTGATGTCAAGGTTGTTGACAGACCCATTGACTATAATATTTTAATGGGAAGGCCATGGGTATATGCTATGACTGCAATTGTTTCTACATACTTTAGAATGATTTTATTTCCACATAAAGGATCAATCATAGTCATTAATAAACTATCCTTATTTTCCTTTGCTTCGCAGGTAACTGGAAGCGTTCCATTCATTCACATACCCCAATTAAAACTTCAGAACATTGGTGTAGAACTCTTAAAGGATTCCACTTTAATGGTAACCTTTTCATTACCGTCGTCTATGATGTTGGCAGAAATTGCAAGTATAGAGTCCTGCTACATGATATCTTCCACTCTATCTGGCTTAAGGGAGAGTACGGGTGATTCTGAAATTTCCACGTTGGATGACTTTCTGCCGCCAACCCTATTGAGTTGGCGTAGAAATCAATTTATCTGGCTTGGGCAGAAAATCCGAAATCATCGTCACCGAGTGTTTAGGTTGATCGTTCTTAGCTTTTTGTACTTCTTCTGATTCTTTTTCCTCAATTTTCTTGACATATGAGAATATTTTAGAAGCCATGATGTCAGAAGAAGAACCATGGGAAGATTATCATCATCGTTCCCATCTTCCTGATTATGAAGAAAATTATCTTAGTGAACTATATCACCCATCCATCAAAAATTTATTTTCGAATTCTTTTCCAATTAATGCAATTGATTTCGAGCGAAATCTGTCAAATATTGAAGAGACAATTTCTATCGATATTTTGACCAAACTTGGCATTGTAGAAAATATTCATGTTGGTATATCTTGTTCTCCATCAGAACTTGATTCTTATTGCTCTCTATTTTGTGAATTCTATAATGTATTTGCTTGGTCTTACAAGGAAATGCCAGGCATAGATACTAGTATTGTTGAACACACTATTAATATGTATCCTGAGGTCAAACCGATGCATCAACGGCTTCATCCTGTTAATCTGAAGAAAGCCACTGCCATCAAAGCAGATGTTGAAATTTTTTTGCGTCCTGGTTTCATTTACCCTGTTCTGCTAATTTAGTGGGTTTCCAACATTGTTCCTGTTATGAAAAAACAAGGAACCATTAGAGTGTGTGTCGATTACCGGGATGTCAACATTGATTTTCCAAAAGACAACTATCCTACTCCCTTTATCGACCAGATTATTGACGATTGTGCTAGATGTGAAATTTTTTCATTCATGGATGGATTTTCCGGCTAGAATCAAATCAATATCCGCATAGAGGATAAACATAAGACAACATTCATTTGTCCCTGAGGCACATTTTCTTATAGGAAACTACCATTTGGTTTAAAGAATGCAGGGGAAAATTTTCAGAGAGCAATGGATTGTGCTTTCAATGACATCAAGCACATTGTTCAACCTTATCTAGATGATTTACCAGCGCATTCACAAAATCGGACTGATCACCCGATGCATTTGAGAGCAATTTTCTTAAGATGCCGACACTACAAAATACACCTCAATCCACATAAATGTGTGTTTTGTGTTGGTTCTGGTCGTTTGCTTGGATTCATAGTCTCAAAAGAAGGAATTCAAATCAACCCATTAAAGGTTTAGGCTATTCTTGATTTGCCTGTGCCATCAAACTTACTTTAGATACAGAAACTTCAAGGAAAGGCTAACTTCCTAAGAAGGTTAATTCCAAATTACGCCGAAATGGCTAAAGGATTTACTTGACTATTGAAAAAGGGGGTTCCCTTCCATTGGGACCAAGTTGCACAAGCTTCTTTTGATGCTGTCAAGGACACCCTTGTCCAAGCATCATTAATGTATCCCCCTAATTATCAAAATTATTATTTCCTATATATCGCCGTGGTTAAATCGACCATTGCTATGATTTTGGTCTAAGTAGAAAATGGAATTGAACATCCGATCTATTATTTGAGTCATAATATCAATGATACGGAAGTTAAGTACTCGTACATGGAAAAGCTTTCCTTGGAAGCTGTTCAAGATGTCCAAAGATTTCGCCATTATATTCTGCCCTAAAAAAACCACTGTTGTTTCAGATTGCAACCCCATGACTTATATCTTATCATGTCAATTTCTGGGTTGCAAATATTCTAAATGGATCGTCATTTTATAGGAATTTGATTTGGAATTCATCAAATCCAAGTCAAATAAGTCCTTAGTACTGGTTGAGCTTCTCTATGCCCTTCCCTCTGATAGCACTGAAACTATGTCAGAACCATCAATTCCTAACGAGTCTCTGTTTCTGATCGGATCATCTGATCCTTAGTATAGGGATTTAATCATTTATCTCCAAACCCATATTTTCGACCTGATACCTCTTGCTCTGAGAAGTGATGTATTCGATACCAAGCCAAAGATTATCTGATCGTCGGCGATACAATTTATCGTCGTGGTGTCGATACCATTTTAAGGAGGTGTCTCACTCATGAGGAGGCCAAAAAAGTGTTAAATGATTCTCATGCCGGGGCATGTGGTGGAAATTTATCTGGTTATGTTAATGCGTATAAGATACTTCGCGCCAGTTACTTTTGGCCTACTATTTTTTGATATTGCATCCTTGCAGTTAGAAGTTGTCATGCATGCCAGATTTTTGATTGTAAGTTCCGAAAACCGCCAGTGCCAATGCATCTTGTTGTCTCTGTGGGACCATTTTCGAAATGGGGTATTGACTTCATGACCTGTAACCCTCTTTTGTCCAGGGGGCACGGTTATATTATTGTCACAGTCGACTATTTTACCAAATGGGTCGAAGCGATGCCTACATTCAACAACATGGGACATACAACTGCATTGTTTTTCTTTAATAATGTTATTGCACGATTTGGGGTCCCATAGGCTATAGTTACAGATCATGGAAAGCATTTTTGCAATCACATGATGGCTGAATTAACTGCCAAGTTAGGATTTTCACATGATAATTCTACTCCTTATTATCCACAATTAAATGGACAAGTTGAAGCTATCAACAAAATTCTTAAACGTATGCTTCAACGAATGATAGGAGTTTGTAAAAGAAACTGGCATTTGATCCTATACTCTGCCTTGTGGGTGTATCGAACCTCGGTGAGAAACGCAATTGGCTTTACTCCTTTTCAATTGGTGTATGGTCTGGAAGCTATCTTACCAATCCAATGTGAAATACCGTCATTAAAACTTGCGATTGACTTGTTACTTGACACCTCAGAAGAAGAAGTGCGTCTCCTTAACCTCATCCATCTTGATGAAACACATCGTGAAGCCCAATTGGCCAACGAAGCGCATAAGAGACGTATAAAGGCACAATACGACAAAAATGTCCAACCTAACATTTTCTCAGAGGGCGACTTGGTCCTTATTTATGACCAGGAAGCTGATGTTATAGGTACAAGGAAGTTTGAGCCATTATGGCATGGCCCCTATATTGTCAAAAGAGTTCTTTCTAAGGGTGCCTATTAGTTGGTTGATTATGATGGAATTCCTTTGGTGCAGCCTAGAAATGGGTTGTATCTAAAATGTTACTATGCTTAATCATGAGCGTAGTGATTTTTTGTATTATATTGTATATATATGCTGTTGATTTGCATTCACTATTTTAATTTTCTTTTAGAGTTTTCTTGACATTAGTAATCCGCTTTACATTTCATCACAGATGTCTAAATCTTCAGAACCCATTGTTGGATATGCTGATGGTGCTAGTCGTAGTACGTAGAATCTATTCTCTGCAGCGTGGGCCATTTTCACTCCGAACGACGAGTTAGTGAGTTTTCAAGGGATTTGTATTGGTAGATCGATGAACAATATCGCTGAGTATAACACATTGATCGAACTTCTCTTTAATGCCATTTCATTTGGTATTAACCGCATCATCATAAGGTTAGACTCACAACTCGTGGTATTACAACTTACTAGTGTTTATACTATTAAAAATCCAACATTGCATAGATTTTTCCTTAGAGTTCGTTTTTTGGAAAGACATTTTGATTTTATTCAATATCGACACATTTCCAGAAATTTGAACACATTGACTGATTCATTAGCTAATCAAGTTTTAGACAGACATTTGCAACACATGTAAAGTAAACATTCAAATCATTTGAATAGGATTGCACAATAAACATAGGAAAACACTAAAATCATATAGATAAATAGTTATAGGTTTTTACAAAATTTGTGCCCAAGACACATTGGTCATCTGACCTTAAAATTTATGCAAAATGTCATAAGTAAACTAGTGGTGCTCATGGTAACATGCTATAGATCTAGCTATCCTATGAAGTAACCGCATCCAGCGGTTAGGAACCCCAATAGTGTGTCGTTGCAGCCACATAGGAAGCTCTTCGATCTGGAAATCAGGAATCCGGATGGTCAAACCCTCTATGTGTTGTTGAAGCGCAGTCAAAGTCTCATCCAAATCAAGGTATTGAAGGATTTCTCTCCCGACAACCCTCTCTGCTGGCACATCTGCTTCACGCTTTGGTTCTACTACTGGTTGAACATGACCAACATTTGCATTGCATCAAACATTTAGTTTAGTATCGGGAAAACATCAAAATACAAAAAAATTGTATAAACCTTAGGAAAATAAAAAAACATGGTCATAACATTCTTACCTATTGCACCCCACTGAGCGCCTTCTGGTAATGCTAAATCTGGGTCCCCTCGGAAATCAGCGCTTGCGTATGCATACTCATCAATGGTGACAATCTATCGCCAGGACCAGGCAAAGAATGAAGTCGAGAACACAATAGTAGATTGGCCAACATGCTGGCTCATGAGTTCTACCCATATTTGCATCCAAGGATCTCTAGGACTAGCTATATCCAGTGTCACATGTTGTGGTTGCATCAGTTGAATCCGTTCCAAGGCAAAGGATATAAGGATAGAACCATAACTGAAATTCTTCTTCCTTCCTCCCTTTGCTTTATTCAATTGTTCCTTTATTTGAGATAGAATAGCTTTAGACCAGTTGAAGAATATTGGCTCCAAACACTATAGCACATACTGCATATACGATCTATTCGCTACATGTAGTGTAACGGTGCCAGAAATCTTTGCGATCATGAAAAGGATGGTTCTCAAGGGAAAATATCTAACATACCGGATGTTTATCTTTCCATATTTGCTTGGCTCTGACCTAGGATAGAAATATTGCAAAATATAATCTCTCATTGTCTCTCCTCCAAAAACAGACCCTGAGAGTGAAATGGGCAAGCCTCTCCTCGACAAACCTGTAAGAAAGTACACATCCTCGACCATTATAGGAACCACTTGGTTCTTAATGTGAAATGCCTCTATAGCTGGATCCCATGCTTGAACTAAGAACTCAAATAGTTCTATTTGTTGCCTCATCCTAGACAATTTGAAGTACTTAAGCAGTCCACAATCTCTTAGGGCTCTTACTCTACCTGGATCATTTAAGGCAATCATATATTTTTCTTCATGTTCTCTTTCCCTCCATGTAATCGTCATTATAATTAGATGGAAACCTGAAATACAACCATAAGATCCATTAGATTCCATTCATTGAAAAAAACTAGGAAAATTTTGGGCAAAATGAGAAAATTAAAAACTTAGATTGCACCCAACACACTCTCTAACAAGAGAAAATTCTTTGCACATGCAAGTACCCTTCACTGTACCTGCTATGCAATGCAGGTTTCGACATTCAGGGTGCGTTGCCCCATTTTGGAGCAGAATTTACCCTAGGGGCCTTAAAACCCTAAAAATTTGCAGAAATTGGAAATGAAATGAATACTAAAGGAAAGAGGAGGTTCATATCACTAACCTAGATCAAACAGCAACGAAATCCGTCCACAGAAACGATCACAATTAGCAGCTAAAGTTTGGGGGAAAAATCAGGTTCAGAGCTCCAAAATGCAAATGGTAACTATGGAATGGTAAAAATGAATAGTGAAACTACTTTTAAATAGTCATATAATTATTTGCAAGTTAAATTTATTTCTATGAATATAGTTTTATTATGTTTTTATCATGAAACAAGTATTTTTAATCCATTTGATGTTTTTCTGAATAGGATATATAACTGATGAACAAATTAGTCGTGCAGATTTATTTCAAAGAATGACTTGACCGCAAAGCCTACTTTTTCTCCTTATTTTTAGAGCTTTGTTGAAAATGAAAAAGGATTTGAAGTGCACTTTTATCTCTTTTTTGAGCTTCTATAACAGCGAAAAAGGAACCCCTAGAGTCTTCTTTCAGCTCTTTTCAGACTCTGATAATGTGAAAATATTGTTGAGCACTTGTCTTTTCAAGCTTGTAAAAGTAAATGAATTGATATCTACTCAGTATAAGTTTAACCCTTTTCTGGACTGAGATAAATTATTTACGAAAAAGGAATACCTTGGTTAAACATGACCAAAGAGGTTCTCTCAGATATTATTTTACAATTTTTCGGATCTGAGCGACAAATTTACGAAAAAGTACTTATGGAGTTTTCTTTCGTCCTCTTTTTAAAACTCTATAAACATGAAAAAGGACTAGGCTATCACTGTCGTTAAGCTCGTTAAAACATAAATAGCGACGAGCTTGTCGATCATGGAAAGAATTGAATTTAATTCATCGCTAGACTCATTAAATTATTAAATAGCAATACTTTATTCACCCGAAGGGTTGAATTATAGATCAAGAAAATGTTATCCTCCACAAGCTTGTTAAAAAATAAAGAGGTATCAGTCGACAAATGACCGAGGAAAATTTGGGAAAAGTGAGAAAAATATTTCTTTTGGTAGCAAGTCACTCTTGAACATGACACTTCCTTCAATCCATGTCCGTGACTGTTTGGGTTGGGTAATCATCTTGACGGTTCATTCATACCTATGGTTCATCATACCTTCACTTCGGTTTTGGGTCAATGCTGCCAACTCATCACAGTGTTGCTGATATGTTCAAGAGAAGTCATCCAGTGAATAACTCATCCTTCTACAATACTCATAAACCTTTATTCTCATGACCATCATCCCTGAAAATTGCTATATCAAGTCATACCCTTGTCTCCGAAATCAGTAACTCCTATTTTGCAATAAGGTGACTTCCTATCGATGACAAATCAATATCCAATAAGTTCACTTAGAAACATCGGATTCCAGTACCATGAGGCTTGTTACAACATTGACAAGATCCTTGCTTCCGGACTTTTGACCGAAAGATTTTGTTTGGCGTTCAACATCAAATCATCTATTCAATCCTTATGAAATGTACTACAGTACCTTGACGGCCATTTTCATTAATGGTGGTTCTCCCGCGTTTGTTAATAGCTCACATCATTGGCTGGTAATCAGACGATGTCTTTCCATGTTCAATGAAAAATCATATATTCGCATGGCTAGACTTGTACCCGAATGATCAAAGACCCCGGATCTAGTTTTAGCCATCCAGGCTGCGATTTCAGGATTTTTGTACACATCATTTTTACGATGACCTTACATACAGATCGTCATCTGAACATGGGCCTATATCTGTAGGCATGTCTGCATTGGGCAACGTTCCAATGTCGACGACTTTCTGAATTATGTACATGTTATTAAATTGTTGATGTGCTGAACATGGGAATGCCTACCCTCAGCAATTATGATCAAGAGGATATATCATGATGTAAATGTATTGTAAGATTGATGCAGGTCACCACTCTGCTTCATCTCCAACTCATCATAGTGGAAAGCATATAAATCAAAATGTTGTTGTTATCATTCTGACTTCATGCTTTAGGGGGCAATTGTTATAGGTCAATTTGGTCATCATTCCCAATGACCTGGTTAAATGGGCATCATCTCCAAGACCAATTTTTAGGGTCTATCATCTCCTAACATTTCAATTTCTAGATTCCCTAAGACAAAGAACAAGACAGATCAATTAAAGAATTTCATCTGCAAAGGTTTCCAAGATTTGAAGTTTATAATATATCATATGAGAGCTCATCAATGCAGCCTCTAAAGGGACTAAGTGCTTTGCATATGTAGGTAGCCCCATTCAAGGTTGCTCTGTAAAGCACTTCCTGACATCTATGGGTGTGTTGGTCACATTGGGAGCAAAATTCTCATTGTTCCAGAATCTCCACTTGGCCAGTGCCTTCTAGAAGAGTTCACATGTGTCAAACTTCAAATCCATGTGTCCATTTTACATCTACAAGATTGATAACATGTCTTGCTTATTATTGGAAATTCATTGATTGTAAAACTACCTCAGCCTCTCTATAAATTGAGCACAGATCTTAGTGTTTAAAAGGGAAGAAATTGTGTAGAGAAATGCTGGTGGATTTTCATTGAGGAGATTGATCTGAGTGACAGTTTTCTGGAGATATCTGCATTGTGATGAGGTTGGAATGTTGCTGGAGATGGTGACAGCAAATCATTCATTTGGTTGTAACCTCCCTTCCTATCATCAATAAAGAATACAACTTACTTTTCCCTATATGCATCTGTATTGGCTTTGATTTTCCATATTGCAATTTCTTAGTTGATGTATATGGTTTATGCTTTACTGATTTAGCAAAATAACTTGAATAGACATTTTTATTATTGCTATCTTCTGTTGTTTAATGTTAATTCTTGTAGGAAATATTTTGCACAGCTGGCTGGAATTTGAAGCTACAATAGGAGCGACAGAAGGAGTCATTTGGATGCACTTGGCTTCCAAGTAAGCCTCCAATCCATTCTGTGTGTCTGTTCTTAGTTAGGAAAAGTATTCGTATAGTATTTAATCTATTGTTCTTGATTAGCACCTATCTAGGGAAGCATGTTTTATCCGTAATTCACAATTCTGTCATAACACCTTCACTAAGATTCTAGAAGATACAACAGCGGGTGTGACCAGTGCCAAAGGATGGGGAAACCCACACAAAGGGATGAGATGCCTTTGCACCCTCATGTGGCTCTTGAGCCATTTGATAAGTGGAACATGGACTTTGCTGGGCCTATCAATCCACCATTTGGACAAAATAAGTATATCATAGTCTGCATTGATTACCTGATAAAGTGGGCTGAAACAAAAGCAGTGAAGGAAAAAAATGAGGAGAAAGTAGCATAATTTCTGAGGAAAACATGTTTTACAAGTTTGGGTACCCCAGATAAATAGTCACTGATTAGGGAGCACAATTCACTTCCCACCTCATTGAAAATATTTTGAGGAAGCACAAGATTAAACATAGAGCTTCTATTGCCTATCACCCTCAGGAGAATGGCCAAGTATAAGTAACTAACAGAGGTTTAGATAGAATCCTCACAAAGGTTGTGAGAAACAACAAAAAATATTGGGTAGACAGATTAGTAGAAGCTACTTGGGCCTACAACACTACTTGAAAGACAAAAAAAAGATTCACTCCTTATGAACTAGTCTATGGTAAGAAGGCTCTAATTTCAGTTGAGTTTGAATTCAATACTTTAATAATGGCAACTGAATTAAATATAGATCTATCAAATGCCCAAAAAGAGAGGTTGTTGCAACTAAATGGAGTGGATGAGTTCAGAATGAAGCACTTCTTCACACAAAGGTAGTTCAGCTGCAAAGGAAGGTCTGGCATGACAAGAACATCAAAGAAAATACCTTCCAAGAAGGATATTGGGCATTGTTGTATCATTCAAGGTTTAAATATTTCAAAGGCAAGCTGATAACAAGATGGTTGGGACCTTACACAGTGGAAAAATGTTTTGATAATGGCGCAGTTCAAATCAAAACCATAGATGAGGAAGGAATCTCCTTGCTTGTCAATGGTCACAGAATTAAAATGTACAAGAAGCCTTTGTTAAGGTTGGAGTTCATAAATTCAATAAGAAGAGAGGTGTGTGTGATGGGAAAATCCATAGTTTCCAACACCTCTTGAAAAAAGGAAAGGAAAAAAAAAAAAAAAGGAAAAAAGAAAAAATAAAGATCCATGGGTGAAAACCTCTCTGAGGCACCCAAGGAAAGTTTGTGGGATGGAAACCTCCATGGAGGTAGCCCACTTTATTTCAAAAAGAAAAAAATAGAAAAAAAACAAAAACAAAAAAATACATCTGCATCACTGTGTTTTCTATGTTTACTGTTTTACAGGTTATTAATGGTTTCTGGAAACGCAGGGAGCATTCATCTTCTTTTCCCTTCTTCTATTTTACCATCCATCCCATCATTCACTCCATTCATTTTCATAACTTCTTCCATCACCTCCATATACCATATTCCTCCATTCATGAGCACAATGTAGCAAAAGAAAGCAAGCCACAAACTGCTACAAACATCAATAAGTTCCTTCAAAAGCAAAGTTGTTCACGGATTACAAAGAAAAACAAGGAGGAGCTGATAAAACAGACCCTAGGAAAGACAGGAGTGCCACCCATGGCATCTGGAGCAACCCCACGCAAAATCTACAATGGGAAGAAACAAAAAGAATGATTAGTGTTGGCTCGAGGGGTCCTGACCCAGGTTCGGAGGTTAAGGTTTGTCAAAAAACCCCTATACTACTGGCCCTTTCGGTAGTGACCTGCTTGCACAGGTCAAAGTCTCACCTGAAGCAGTATGGGTGGGTGCTGGAACCAAGTTTCCACACCCTGAGAGAGGATAGGTAAGCCAAGCAGAGCTGTGTACGGCTTTATAATGACCAGATCTATAGATTCCCTTCACATCCACGTGCGTGGTACCAACTATAACTACCGTACTCTACAAATCATATGCTCCTAAAAATTAGTGTAGCAGTTACAATTTTTCTCGCATAAAATATAACAGAATAGACCTATATCAGATGTTCGCACAACGGCAACAATTAACACAGTACTTTCGTAGCTCAACAAAAAACATGCATAACATAATAGCTATCAGAGATTCGTGTCAGCAGTACAAATAGATTCGATTATGTCAACAAATCTTCACCTTAATTAATCCTTTAGATCCTTCTTACAATACCAAAACCTGACCTGTGCACATAGCAGCAGGGTCCGCACACAACAGGGCCTAGGATCTCCGTGCACACAGCCAGCAGGAGTCCTTTCCCCAAAAACCCAAACAGATCTACTAAGCCATAATTAGCATCAAGTTCTAATCATATCCTGCCTTACAATTCAAAATGTCCTTATATTTATAAAAATATAGCCTAATCTTTCCTATGGTCCACAAACCATGGTTTTCAGACTCTAGGTCTATGTTATAATGCTTTCGGGGCTTTGAACCACCCCAAAACCCCTGCGCTAGACTAAATATAATCAAAATTATGCAAAATTGGACCAACTTCGCAGCTTGCAGGAGACCCTGTTCCAATAGTCCCCCAACACAATCTTGTGACTCATCTTGAGTCACTGTGCCCGTGGGTCTACCAATTTTCCTTAAAGCTGCTGGATTATCCTGACCACTGTGCATATCCCATTCGTGTCTCAGTGCCCCATCCTTGGTGAGCCTATTCAGTGTGAGATATCTATTTCGACCATATAGTCATTTAACCCTGTATGGTTTGAGCCGACTTCCATTGACATATCCTAGTAACACGTCACTGCGTAGAGTAGCTAATCTGACCGCCCCACCATCCGTGATTTCCTTAATAGTATAGGGACCAAGCCAGTGCTGTCGAAATTTCCCAGGGTGTTTCGCACACTAGCTATCGTACAAGAGGACCGGGTCGCCTTCCACGAATGTCTTTTGGTGAATATGCCGACTGTGCCAAGATTTATTGCAAGCCTTCTGAACCTGCTGATTAAAGTTAGCAATGAACCAATATTCTTCCAACACCAAAAGCTGTGCAAGGCAATCCTCCATGATGTCGGGTTCTGCCATATTTGTAAATGCTGCGATACATAGACTGGGAATAATGTATTCCATTGGTATAATGGCCTCTTTGCCATAGACCATCTGAAAGGGGGTCCTTCTTGTTAGCTTCTTGCATGTTGTCCGATAGGCCCAAAGAATATAGGGGATGTGCACGTCCCAATCACTGCGATCATCATTGCAGACCTTGGTTAGTGCCTGCTCCAAGATTTTGTTGAAAGCCTCGACCGCCCCGTTTTCCTGTGGATGATATGGTGTGCTTTTTGCATGATGGATTTGAAATTCCTCATTCAGGGCTTGTATAGTTTCATTAATGAAGTGCGTAGCTCTTTCGCTCATCAGGATCTTTGGGCATCCAAATTTGGTTAGAATTTGCTCAAAGATGAAGTGCAGCGGTATCTGCAGTACAATCCTTCACCGCTTGTGCTTCAGCCCATCGAGTGACATAATCAGTGGTGGTAATAATGTAGTGCGCACCCGTCTTCCTGCCTGGAAGACTAATTGGTCCTACAAAATCAATGGCCCATTTGTCAAAGGCTTGTCAATCTATTTGTGGTTGCAATGGCATCTCGTCCCTTCGTGATGGTAGTCCTGTCGTTGGCACGTATCTCACGATTTACAATAGTCGTGAGAATCATGATGTAGGGTAGGCCACCATAGCCCAAATATCAAGATATTTTGTGTCGTTGCCTTCCCTGTGTAGTGGCTTCCTACGACGCCATCGTGAGCCTCTGCTAATACGGCATGCCTTTCATGTTCCAGACCGTATCGATGCAGTATTTCATCAGCTCCTAGTTTGTATAATTGGCTCGCGATGATAGTAAAGTCCGCCGCCCTAGTAACCAAATCCTTCTTCTGCTGTACCGAATAGTATGTCGGGGCCACGCCTGTAGTTAGGAACTGAATGATATTAGCGAAGTGTGCGTCAACGACCTTAATGGTGAACAACTGTGCATCCATTAATCCTTCCTCCAAGTTAGTCGATTCTTCGCCCGTCTCAATGCGGCACAGATGATTTGGCCCCACATTCAGCCTTCCTGGCTTGACTATGACTTCAAAATTGTATTCCTGAAATAAAAACAACCATCTACAAATCTTCCCCCCCAACACGGGCTTGTTCACAAGGTATTTTAAAGCTGAATGATCGGTAAACATCTTAAAATGCCCTCCTAATAGATAGTGTCGATATTTCTGTAATGCATATACCATAGCCAGTCCCTCTCGTTCGGTGGTGGAGTAGTTGTGCTCTGCGCCAGAGAGTTTTCTACTAGAAAAGGAAACTGGGTGATCAATATCTCCCTCCCCAGGCTGAGTTAGGACAACTCCCAAGGCGATTCCTGATGCATCCGAATGTACGTGAAATTCCTTCGACCAATCAGGAAATATTAGTATGGGTGCAGAGACCATCTTCTCTTTGAGTAGTTCAAAACTCTTCTGACATTCATCATTCCAAAAAAATGGAACATCCTTTTTAAGCAGTTTTTCCATAGGTGTTGTGATCAATGCATACCCCTGAATGAAATTTCTGTAGTAGCCCATGTGTCCGAGAATCGAACGCAGCTATTTCTCCGTTGTTGGAACCGCTAGGTTTATGATTACTGCGACCTTCGCCAGATCAACCATCAGCCCTTTTTGGCATACTATGTGTCCAAGCAAGATTCCAAAAGGCACACAGAAGATACATTTCTTGATATTCAAGGAAATCTGGTGCTTCCGAAAGGAATCCAACATCATGCGCAGGTTGGAGACATGCTCCTTTACCAAGCCGAATACAGTCCAGTCATTGAAATAAACTTCCAAAAACTTATGTATGAATTCTTTGAATATGGAAACTACTACTATTGAGAAGATAGCAGGTGCATTCTTGAGACAAAAGGGCATGATCGTATACTGAAAGGATCCCCATTCTGTGGAGAACGTAGTCTTATTGCGATCTTCAGGTGCGATTCTGATCTGATGGTATCCTGAGAACCCATCAGTGAAGGAACATGTTTCCTGTCCGCCCACTCTATCAAGGATTTCATCTGAGAAAGGCGTAGGGAAGGGGTCATGTACACAGTTAACGTTTAACTTGCGTGGGTCCATGCAGATTCGTGTCTCCCCCTTTGTTTTCTTCTCCTGGACGACCATTGGACTTACCCAATCAGACTGTTCAACCGGTTCAATGATACCTGCAACAAGCATTTTGTCCAGTTATTCTCTGACTTTTTGCTTATATTTAGGGTTCAGCTAGTAAGGCCGCTGCTTTACGGGGCACACCTCTGGTTTCAAAGTGATGTGCATAATGCCTAGGTCCCCCATGATTCCTTTGAGCTTAGAAAACGTTGTTGGGTATAAGTCCTGATATTCTATAAGTAGCTATGCAATTTTTCCTATGGTTCCTTCGTCCCAATAGTCCCTAATCTTGGCCAACTTAGGATATTCTTCCATCCCAATATTAATTTCGCGTAGCTTGAGAGGCTGGGTAACATCAATATTCTATAGCGGAGGTCCAGTAACTGTATGGTCTCCCTAATATTTTTGGACAGAGATGTTCCGATGATTATCTTCTTCTTCTTCTATTGCCAAGCTCTGGCAGTCGACTATGTCCTGCATCTGTGCTTCCCATGTTAGGACCTTTGGTGCAGTGTGATGGCATGAGTCATTAAATACGAAAGCATCGATACTGTTGGAACAGGGTCTCCTGCAATCTGCAAAGCTAGTCCAAAAATTAGCAACTCACTCAGATATTTTCTCATTCAGAAAGTTTCTCACTCAAAAAACGACAAAATAAGGCAAAGCGCAACATATAAGAGGCTTGTCTCCAAATTCTAGCTCTTGCAAATGCCTTGATGTTGGGGCCCTTGTTTTTAAATAAAACAGATTTTGAGTTGCAGATAACAAGTGGCAGGGCGAAACCATGGTAGACAGGGAGTTGTCACAGTTGCGAAGGGCAGAAGAATAGGTGGCGTGGCTGTTGCGGGAGCAAGCACAGATGGCAGAAGAAAGCGACAGAGAACAGAAATTGGAACTACCAGTCATCAAGGAGACACAACAAACGGCAGGGCGGAAAGGAAGGAAGAACTGTCAGCTGCATTGGCCAAGGAACAAATAGGTAGCTGGCTAGTAGAGACAAGAGGTTAGCACAGTAGGGATCAGAGGACAGGAGCCGTATGAGAGCTCTGTTCGTTCTATTCATTTTGTTTTCTCTCTCTGCTTATTCTGTTCTATCCCGTGTGATATTGTTGTAATAAGTTCTGCTAAGAACACTCTAAGGAGTAGTGTAATCATCTCTTGTTGTCAATATAGTGCAAGTTTTTCTATGGTCAATGTTCTAAGTATTGAACTGTGTTCATGATTCAGTTGAATGTGTAGGTTATTTTAAAATTTGGTTTGTCTGTTTTGGATACATTCCTAAGCATTGTCATTTGTAGCGCAGTTATATATATATATATATATATTTGGGGCCCTTAGCCTATCTATTTTATGATGTATGATATTCCTGAATGATACCCGATCTAATCCTAACCTTAGTACGGTCACAGCACGCCTCGGGTGAGACTCTCTGCACTTCGGAGTAGAGTGAAAATGCTGGCGTTGTGCTAGACTACTATGGAAAACCTTGTTGGCCTCCATCTTTAACCTGGGTCTTGCCCAAGAGACCTCTTCCCTTGCCAACAAATGGTTCCATTGTTGGGACCTAAAATTCCATGTTGGAACTATACCATGGTATCGCGGATCTTCGAGAAAGAAATACGGAACTGGTGGGATAACCAGCTAGATCATTTCATAGCTCAACAAGTAGACCTGAGATAGTAAAAGGATAAAGCTGTTAAGAATAGGGTTATTTTCTTTGAATCTGCCAGTGATATCTATGAGATATTTTGGGGAAATTTCTAAAGGAGCTTTATAACTGGTTGAGGAGACTACAGACCAAGACAGTCCCAAGAAGCTCGCAAAAATTTTGTCGCAACTGGTTACACATAGATCTGGTAGCACTCCATCGGTTAGATACCAATTTGACCTGAGCAGTAGATTTCTAGGTGCAATCTACCTTGGAGGGATATATAGTGGAGTTTGCAGCCGAGTGTTGCTAGTCTTTCTCGAAAGCAGAGGACATATTCAGGTCGGGGTTGCGGGGAGAGCTGTTGAAAGAGATCCCTCTGTGGATCAAAGCTTTGATGGTGGATGAAGGATTGATGGAATTCAAGAAAGTTGAGATGGAGACCTAAACCTCCAGTAATGGGGGAGGGAGCTGAGGTAGAGACGCTACAAGTACGTTGGAAAGGGGAATAAGGAGATGGATGCCGAAGCCTCCAGTAGGTTGAGGGAAAGACGAGCACATCAGAGGGCGCAAATCACTGAGAAGTGGTGAGAGAGGGTGATGAAGGAGTTGGAGAAACAGGAAAGGAATAGAAAAGACAAAGAGGAGGTGCCTCAAATAATGAAGGAGATGGAAGGTCAGGTGTGTTCCTAGGATATAGGAGGGACCACCAAGGAAGTGCGGCAGGTGTATAGGAGCCCAGAACAAATAGAGAAGGGAAAGGAGTATGACAAAGATAATGCGTGCCTCGAGGAGACGTCCGATGTGGAGTTTCACATTGCAATGGAGCAGATATTCAAAGAGGGGCCGACACCCATAATCCTAGGTAACTCTATTCCCCAAAGTTCAAGTAGCTCTAGTCCCAACCTTCCCCTAGTACTCTATCAGCCATTAGGTGAAATTTTTGTTAAGTTATGGGAATTGAGTAAGTTAAATAGTGTTCAGTCTACAACAATAACACACACTAGCAGTGGTGCTAGTAATACCATTTCACAACCAGGAGTCAGGGGTTTTGTTCCAGTAACCCCCATAGTAGAAAGCATGGCAGGATCATTTACCCGATACCCAGAGTTCTCTGGGAGGGGTAACGATGATGTGGAACAACACTGGTACCTCTGCGAGGCCACCTGGAGGGTTCAACAGACACTAGAGGCAAGTAAGTTGATAGAATTTCAAACCACTCTTAGGGAGAGAGATCTACGCTGGTTTATAAAATGGTTTGAAGCACATCAGAACCCAGTGATAGCCGATGTGAAGAGAGATTTTGTTAAGGAATTTAAATTACCCCAAACAAATCAGCAGGGGTTGTCAGAAATGTGGGAGATCAAGCAGTGAGAGGGGGAAACCGCATGGGATCTAATGAGGAGATTCAAGGATGCAATTGGAAAGCTCAACTATCTAATCAATCCTAACCTTCAAAGGGATTGGTTCATCAAAGCCCTCCTTCCCTTAACAAGAACTCCGCTAACACAACAGAAGATCGAGACATTGCAAGATGCATTGGAGTAGGCTATGAAAATGGAAGCCATGTCAGGATATTCGCAAGAATTCAAAGGGGGAGTATCAGCTCCAGACCCCGCCATACTGGGGTTGCAACATCATATAGCCAGCCTAACAGAGAAGCTGAAGGAAATTCAACCAATGCGGCTGGTAAGACCAAACATATGGTGTACACACTATCTATTGGAAGGACACGTGGTAACCGAATGTCCTAGGTTGCGGGGCTAGAATGTGGGGACATCAGCAACAGGAGCACAAGGAGCTCCGCCAGTAGGAGGGGTGGTGCAGATAAAGACCCAGGGACTATATCCACCACAACATCAGTACATGGTCTTCCCTACACAATAAAACCTAGCTGCAACTGAATATTGTGAGATATGAAAAAGCATGGGTCATCCACCCCGCCTATGTCCAATCTTGCAAAAATATTCCAACGTTCTGAACAACATAAATTGTGAATTTTGTGCTTCTACCACGCACAACATAGAGCAGTGTAGGGATATGGATGCATTAGCAGAATGATTGGACATGCCTTCATATCGAGTGAAAGAGCTTCCTAGAGGATGAGGGGGAGGCATAAGAGGAGGCAAGATGAGAGGAAGAGGGCCAGTACGATGCTACAACTGTGACTAGGAGGGTCACGTAGCGAGGGAGTGTCCGCTCCCTAGGAGACCCTGGTGCTCTCAGTGCAGGGTTAACATGCACGCAACAGAACACTGCCTAGAGCTCATTAAAATATGGGAAGAAAGAGCCAGACAAAGAGGAGAAAATTTGGTAAATGTAGAGCCAAGGATAATAGAGGCTCAAGCGATGTAGAATGTGGCCATAGTGACGCGAGGAGGAAAAATAACCAGGGAAGATGCACAGACGTCAGAACCGATAAAATTGATAAGGCCAACATCTTCAAAGCCACTGCTCAAGCTGGAAAGACAAAAGAAATACTTTAAAGAAGCGGTGGAAACCTTTGCCCAACTTGGGGGAAGCAAAAACATTGAGTTGCCATAGGCCAAAGAAGATAACCAAGCTAGTACAAATACCATGATTGAAGAATGGTTCCGTCTGTTTCTAAAAATTGTTAACAACGAACCAATGCTAGAGAACTTAAAGAAAAACTTGGAAAGGGTGGTGCAGGAGGCCACAAGACTAGGGGAGTTAGATGATACAACACATAAATATATGAAGAGTGAAAATAAACAAAAGAAGGACGAGAAAAGAGTTTCGGGTAAATACTCAAGTTGCTGGATTCCAAATTAAGGACACAATGCTTGACCTAAGGTTAGATGTAAATATATTGCCAAGAAAGACATGGGAAGCATTGGGAAAGCTGAAGCTAATGTATTCACCAATTCAACTATGTATGGCGAACCAGTACTGCGTTGTGCCCATAGGCAGACTGGAGGAGGTTGAAGTCGATGTTACGGGTGTAAAGACATATACAGACTTCGAGGTGATATACATTATGGGGGATAAACATCCTTATCCAACATTATTGGGGATCGACTGGGGTTTTGAAAACTTCGCAATCATAGACCTAAAGAAGGAACTGATGATTTTCGAAGACGGGGAGGTCACGTTCACCCAGCCACTCGACTCGTATCAAGGTCCCCGATACACAGAGTCTGTTGATAACAAAGAAGATGCTCAGCTTCTTGACCATCTATATCATATGACTGTAGGAAGGGAGGATTACATCAACCCGACAGTGGTGGGATCTATGAGTTGGCGAAGCATTCAAAGCTCAGACTTAGGCTCAAATATAGCCTGGGATTATTGGTAGCACGGGGGATATGAGACCAATGCAAGAAGATGCGCCAACATCAAAATAATCAATTGGATCGAGACTGAGGTAAGGGAATACCCAACCTTGTCAAATATAAATGCTGTTAACACTTTTATTTCCAGAGTAGAAGATAAGGTGCCAATGGACCACAGGGTCCCACTCATGGATATGGCCTTGCAATCCACATCAGCAAGGTGCTGGAGTAACTATCGCAACTCACTGTCGTGATGGGACAAAGTTGCAACAGAATTGAGGGCTAGGTTCAAAGAAGAAGAAGAACCTCATTTCACTAAAAAATACCAAGGCAAATCAGACCCTAGAAAGCACCTGACAAAGTGTGAGGATCAATGGAAAGATGCAGGGTACCCGGAAGAGCTGTGGGTACACAGGTTTATACATTCACTGGATGTGATTCTGTAAGCTTGGTACCTAAATGAAGAAAGGAAAAGAGGAACCAGTACTTGGAAGACCATTTCAGAGAAGTTCACACAATGCTTCTCATTTGAAGGAAAAACATAATCGGTCACCCAAACACTGCAAGCTATCAAAAGAGTGTTGTTCTTCCCAGAGATTCAGGAGGAAGAGGAGAAATTTCTCCCAAGTCAAAGCATCAAACAGTCGGTAGCATGTACGAAGATAAACATCAAAATAGATGATGATCATCTAGAGGGACAAAGACATCTTTACTTCTAGGAAAAGGAAGGGGAGCGGGATATTAAAGAAGACCCGATGACGGAAGGAATTCATCTGCTACAGCTGAAAACCAAGAAAATGAACATTGGGACCGAAGAGAAGCCCAAAATTGTGTCGATCAGTGATTAGTGGGATGCCGAGATGACTAAGGAGATATTCAATCTGCTGCAAGAATACGAAGACTTGTTTCCATCACTAGTAGCAGAGTTGAAAGGAATAAAGGGAGACCTGGGGGAGATGCATATAATCTTGAATCCCGATGCAAGACCATTCAAGCACATACCCTACAAGCTAAATCCAAGAGTCAAAGAAAAGGTTAAAGCGGAGATTGATAAAATGCTAAAAGCAGGGTTGATATTCCTGGTGAAAGAAGCAGAATGGGTAAGTCCAATAGTCATACAAAGCAAAAAGGATAAGTCTGAAATTTGAGTCTATGTTGACTATAGGAGCTTGAATAATGCCTGTATACATGACCCATTCCCTACTCCGTTCAGTGACAAAGTCCTCGACAATGTTGCGGGGAATGAAGCTTATTCTTTTGCGAATGGATTTTCAGGATACCATCAGGTCAGGATATCTGAAGAAGATAAGAGAAAGACAAATTTCACCACTGAATGGGGTTCCTTTGCATATCATGTAATGCCATTTGGATTGAAAAATGCACCAGCATTACTTTCACGTATTGTGATAGCAAGATTCCAATAATACATCCACAAATTCCTGGAAGTCTATATGGATGACTGGACTATCTACAACCTGTTAAAATACCATGCAACGTTACTGAAGATAATGTTTGACAGGTGCAGGCAACTTCAGATCTCATTAAACCTCCAGAAGTGAATTATGCAGTGCCTTTGGGACACTGCTGGGACATGTTGTATGCAACTAAGATAACAACTACATAAAGATAACAGCCCCATTGGAGAAGCTGTTGCGGAAGTCAAAGCAGTTCAGCTGGACAGAGGATTGCATGACAGCCCTGAATACTTTAAAGGAGAAATTGGCAAGTGCGCCAATATTGGTTCACCTAGATTGGGACAAGCAATTTCACATCCACATTGATGCTTCGAGCATCGCACTTGGAGCAGTCTTGGCTCAACCAGGAGAAACTTCAATTGATCACCCATTTTACTTTACAAGTCGTAAACTATCAACATCAGAACGGAACGGAACTACAACAGAGTGGGAAGCATTAGCAATGGTGTATTCACTTCAAAAGTTCCACCACTACCTACTAGGAGGTATGTTTAAATTTTTCATAGATCATTTAGCTTTAAAGTACCTAGTAAACAAACTGATCTTAGAAGGAAGAATATTCAGATGGCTCTTACTGTTTCAGGAGTTCACTTTTGAGGTGATAGTGAAACCCGAGAGATTAAATGTGGGGCCTGACCACTTGTCGAGGCTCAAAAATGGAGAAAATGGAGGATCTCTAGACGATCAGCTGCTAGATGCTGATATTTTCAGAGTAGAATCCATCCTAGAATACTTAGACCAGATAGAAACCTAGCTAACAACAGGACAGTGCCGAAAAGAGTACACTGTTGTCCAGAAAAGACATCTAGTAGTATGAGCAGCGGAATATCAGCTAATAGTAGGACACCTGTATAAGCTGGGGCTAGACCAAATCCTACGAAGATGTGTCCTAGATCATGAAAGGGAGGGAATGTTGTGGGAATTCCACTGTGGAGTTGCGGGAGGGCACATTGGAGCAAAACCGACGGCGAGAAAAATACTGTAGGCGGGGTTGTGGTGGTCGGCAATCCACATGGACTGTAAAGAATTTGTTAAAAAGTGTGATGTATGTCAAAGGACGAGATGACCGTCACATAGGGATGAGCTACAACTTCATCCAGTAAAGGCACTGTAACCATTTGAGAAATGGGCAATTGATTTTATAGGACCGATTGCACCTGTTGCAAGACACTCATAGGCCAGGTATATCATAACAGCAACATACTACTTGACAAGGTGGGTAGAAGCAATGTCAGTGAAGGATTGCACAGCCGAAACAATGACTCCATTTATATTTGAAAATATCATCACAAGGTTTTGTTTCCCGAGAAGTCTGACAAGCGATCAGGGTACTCATTTCATCAATGCTACCATTAAGTCCCTGCTAGAAAACTTCATGATACAACATCATAAAAGTAGTCCTTACCATCCGCAGGCCAATGGTACAATAGAAGCATTCAATAAGATTCTTAAAAAGGGATTAACAAAGATTTGCAACACAGAACAAGATGATTGGGATGAACTTGTACCAGCAACACTGTGGGCGTATAGGACAACCGTCAAGAGACTCAACAACCAGACCATGTTCCAACTGGTGTATGGCAGAGAAGTAGTAGTACCAACAGAATTCATCATATCCACTCTCCTAATCGCAACGTCGCTCCAACTATCAGAAGAACAGTCACTGAAAGAGCAGTTACATGAACTACAAGAGTTGGAAGAAGATAGGTTTCTAGTAGAATTCCACCAAACTTTCTAGAAAGAGAGACAAAAATCTTGGCATGATCGCCATATTAAGCACAAAACGTTCCTGGTCAGTGGAAAAGTTTTTCTTTATGACAGTAAGTTTCAGAAGTTTCCTGGCAAACTAAGAATTCATTGGCTAGGTCCATACAACGTAGTAGAAATCAGATATTCAAAAGTAGTGCAGTTAGCACAGTTGGATGGCCAGATACTACCAGGATGGGTGAATGGCACACGCCTGAAGCCATATCATGAGTAAGCTCTAAATTTCAAATTTCAATAACCCTCACAACCGAGAGGAGTCAATATGGTAGATTAGGTTAGATAGAGTCAATAACTCTCTCGCACCCGAGAAGAGCTTAGGTAGAAGTCCCAATAACGAAACTTTAAAGCATAACAAATACACAGAGTTGAGTTGGGGAGACTGCAACGCAACCAATTTTGGTCGGGGGGAGGGTAATGTCTAGTGTGTCATCCAGGTCAGAGAACAGGTGTGTCAGCTATCATTCCATCATCATGAATCATTGTACCCATTTCCGTCTGTAGGATTACCAATATTTGAAAAGTAATTTCCATAATTAGTATCGTCCATACCACAATAAATTTTCCATAATAGGCCATAATCATTAGCCATCGTCTGCCCAACTCCCAAAATCACAATTAGCCTTGTCAGAACCCACCTCATCCTGGTAACTAATCACACGATTATAGCCATGGGGGAAGGCAGGGAAAATTAATTAGGTATATGGGGTCTTATCAACCTCATGCATGCCGGTTACTTACATAACTTGCATGAAAGAAAGCACGGCCATGCCGGAGGAGTTTGAGTTAAAACTAGAAACAACAAAAGTAGCAAGAGAAACAACATCAGAAGAAGTTCAAAAGGGGCATCTAGAGGTAGGAATTTATAAGGAAAGAGAAGGCATAGCTCTACAGGTGTACCAGAGAAGAGTGAACATGACCAAGGTAGCGCTAGCAGTAGTTGAGCAGGAGCTGGATGGAAGAATTTAAAAGTTGGAATCGCTAGTAGGAAAATATGATAGCGCATCGCTAATAGATTCCGACCTGATGGATTCTTTTCAGTTCCCAGTGATGAAGAAACAGGTCTACATGGAGGATTATGCCACAGAAGTAGGACGAGAAGCAACAAGAGTACTCCCAGAGTTGAGAGGTGTCTAGCAGTCCACCATATTGAACCTCCGAAACCTTCCAGTGTTCGGCACCACGGGGGCTGCAATGCAATGCAAAAAGTTCCTGCTGAGCAGAATTCACAATGGGTCACTATGGCTTAGAAGAGAAATACGAATTCATGTAGAATACATTCACAAATTGACCGGGCTATCTGAGGAAGGGAGATACGTCTCCACGACATTCCAAGTTGTGTCAAAAAGAGTGAAGAAAGCAGGAGATGGTGACTACTACAGGAAGCATGATACCAAGAAAGGAGGAAAAGGGGCCAAGATAGACTTGATCAACAAGCTAGCAATCAGGTTTGCTTGCTATCTGCTCACGAGAGAAACCATGAGACATTACACAAAAGGGGAGTGTACATTAGATACTATCTTAGTGGTGGAGCATTGTGTCCAGGGGAATAGCTAAATTGGTGTTCCTTCCTACTTAATGAGTTATTTGAAGCCTGTGAAGATAATTACAAGAGGGCCACTGGGTTCATCTACGGTTATCTTTTCATGGCATTGGTGATGTGGAAATGGACCTTCCCGGGCATTAGACAACCTATAGAAATTTCAACAGGTCAACCTTTAGCAATGAAGTTCATGCCTTGGAAAGCGTCAGGGGACCCCAGCACCAAGGAGGTGAACGAAGAAGCCTTCAAGTTCTGGTATAGCTAGATGGTTGACATCACGATGACACAACAGAGAATCCTAGGGAGCTTGCTGGAAAATTATTCTGCGCAAGTATGGTTTGGGGTCAGCCATAAGCAAACATACATCAGGCCAACTTGTGTACCGAAATCGACCTTCAGGATGAGTCCATTGAAGTTCCAGATTGATGAAAGAACCTTCCACATCGAAGTATGTTCCTGGACAAGGGTAAAAATGGAGGTTAGGAGTGGAGTATATGTCTATTCATTCAAAGGCATGCTGCTGGAGCCATTGCCAGGGGAGACACCAAAGGAAGCGATGACCAAGATTTCGCGACTGCAATTGACACCAATCATCCAAGAGCTAAATACAAAGGTATAAATCTTTAACCAGGTAGTCCAAACTCTAACAAGTGAGTCTTCATTGTTTCCCACATTTTCAGAATTTCAGGCCTCCCACTCCGCCTCCTCTTCCACCACAGTCCCTATAGTCACGACCATACCACTTAATCTGTTCAATTCACTAGTAGCAACAAGCACAGTGCCTGTCAAAAAGAGTAAAGCCTCAAAGCCACTCGTAGCTACCCCAAAAGCAAAGAAGGCAAAGCTTGTAGTATCAAGCTAGGTCATTGATCTTACAGGGGAAGATTAAATGCAACCGATGGACACGGGGGCCCTAATCCAAGAAGATTCATTGACAGAACCCCAGGTAAATTAGGAGCTATCTCTATTCAACCCTTATTCTTTTTTGAATATTCATACATCCCCACCTCGCACCCACCACTCATCGCCCCACACCTCACTCACATCTAAAGACCATCAAGCCCGAACACCCTTCACATCAGCCTCCATATCTGACCCAATCAAAGTAAAGAGTAAGACAAACAGAGACAATGAGGCAGAATTTAACTCTGCTACACCATTAGTACCTGGAGTTAGCCAAACCCTAGTTGAGTAGGTCACTTTCTAGGACCTTTTAAGTTAGGGGGGATCATTTATTATAGATATAGAATCCTCGCCTACAGAGCTAAACACATTTTAGTAGGCCAATTTGATACTTCACCAGATACAACCCAATCTAAACATGGGTAACCCTACTAATCCACTGCCACAACCAACACCGCCGCCATCACCGGAGCAACACTTAGCCAAATCCATTGCAATCGGTCAGCCACTCTAGGAGAGGCCGCCAAATCAAAGTATGACTGGGGCTGAAAACATACAGACCTGGGGAACAACACAGTTGTATAATTTTATTCAACGAGCAACATAGCAAGCCGAAGGGCTTCACACAGAGCTCTAGCATAAATTCGAGCAGCAACAGGAACAGATAATCGCACTTACTGAAGAGCGTGAACAACTGAAGATAGAGAATGACCACTTTCAGGGCCAATTGGACACAATGACACAGATCTTCAGGAATCTTTGGCCCATGGTAACGGCTCAAAACACTTAGATATCAGATGATATATCAGATAGTGACATATTCGGATGATCAATTCACATCCGAGTGGCCTGTTCGAACCTCAGTCAAGAAAATAGGGAACTAAAAGCAGCACTGGAAACAATGCCCGTGCTACCTGACACAACGGTCATTTACATGGAAAAGATAATAGAAAGGTAGAACCAGGTAGCTGGGATGCAGGAAACTCTGAGTACTGTAGCAAGGGAAGCGTACGACCTACTGAAGGGTCTACACGATTGCTCAACATCGCTCAATTTGAAATCATAGCCAATTTCAGTGCAACTACAGCAGGTGTCGAAGGAGATTCAAGAAGCCACAGACCCCAATGGACTTTACCAACTGTACAACCAAGCAGAAGAGCTGGAGGTCAAGATACACAAAATTAAGGAGCATTCAACAACAGTAAAACAGGCCCTCCGGGAGCTAAGGCAGCCTGTCAAACTTACTACCTAGACGATGCAATAGATGGCCGTTGAAGCCAACATTAAAATTAAATATGTCTTTGGGAAGCTGCCAGTAGTCTCCGGGGAGAAAGAAGCATAAAAAATCACGGTAGAGATAGACGTGCTCCTACAGGAATGGCAACAAGCCATTTCCGGTTTTAGAGAACTCAAGGCGCTAGCACTAACAAAGGTTCCCAAGTTGGGGCCCTTGTTTGAAAAGTATGGAGAAAAGGAGAAGGCAGGACTAGCCACGGAAGCAAGTGGGCCAATTGAGACTGAGGCAGTAGGAAACAATTGACTTAGGATGAGTCAATAGGATGTGGTCGGGGCCTATTGGGGCCCTTGTTTTGAAATAAAACAGATTTTGAGTTGTAGATAATAGGTGGTAGGGTGCAACCACGGTAGACAGGGAGCTGTCACGGTTGCGAAGGATGGAAGAACATGTGGCGCAGTTGTTGCAGGAGCAAGCACAGATGGCAGAAGGAAGCGACAGAGAAGAGACAATGGAACTCTCAATCATCAAGGAGACACAACAAACAACAGGACGGAAAGGAAGGAAGAAATGTCAGTCGCGTTGGCCAAGGAACAAATAGGCAGCTAGCCAGTGGAGATAGGAGGTTGGCGCAGTAGGGATCAGAGGACAAGAGTCATAGGAGAGCTCTGTTTGTTCTGTTCATTCTATTCTCTCTCTCTGCTCATTTTGTTCTATCCCGTGTGATATTGTTGTAACCAGTTCTGCCAGGAATGCTCTAAGGAGTAGTGTAATCATCTCTTGTTGTCAATATAATGCAAGTTGTTCTGTGGTCAATGTTCTGATTATTGAACTGTGTTCATGATTCAGTTGAATGTGCGGGTTATTTTAAAATTTGGTTTGTCTATTCAGGATACATTCCTAAGCATTGTCATTTGCATCGTAGTTATATATATATATTTGGGGCTCTTATCCTGTTTGTTTTATGATGTATGATATGCTTGAACGATACCTAATCTGATCCTAACCTTAGTACGGTCGCGACACACCTTGAGTGAGACTCTCTGCTCTTCAGAGTAGAGTGAAAATGTCGGCGTTGTGCTAGACTACTGTGGAAAACCTTGTTGGCCTCCATCCTAAACCTGGGTCTTACCCAAGAGACCTCTTCTCTTGCCAACACTTGAAAACAACAGGTAAAATCATGTATAAATTCTCACCCCTCGCTATGTATCCATAATAGCAAGAAATAATTAAATTTGCAAACTTAGATGTTAAGGGGAAGAACAGTGGCTAGTTAGCTTGGCCACCATTGTGACGTATGACTAGGGAGAACTGCAAAGTCACGCCACCTGGGCATGCAAAATAAAAAATTAAATCAAGTGGAGTAGAGGAGAATGAGGGGAGGAAACACATAATTCATCATGAATTAATAGAGATAAGGAAACCAAAGTCTCTAACGAAAACTGGAGCTGAGGCCAAGTTACATAAACACTCTAAAATTAGATGCGAAATCTAATAAAAGGAGATCTCGTCTCATCCAAACCAACGAATTGAGAATTTTTTAGGTAAGAGAGACCGACGGAAGACCGCAACATAGCAATAGTGAGCTTCAATTGTGTATTTTGGGATAACAACAGAACAATGTCACGCTACCCATGGCCTAGTCCTCTTTCATAAATATGAGTAGGGAAGCTTTTATAGCAACCCAAACAAGGCATAATTCCACTCCTAGCCTTAGAGAAGAAGAAGATGAACTAGAAGAAGAACCAAAAGAAGAAGAAGAACCAGCAGAAGAAGAGGAACCAGAAGAAGAACCAAAAGAAGAAGAAGAACTAGCAGAGGAAGAAGAACCAAAAGAAAAAGAGGAAGAGACAAAGGCCAAGGAAAAATAGAAGAGATGGCAATAGAAGTCATAGAGGTAGCAGAAAATGAGCAAGAAACAGACTCCCAACACAACACCACATCCCCTCAAGGCAAAGAGGTAGTTGCCACCTTAGCTCCTCCTAGTGTAAAGAGAAAAAGGAAGACCTCTATGTATTTCAGAGCTGCTAAGAGTGAGAGGATAAGTCAGAGAGAGACAGAAAATCCTCCCATGAGGCCGATTATCATTGAAGAATCATCAAGGGAGGAGGAAAGAATCGAAGAAACCATTCTGAAGGAGCAGCTGCAGAAGGCACAAACAAACAATGTAGTACTGAAGGAGTAATTGTAGCTAAAAGGGCATCAAGTAGCCACCATGGCAGACTTATGCACAGAATCCCTTCAGCACAAATTCCCTTCTGACTCATATGTTGTGTACCTCAAGGAGCAATGGCTCCTATTTCAAATCAAAACTCTAGCCTCCCATGGATCCCTACCTTTCCAAGATTGTAGGCAATTCATGGATTTCTACAAGCAAGCTAACATGGCTAATCAGGCAAAGATGGCAGAGTTTTATGTGGATAACCTTGTGCTAACAAATCTGGATACTTGGGACCCCAATGCTATAATGGGGGATATGCAGTTGATGGCTTTAGTGTCTTGGATGATGAATGAGGATACTAGAGCAAAAGAGATATTGTGGGTCATGAGAAGAATAAATAGAGAACCCTTACATATCAGACCATAATTGTTCAGCCCAAGAGGAGTCATCCTTAACCATCAAGAGATTGAGAGGGACCCTGCACTAGTTGAAAGCTACCTTCAAACTAAAACACAAGTAATAGGCCACTTTGATGATGTTTCTAGGGAGATAGAAGATGAGTGAATTATGTCCAGCAAGAGGATATGGAACAACCTCCCGCACAGCCTCAAGAACAGGGAGTACCATACTCCACAAAGATTGAGGGGTGCATTGGAAAGGGAATCATTATGCAAGAGGGCCATGTAGGCCAAAAACATCCAATGGTTGGGACTAAATCTCAACCCACCTTTGCTGCTGGGGCTGAATGATGAAAAGGACACAAATGCACAAGATAAAGAATGGGAGAATGCAGAAAAGAATAATGGTCTTTACTCCCTTTGGGAAACTGATGAGCTCCATCATTAAACATATTTGGAGGGGTTACTATAGTCACCTTTTTTCCTTCTTAGATCTCTTTTTCTTGCATTTTTTATTATTATTTAGTTTTATGATGCTAGTATAGGTGGTGATTAAGGCTAACATACTTTGAGTGCCTAATATAAGGTTGAGTGAAGAAAATAATGAATTATTAATCATTTTTATAAAGATTTTATCATAAAGACTTGGAGGAGACAAAAAAGAGGAATTATAGGAGGATTGTCCACCCTCAAAGGTAGCCGAAAGATCCCAAATATTCTCTCTAGCAATTCAAATTCCAAAAGCAACCAAAGGAACCCCAAGGATTCTCTCCAGCAATTCGAATTCCAGAGGAAACCAAGCAAATCAAAGAGGAGTGCACCCAATCCTTGTTCACTGAGAGTCAAGTGGAATCAATCACCATTTTCCAGGGAGTTGTTGGTAGCTTCCCTGTAGAATAAATAGAGAAGAGCTAGAGCTAGGAAGAGTTAGCCTATTCAAGTTAGTAAGTTGATTCCATTCACAACCATTGTTGTGAGATATTGAGCTTTTTGTTTTATTCAGTGATCAAACTTTCAGAGATGTATGAAGTTATTCTTTTATGAAATGAGCAGATTGATTTCATCCGACTGATTTAAGTTTCGAAGGGCTAGGATTGTGGGTTAGGGCCTAATCCATGTGCCTCAGCTTCTTTGATGTTACTATCTTTTCCTTCATTAGGGGAATTTTGAGGTCTAAAATGGGCCTCCTAAGGAAATAATAAAATAATAGCTAAACCAATAAAATAATATTTATGAATTTGCAATTCGATTTTTGCACCACAATCCATGTAACCATAGTTAATTCAATTCAAAAGTTGTACCAAAATAAAATTAATAAAAAAAATTGAATCAATGTGACTATAAATAAGAATGAGATTTTCAAGAAAAAGTCATTATCATTGAACAACTAATGTATTTGACCTTTGTACTTAAATAACTTAAAATAAAATATAAATATAAATTCATAAATTCTTAATTATATAATATGTTATTAATTAAAATTTATATTATTTAAATTGTATAATAACGTGTAATTAAAATACTATATAAAAATAATATAATATAATATAATATAATATAATAAATGTAATATATTATTTTATGTATGAATTTTATATTATATATTAAATTGATTTGATTTAGAACATAAGAAGAAATAATATATATTATAAAAGGACTATAATATATATTTTATAGCATTTAGATTATTTTTCATAAAATTATATATAACAATATATAATATTAATATAATCATAATGAAATGAATTGAATTGTATTTAAAATTAAAAAAAAAAATTGAAATAGATTTAATTATATTTATAAGTATAATATAATATTTATATACATTGAAATTTAGATTTTTTCCCCCAAACTATGTTGAACCTAATATAAGTTTTTTCAACATACAAAACTAATATAGCTTTTTTCATCATATGAAAAATAAAATGTTTTTTTTCCTTAATTTTAATATTTTTGTATTGTTATTAATATCATAATAATAATATTTATACATTTGATTTATCTTAAAATTACAAAGTTACATTTTTATTTCATATGTATAATTTATATGTATATATATTAACTTATAATTAATTTGAAATTGTAATATTAAATAAAATGAGATGAATATATAATTTAAAAATAAATATATGAAAATATACAAATATAATATTTATTGAAAAGTGTGTAAATACATGAATATTGTGTAGGGATATGCATTGTTTCTTTTAAAAAATATGAAATGACAATAAGAATATTTTATTCAAAAAGTGTGAAATGACATTTATTGTGAAGACTTTACTTTATGATTTTAAAAGTAATTATAGCACTACCATGGTTAACCATGAGTTTTCATCAACCATTGAGAATGTGACAAGTAAATACCTTTAGCTCAAGCAATGTCACATCAACCATTAGGGATGATGTCATCCCCTAAAATGTGATTAGTTCTCATAAAGTGAATTTTGATTGTACATTTTCCTTAGGAGGCCCATTTTAGACCTCAAAATTACCCTAATGTCTATCATTTAGCTAGTTTTGCTTCTGCCATTTAAGTTAGATCTGCTTCTAATAAGTTTCATTGTTGTTTAGTTGTTGTGTTGTTGTAGTTTTTAATTGATTATGCGTAGTAAATAGAGGAAAAACTCCAAAAACTGTGGTCAAGTCCCCCCCTCTCATCTTTGTCAATAGATTTCGAGCAGGGTAGACCTTCCCACAGGCCAAAATTTCTTTCTGTTTGAGTTTTCGAAAGAAATTGTATTACCAAGTCCAAGCCTTTTTTTCATTATTTTATCACGCATTTATGTCTATTTCCCATGCATAATCTGCAGGTGTGTTTCATTTCTGAGCACTGATCTTACACCTCCATTCCCCTCTTTTGCTTCTCACTTTAACGCTTTACTTACCCCTTTTCCTAACACACTTAAGCCTTTCAAGCCTTACTTCATTGTTTTTCTCCATTCACGACTGCCTTACTTTTTTTTTATGCAAAACACGTGAAAATCCATTCAAAACTCGAAAAACCGACCTCCGCCTTTGCTCCTCAAGTCTCCTGCCACTGTACGTCGCACTTCGCAAATCACAACATTTGGCTTTTACCTTTAACACTTACCGCTCGTTCCTTGCGATTGCGATATTGCGAAATCGTAAATCACACTTTGCACCACTTACCTTTTACCTTTAACACTTACCGCTCATTCTTTGTGATTGCGATATTGCGAAATCACAAATCGCACTTCACACCGTTTACCTTTTCTCCCTTAACACTTACCGCTGGTTCTTGCGATTGCGATATTGCAAAATTGTCCCCAGCTGTCAGTCCCACTGCCACATCACCATCAGAAATCGTACTTCGCATCCTTTAGATTTTACCCTTAACACTTACTGCTTGTTCTTACGATTGCGATATTGTGAAATCACAAATTGCACAGTTTAAATTTTCGCATAACTCTTACCACTCATTTCGCTGATGCGATAAATCCACCATGTCACTCATCACACTTCGCACTTCGCAGAACTTACCACATTGTAAATCGCAACCTGCAACTTTTACCGCATCATCAATCACACTTCTCACATTTTAGTTCATTCTTGTTAATCCTTACTGATATTCCTTTAAACTTGTGATATTACGATTCGTGACCCGCCACGTCACTCGTTGCACTTCACACTTCACACAACTTAGTTCATTCTTGTTAATCCTTACTGCTATCCCTTTAAACTTATGAAGTTGCGATTGCAACATCGCACATCATAACTTTTGTCCTCCATCTCACTCTGCAATTGTATTTTTGAGTTATGTTCGCTCCAAAGTCATTTATCACACTATCATAAAGTTTTATAAAGGTTTAACCCCCTCTTTCTACTTCCAAACCTTGTTTCATGTGTTAAACCCCCCATTAGCCTCTTTTAACCCTTTTATTCCCTCCAAGCTGCAAATTAATTTCTTTATAATTAGAATTAAGTCATGGATAGCCTACTTGCATGGATAGAGGCAAGGTAGATAGATCATAGGATAAGTAGAGTGCATTTAGTTGTTTGGCCAAGTTAAGTGTGGTTTAGGATTAGTTTCCTTTCTTCTATTTGTTTTCTGCAAATTAAATTAGTTTCCTTCCTGTCATTTCTTTTTAGAAATTTAATTTAGTTTCTTACAATCATTTCCTCCCTGCACATTAAATTAGTTTGATCTTTGTCATTTCCTTTCTACAATGTAGTTTAGTTTCATTGAAGTGTGACAGTATTCACTGAGATCCCCTAGAAGTAGCACCCTTTCGTAAAGCAGAAGAGGATGACATGAACATAATGCATCTGCTGTGTATATAGCATTGTCACCTCAAAGTTTGTACGAACCCCGAGCTGAAAAAGTAAGGTAGGTAAACCCTTGGGAGTTGCAACACCCTTGGTGCAATACCAGGGCTCACCACTTTTTGGCGTTGTTTCCAGGGATGTGTCTAGTAGATGTTTTGATTTTGTTTTAGCATTCCTTTCTACTTTCCTTTCTTTTCACATCATTTTAGAAATATTGAAAAAATACAAAAAGATCTGATTTTCATGCCTCGTAGGATTAGGAATACTCAAAGGCAAATCTTACCTAAAACCCACACATCACCTCCTAGCCACCCTTCACTCTTCTTCAGTGGCAGTGAGATTGAACCCTTTATAGGAGAGCCTTCTGAATATTTTGATGATCCTATTTGGGAAGAAGAAGAAGACAATGTCTAAACTGAGGGGCCTACTTCACCTATCTTAACCATGGCTGGGATCTAGAGAGCCTTTCCCATAAGAGAGGCAGATGGGGAAAATAAGATGGAAAACATTATCCCCTTAGCTCTTCCACACTTCCATGGACTTACCTCTGAGGACCCTAACACATTCATGTTTGAATTTGCTGTTTCTTGTAGGAATTATGACTACACCTCTGATGATCAGAAGTTGAAGCTATTCCCATCCACCCTTAAGGATGCAACCTTGTCCTGGTTCATGGGTCTACCTGGGGATAGCATCACTACCTGGGTACATATGGAAGAGACTTTCAACAACAAGTACAAAGACTACTGTAGGTCCAAGGAAGCTAAGGATGAGATATTTAGGATGACTCTAGGGCTTGATGAATTGTAATATTCCAAAGTTAGCATACAACTAATTGGAATATTGATTTTTGTTTATAACATCTAGGAGGTGAATAAATTCCTCAAAGTATGAAAGGGATTATTAGAATAGCTGGATTTTGCACCCTCATGTGTGAAAAGGGGCAAATGCATGTGGACAAGGTCAAGTTTTACCAAGTCAACAGTGCTGCCATGGAGGGAGTGGATCACTTTGAGAGATAGCACAGTATGAATGGAAGGAAGATTATTTGGTAGAGGAAACCCTAATGAGTGGGACCCAAGGTGAGAGGACTTCCATTTTTTTAAAAGGAGGGAAAGGTAGCCATAGTAAGACATGATATGGAATATTGATTTTATGGTTTGCATGACTATTCTGCATTCTTCAACTGTTTAGTTGAGATTGTTGTGCTGCTTATCATAAGGCATTCATGTTTAGGAATTCCTTCTTCTTTCAAGAGAGGCCTCTTGAGGGAGCTTGTACTTCATTTCTCCACATCCAGGCTTGAGGCCAAGCTACCTCCTTTAGCTACAATGTAGTTTCTGTTTAGAGCTCGGTTGTGTTGCAGGGTGTTGCAGTGGAGGGTTGATAACACCACTTCCAGAGCTTGTTTTTCAGTGGAGGAATCTTTCCTTCTCTTGGGAGATCAGTTAGGAAGATTTCTGAGCACATTTCACATCTTGGCACTTGGCCAAAATATTCCCCATATTCTAAAGCGCAGTCCCTTGTAGGAACTGTGTCATTTCTCATAGTGTTGCAGCAACAGGGTTTAAGCCCTTGATTTTGAGCCGGTTTTTTAGGGAAAGGGTCAATCCTTCTCCCGGAAAACTAGTAGGATGTATTTTCTTCTACTTCTTGTATCATTCAGCTATATGTATGCAGAGCTACAGTACGACTGTATTATTTCAGATCTAGATCTGTAGATCTACTCTTTTGTACTCATGCTCTCAAGAAACCCTTACCGGGTTATCTAAATAATGTATTAAGGAGGCTAGATCTCTATTTTTCTCAGCTCTTTGATTAATAAAACTCCAGATCTATTATGATCCATATTTTTCTACATAAACCCTCATAGAATAATGCTATCATATGCTTCAGGAATTCTATGTGATATAAGTCATGGGGTTTGGGTGTTTTTTGAGCCATAATAGGTTGAGGAGATCTATTTAACATAGCTAGAAGGATTTTTTTTTTATCCCCTTCTGTATATAAGGGCCATAATACATAATCTAAGGGGTAAAAGTCCTGTTTCCCACTTCTATAGCATAATTTTCTGAAAAAATTCTTTTTTCATGCATGCATTACTAAGTTTTCACAATTTGGGATATTATAGTGGTATCGGAGCATAATCTTGGCTCAACCTATGAGTTTCAAAGCCAATATGCTATAAGAAGAAGAATATAAGAATAAAAAGATCAGAATGAAGGAAATGATGAGTTTTGTCTCATCATTTTTCAGATCTATGAAGAACCTCTCTAAGGAGGTTATGCAAACTAAATAAGAAATAAGCAGTGAGACCTCTAGAGGGTTTCAAGAGGAGGAAGGCCCATGTACTTCCTATGAGCAGACAAGAGAACCAATGTTGCAGAGAGCTCCAAAGCACTCCACAACACCCTTTCCTTTTGAGAAAGGAGATAGATTGCAGAAAGATGAAGGGCACTTGGATCACAAGATTCTAAGTGAATACCTTGTGGAGTACAAATCTAAACCTAGAACCTTCAAGGAGACTCTAGCTTTACCACAGTACATTCAACTGGAGGAATAAAGGATACCTTGAAGCAAATGGAGAATCAAGGGCAATAGATTTCTATTGTATACTTTCGATGGGTTATCTACAGCAAAGGCTTGGGTGAGAAAACTAGATGCATTCTTCCTACTACATCCAGTGGAAGAAAGAGAGGCTGTAGAGATAGCAGCGCTGCACCTTGAAGGTGAAGCACACATATGGTGGTTCAACCATTTGAGTCATGCAAAGGTGACTTCTTTTGCTAAGTTCACTCAAAGGTTGATTAAAAAATTTGACAAAGAGAAATCAGAGGAGGAGAAGCCCTCACCACCATTAGAGGAGGCATCTACTAGCACTGATGCAACTATGGAGGAGTAGCCAACAACACCAGTAGTTAGAGAGACCATCACATTGCAGGAAGGTACTCTTGAAACCATACAAGATGCTCCTAAATTTCACCAAGGTATGCCTATACTTTCATTTCTCATTGATTCAACAAATCTTATGGGAGGGTGTGTACCATTACATTTCGCGTACTTGGAGCAGCAACATTGCATTGCGCTATGCAACCTTGAAATGTTCAAGGAAGGGATGAACCATCATCCTAATGTGCCATTGTTGAGTTGCATTCAACCCTTGTGGTTGGAATGTAGATTTTTGGAGGATGAGATGAGCATTGTTTTGGGCAATGCAATGCAGAACTATAGGTTCAGCATTGAGATGGAGTATGAGACAGAATTTTCCCCTACATGGAGATTAGCAGCGTTTTCAATGAGCAGCATTGATGAGTTGGGATCCCAACTGATATTGACACATTCTCATGACCAACAAACTTGTGTAGTAGTAGATAAAAAAATGGATGATGGAGGGGGTCTTATGATGGGTGACATATTGATGAGAATTTCTTGCCTACACCTTATGTGGATACATATGGATTCAACTTGGTCATGGATGAGTGGTATTTATATGGAGATCACCAAGAGATTGCATTTCAACATCCCATGAAATGCAAAGATAAAAATCTGATTTGGGAGGATGGTAGTCGTCATTGGAGGAGTATTAAGGAGGAGCATGGTAGGAGACATACACATGGGGATGAATGGAGGTGGATGGTGAGCAAGAAGTTGGTGAACTACTTGCAGATTTATGACACCGGGCAACAGGAGGCATGGTTGCGTTGACTACTCTTGAAAGAGTTTGGCCATCATGTGACATATCCTCTTTCAAAGGGTATGTGGGTGGAAGGAGTTTGGCAGGATACTTGCATCATAGAGTAGCAAGGAGTATGGATGCATTATGTTGATATTGAATTCTTCAAATTAGTCATTATTTTTTCACCAGATGATTTGTATGATGGAGGTATGAGGAGGCAACAAAAACTTTTGTTGCTTGCGTTGTCCTTGGGAGAGCATGGATAGATTTGCTCTCATACTTTGCATGATGTTGCAGGAGTAGGAGATGGCACTATCATGGTGCAAAGGGGCTACTCCTTAGCCTTGGATGATTAGGAGGTACTTCCACTTTGGAAGGAATTTCCTATATGTAGAAGCATTGTGGGAGATGTCTTTGACAATGGGCATGTCAAAGAATGGAGCTATGAGTTGGCAGGAACCTATTTACATAGGCCAAAAACGCTGTCACTGTGGAGCTTGGGCTTATTGATGGAGTGTCCCCAGGATCACTTCACATTTGATGCACTTGGTGAACAAAGAGGAGGTGAGAGTGATAGAGTAGTGGATGGGAACATCTATTACCGAGACATGATCTTCTTAACTTGGATTTCCAAGTGTAAGAAGGAGGATCTCCATGCAGCACATGGTTCAGTCCTCTTCATGGGAATATGTCATACCATTATGGAGAACTTATACATGGATCCATATATCACCTTAATTTCAGTACATGGTAAGAAATATGTGTTTTCATCCATTGATTTTCTAACACAATATTTTCTTCCTCTTACCATTTCTATACAGTGCATTGCTCCACAAGAGGGCAAGCTTCTCTTTGGGCTCTATGGTCAATTTTGGGCTAAATTATATGATGGAGACAACCATATTTTATGTGTCCTTGGGAAAGTGTATCATTATTCTTCTATGTATGCTCAGTTGATTCACCAAACCATTTACTATTCACTAGTAGATATGATGACATATACAACTAGCCATTTTTCAAGAAACAACTTGCCATGTTATTTTCTGAAGCAACTGTCAGGAAAACTATGATGTGACCACTTGGGAGACTATTGGTACCTTTTAGAACTATATGAAACCTTCAGTATCTTTCTCATTTGGATGCCATATGATGATCATATCCTATTCATCATATTTGGGATGGTTTGGGCCAGCTTGATTCACAACGTCGGAGAGGAGATCTTTGGAGATCTAGTCCTCTTCTTGCCACTTGAGGGAAAAATTAGTGCAGCCCAAGATTAGGAACTACTCTACACTTATCATAAGTGGAGAGATGGATAGCGTGTGGTAGGCTATTTTTTCTACCATGATCAGATTTTCAGCCCACCTACATTGCAGGAGCCAAAGGTGGAGGAGGATTTGCATGAGTTACCATTCTGGAGGGTGGCTCATTTTGTATGGATGATTTCTTGGGGATGGAGGATCCACATGGGAATGATAGTTCCCAATAAATTTCAGATCCCATTCCTCAAAGGGACCTCTGGACAACACCTTATTTCCTCCTTAATTACTTTACTTCTTCATGATGATAGCTATTTAGCTAGCTTGCATGCTTGGGAGGGGCAATATGGAGATTTATTGATGAGACAACATCTCATTCCTTGGAGGATTTTATCATATGTGGATGATACGGTAGGAGGATGGAAGACTTCTCAGTTTTATCCCTACAGTTGCTTGAGGACAAGCAACATTTGGGAGGGGAGGACTGTAATATTCCAAAATTAGCATACAGCTAATTGGAATATTGATTTTTGTTTATAACATATAGGAGGTGAATAAATGGGTAAGGAGGCCCATGCATAGGAATAAAATCCCTCATAGTGTGAAAGGGATCATCAAAATAGCTGGATTTTGTACCCTCATGTGTGAAAAGGGGAAAATGCATGTGGACAAGGTCAAGTTTGACCAAGTCAACAATGCTGCCATGGAGGGAGTGGACCACTTTGAGAGACAACGCAGTATGAATGGGAGGAATATTATTTGGTGGAGGAAACCCTAATGAGTGGGACCCAAGGTGAGAGGACTTCCATTTGTTTAAAAGGAGGGCAAGGTAGCCATAGCAAGACATGTTATGGAATATTGATTTTATGGTCCGCATAACTATTCTTTATTCTTCAACTATTTAGTTGAGATTGCTGTGTTGTTGTTGGCTCGAGGGGTCCTGACCCAGGTTCGGAGCATAAGGTTTTCCAACAAAGCCCTATACTACTGGCCCCTTCAGTAGTGACCGGCTTGCGCAGGTCAAAGTCTCACCCGAAGTAGTATGGGTGGGTGTTGGAACCAGGTTTCGACACCCTAAGAAAGGATAGGTAAGGCAAGCATAGCTGCGCTTGACCCTATGATTCTCAGATTTCCTTGTTCTACGCAAGGTCAATTAGGTCTCTATTCGCATCCACGTGTGCTAGATATACAATTATATGCTTTTATGATAGTAGCATCGTATTGCACAAACAAAACAAATCTAGATACAGAACACACACTTACACAGATCTTCGCAACTTAAACATAGAAAATACACAATGCAGTAATTACCAATGATTCACACAAAGAGTAGTCACAGATCCAATTCTCTATCAACCTTTCTTATTCATTCATTCATCAATTCTTCCTTACAATTCCCTTCCCAGCCTGCGCACACAGCAGCAGGGTCCGCACATAGCTGGACTTGGACCTCCGTGCACATAGCCAGCAGGAGTCTTTTCCCCAAAACCCAAACCAGATAGCTTAAACCACAATTGTCATCAATAACTCTTCAATTCTTATCCCTTAAAATACAAAATGTCCCTCTATTTATAGCAATCTAGCCTAGACTTTTTTATGGTCCGCAAACCGTGGTTTTCGAACCCCTGGTTTACCATTTTACCCATTACAATGCTTTCGGGGCTTTGACCCACCCCAAAATCCCTGCGCTAAACTAAATCTAATAAAAAATATTCAAAATGGACCAGTTTCACAGCTTGTAGGAGACCCTGTTTCAACAGTCCCCCAACACAATCTTATGACTCATCCTGAGTCACTGCGGTGGTGCGGCCTCGATCTGTGCATGCAAGGTATCAAGGGCGTGGACGAGTGGAGGGAGCACTTCCTGACTCTGGGTAGCAGCTTGATGTGCAATGTTGCAAGTGTCAGGGAGGCAGGGTCATCTGGAGCTATGGTAACCCATTCTAACAGCCGGTGCAGGTGCGCAATGGCAGACTGAGCATCCTGGGAGAGATGGAGTATGGTGTCAGGCCAAGGTTTCAACAATTTTCAAACGACATGCTTGGTGCGACGAAGGTTCTCAATCGTGTCCACGACAGCTAGATGATGTGTGGAGACGTTGGAGGGTGAGGAAGCTCTGACCTGATCAAGAGCAGCTTCCGGCTATCGTAATTCCTTCTGGATATGCTAAAGCATAGAATGGTGTCGGATTGCTGTCCAGAGTTGCGTAGCTGCTTCGACCAACTGCACACCCCGAGTAAGATTCTCCTGAATAATATTTGTTGCGTCTGTGACCAATGCAACCCGCTGTGCCCGTACTACCAGAGGTATTTCACCCTGTTGTCGCATAGTCTGGTCTTGGTGACGAACCTATTGCAACACCTTGGTATATAATCCTTGTAGTTCTGCACGGGATAGTTGTGCCAAATCTATTTGGATGTCCATAGCGGTTAGAGCATGGTCGTTAACTAGGATAGTGCGAGGTAGCGAACAGATGTGGCTTCTGTCGGTTGGTACTCTGGAATTGCAGAGGAGTCGCAACATATCCCTATATCTCATCGTTCCTTCCTGGCGCAAAATTAGTCTTGACTTGATTGTGACACTACTAGTGGGGGATAGCGTACCTTCTTCTACTGTACCCTCCGAGGCCATCCGGCTGGGTCCCGCGGTTGTCCCAAAGGTGCAAAGGTTAGGACCTCCTGTCGCGCAGCTAGGTTGCCTCTCCATGTGGGATTCACAGGAAATTTCCTCTGTAGGGGTCTAACGCCCAATTAGTTGATCTAACTCGGCATTCCCATGTCCCCTCAATATGATGTCTGTGGGTGTTGAACAGCCAGGGACCGAAACATTCGGCAGGTTAGGATCCGCCATAGCAACAGAAAGACCTGCATCTAGCCAGTAGATGTCAACGATCCAAGAAATCTAGTCGTCAGATAACAAGGGCATGGTGTAGAGACAATAAGTAGCCTGTTGCGAAGTTATCTTGCTATATGTACACCGGCCAAAGCTATTTAATCGTGGAGTATCTTGTGCACGAAACTTGCCATCATTCGTTCGAATCCAGCTTACCATAAATGGCCGCATTGATGGTCTGCCGCCCCTTTTGCATAAAAGAAAGGTTCCTTTCCTATCAATGTGGGGAGGGTTGATGATCGTTTTCCATACCTGAGGACTCTCCCATGAATTTTCAAACCTTGGATGACACCTACGTGCTGTCCGTGGATCCCAAATTAGGGATGGCACCAGGTGTTTTGTAACACAGTTTAGGTACCAACTTAGTAACTTGGCCACCAAAATTCTCGATCAGAGTGCCTCTCCCTTGGATGGGACATTCCTATATGGCAGGGCTACGTCAAGCATCTGCATGTCATCCGTCATTTGAAGTGTTCGCAAATTCTCCCAAATGTGCGTGGGTTTGTGTACCTCCGTAGTCGAATGCAAACCTAGGTTATTGATAACCAGGGGAGCCTGTTCGGGCGGGGTCCTATTGCACCCTTAACTGTCATATGTTAGCAAGTATCTGCATGGGTCTACTGACCTCAGGGCCATCTGTCAACTAGGGTCCTTAAGCACAGGATCATCCTACCTCGGTACTTCTCTTGCGTACCCCCCTAATGCGTAGGGTCTTCGCACAAGGTTAGAAGCAGTGCCCCTAGCCTGCATTCCTTGGGAATTTGGGTTTCAACCAATGTCATGGTATTACCTGCGTTATCATGGTAGGGTAGGAATCTTACCTTGGTAGATATGCGGTGGAAATTCCTGGTGGTTCGAAGACATCACGACGCTGACACCTCGTGCAATCGTCCTTGCCAATTTTCCAGTTCCTCATCAAAGTCAGAGAAACACTCATTGTCCTTTTCCCAGCAGAGTAATCCTTCGTCCATGGGGTTAACCCGATCTTCTTCTGGCGCAGTCAATTTGTAGATGTGATCTATTTCCTCCTCCTCGTAGGCTGGCTCTGTATACCGCGCACCTTATGCTGGGTCTAGTGGTACTATTACGCGCGTACCATTGTTCTCAAACACCATGCTACATTTTTTGAGATTGATGACACCCCCCATGTCTATAGCCCAGTCTAGTCCTAGGAGTGCAGGGTAGGGATCTGCATCTTCCACAATTTCTATTACTTTAAAGTCAGCTAGGACCCTTACCCCTGCGATATCAACCATGACTTTTGGTAGCCTACCCAGAGGAATGCTTTTTTGTTGATTTGTCATTCGCAGTTGGATGGTGGACCATTCTAATTTAGGCTCTCCCATTCATTGCCATGTCTACTTTGGTAATACATTTTCATCCGATCCAAGATCTAAGATAACCTGATCCATCTCGTAGTCACCAATATGTGCAGTCAACCGCATTTCTTTTCCGGTGCATTTCTTATAGCTGTACAATTTGTGTACATCCTTGGTCCCAGGAATCAAATTGGGCTGAGCTGTGTAGGTATTCAGTAGTGCTTGGAGGTTTTCTATGGCCTGTGGGTTTCGTAGCAGCTTCAGACATGCCTGCAGAAAGGGCTCAATCCCTTCCTCTATCTTGAGGTGCATTGGTAGCTGTGCGGGTGCTGCCAGTGGTTCTTGTCCTTTGAAGCTCACTCCTTCTCGAGAGGCAAGCTCCTCCTTTGCTCCCTGGGTCACCATCCCGCTGTGTGTCATGACATTTACGCTCGGATCTACATTCCTTAGTTTGGTTTTAACTCGTTGCACATTCTGCATAGGGGTGGGTTGTTTTTCCTGCTTCTTGGATATTAAAATTAGGCAATCCTCCACCACATGGTCCAGCTGCCTAAAATACTTGCATGATGGTCTGGTGGGATTTAGGCATTCTCTGGCGAAGTGTCCCATCTCTCCGTAGTTATAACAGATTAGTTTCCCACGTCCTCGTCCCACACTCCCTCCCCGACCTCCTCTGCCCCGGGTTGGAGATCCTCCGAAGTGTGTAGACCCTCTTGGTGACGCAGGGTTTTATTGTACCCTATACAAGTTCCCATGATCTATCATCAAGTCATAAGTATGACAATTCTGTTCATCATGTCCCACCGATCAGCAGAACTTCCACCATTGTTGCTTCAGTTCTGGGGCATATGCACCTAGCCAAGGGAAATGGTTCATATCATGCAGTCTTGCTACACGACAGTTGTCACACCACAGCACAGGTCTGCTCGATCCTGGTCGTGACAGGATGGGTTCCCTACTTACTCCTGGATGCACCGAACTAGGTCCTCCAACTTGCATGTAATCTGCCAATAGAGGGCACTGGTCCTTCATATGGCTAGACACCCGACATCGTATGCAGCATAGATCTGTGTAGCCGTCCTTTCCTCGCTCCTTTCGCAGGTTCTGTATTTCCATATGCATAGCCCCAAGTTGTTCCTGGATTTGTTGTACCCCTACCGACGTATCCTCGTGGGGTGCAACTTCTAGTTTCATAGTGACCTCCACAAATTTCTCCTACGACTCAAAGGTTTGTGACTCATTGGCGTGCACAGGTGAGGTAACAACATAGCGGTGAACCATTCTGTATGTTGTCTATCATCATACTCGAATCCTCCTTCCCTGATTGCTTTCTTCAATCGCTGATCAGCCTCCCACACTGACTCAGACGCACCTTGTTTGAAGTCCTTTACTTCCACTACCAGTTGGGAATAAGATTTCAGCTTTCGGAATTGTTGCTTCAGAGCGTCCTTGATATCCTGAATGGATGCGCTCCCATTCTGGGCAATGTATCGCATATACCAATCCAGGGCCTTGTCCTCGAATGCCAATGACAGCTGCACCCTCTTTACTGTATCGTTTTCCATATTCTGCGCAGTCCAGATGGAGTCTACAACAAACCATAACCGGTCCATATCCTCATCCCCTAACCGCTTGAAGGTAGGAAGTTTCAGGTGCACAGCCATATCATTGTTTAGGGGGGGTGGTGGTATGGGTGAATTCTTACCTTTGTGCGGCCTGGGTGGCGATGTAGCCAGGGGATCTTGCGCAGCTAGTTCTTGCAACAGATTATACGTGGATCTCCCTTCGTTGAGGTTGGTCCGATAGTATTTACCACTGCATGTCACTCTGTCATCTAGATCTGAGGTCATTCAGTTAGTATGACTACACAAAATGCTCTTTTCACACAGTAATATCTTAATCAACAACGGTAACTTCCTCAGGAATTTGCCCCAGAACCCTTTAAAGAATCGTCGTTCGGCCTTAGAGTATGAGGCAAACTGATCAATGGCAAATTCCGTCACAAATCCTCTGAGCACACTATCCACCCAGTGATCTACCATGCGCATGATAGTATTATCAATCTTTTCTAGCTTCTGAATCAGCTCTGGGGTCCACTAAGTGACTCGTTCGTCCTTCCAACACTTCTGGAACTCTACGAGTCTGGCTAGCCACTCTTGAAGCTCGATCGCAAATGTCACAAAGAATATTTCGTAGCTTTCTATCATAATGTACCTATTTTTCCACTTTTTCGTCATCCAATTTTCACTGCGATTTTCTTTTACCACAAATTCCTAGATCTGCTTTTCAAACCAATCTTTAATTTCCTTTCTTTTAGGCTTCCAATATTCTCTTGTCATTACCTGATCCCTTTATTAAGATCCTCTAGGTCCCAACAACGGAACCATTTTTTGGCTCGAGGGGTCCTGACCTAGGTTCGAAGTGCAAGGTTTGCCAAAAAACCCCTATACTACTGGCCCTTTTGGCAGTGACCAGCTTGCACAGGTCAAAGTCTCACCCGAAGTAGTATGGGTGGGTGCTAGAACCAGGTTTCCGCACCCTGAGAAAGGATAGGTAAGGCAAGCAGAGCTATGCTTGACCCTGTGATTCTCAGATTGCCTTGTTCTACACAGGGTCAATTAGGTCTCTATTCACATCCATGTGCGTTAGATCTACAATTATATGCTTTTATGACAGTAGCACCGTATTGAACAAACAAAACAGAATATAACAGAACAGATCCAGATACAAAACACACACTTGCACAGATATTCACAGCTTAAACAAAGAAAATACACAATGTAGTAATTACCAATAATTCACACAAAGAGTACTCACAGATCCAGTTCTCTATCAACCTTTCTTATTCATTCATTCATCAATTCTTCCTTACAATTCCCTTCCCAACCTGCACACGCAGCAGCAGGGTCCGCATACAGCTGGACTTGGATCTCCGCACACACAGCCAGCAGGAGTCCTTTCCCCAAAACCCAAACCAGATAGCTTAAACCACAATTCGCATCAATAGCTCTTCAATTCCTATCCCTTACAATACAAAATGTTCCTCTATTTATAGCAATCTAGCCTAGACTTTACTATGGTCCACAAACCATAGTTTTTAGACCCCTGGTTTACCCTTTTACCCATTACAATGCTTTCGAGGCTTTGACCCACCCCAAAACCCTTGTGCTAGACTAAATCTAATAAAAAAAATTCAAAATGGACCAGTTTCGCAGCTTGTAGGAGACCCTGTTCCAATAGTTGCTTAGCACAAGGCATTCATATTTAGGAATTCCTTCTCCTTCCAAGAGAGGCCTCTTGAGGGATCTTGTAATGCATTTCTCCACATCTAGGCTTGAGGCCAAGCATCATTCTTTAGCTATAGAGTTATTTCGACAGAGAGTAGTGTTGTGTTGCAAGGTGTTGTAGTGGAGGGTTGATGGCACCACTTCCAGAGCTTGTTTTTCAGTGGAGGAAGCTTTCCTTCTCTTGGGAGATCAGTTAGGAAGATTTCTAAGCACATTTCACATCTTGGCACTTGGCCAAAGTATTCCCCATCTTCTACAATGTAGTCCCTTGCAAGAACTGCGTCATTTCTCATAGTGTTGCAGCAGCAGGGTTTAAGCCCTTGATTTTGAGCTAGTTTCTTAGGGAACGGGTCAATCCTTCTCCCGGAAAACTAGTAGGATGTATTTTCTTCTACTTCTTGTATCATTCAACTATATGTATGCAGAGCTACAGTCATACTACGTTATTTCAGATCTAGATCTATAGATCTACTCTTTTGTACTCATGCTCTCAAGAAACCCTTACCGGGTTATCTAAATAATGTATTAAGGAGGCTAGATATCTATTTTTCTCAACTCTTTGATTAATAAAAATCCAGATCTGTTATGATCCATATTTTGTTGAAGAAACCCTCATAGAATAACGTTGTCATATGCTTCAGGAATTCTGTGTGATATAAGTCATGGGGTTTGGATGTTTTTTGAGCCATAATAGGCTGAGGAGATTTGTTTAACATAGCTAGAAGGATTTTTTTTTTATCCCCTTTTGTATATAAGGGCCATAATAAATAATATAAGGGATCCAAGTCCTGTTTCTCACTTTTATAGTGTAATTTTCTAAAAAATGTGTTTTTCATGCATGCATTGCTGTGTTTTCCCAATTTGGGATATTACATCAATCCCTAGAGGATTATGAAGAGAGATTTATATTAAACTATAAGGGTTCAAACTATGCTCTTTATCCTGACTCACTTAAACTTGTACTTCTATGAGGGATCAATGAATAGATGATAGAAACCTTGAATATGTTATCAGGAGGAGATATCTACCAACAACCCTATGAAACAATAAAAACTTCCTTCCAGAATCATTCTATGGAATTTAGGAAGAAGGGAAGAGCTAGCCAAAGTACATCTAATACCCTTTTATCTTCCACCTTCATAAAACATGATATTGGAAACATGCTAGAGGACTTTAAGAGTGACATATTGCACACCTTTTCTTTGCAAATGGACACAATGCATGTCAAAAGGAAGCAAGAGGAAGCAGAGAGAGCCCTAGCCATATTTTTTCCTAGATGTACCAGGAAGCACCCAAGAAATTAATGTGCACTGAATGTCATAGAGGTTTGCTTAGTCTGTGAAGAGAATCATGACACAAACAAGTGTCCCTCCTTACTTGAACTTAAAGCTGTATATCAAGGCAGGGAAACAATGCTAGAGAAACTCTATTTCATCTACCAGAGAAGGCCTCAAGGCCCTTGACCATATCAACAAGGTATGGAAGGTGCACCTTACTCTTAATATTACAAAAATAAGAGTGCATCCATGCAACCTTGGTACACCCCCACTCCTCCATCCTAGTCTACACTTCCTACTTGGCCTTCCAACCCTTCATACCATCTTCAACCAGTAAACCAACCATTTCAGTAGTATGTTCCACAAAAAACTCAGTGGAACAATCCATGTCAAGGGTGGAGACCTCAAAAAAATAAACTACCTGCTCTAATTCCTCCACCCCAACCTCAACCTCATCTTACTCATGCTGCTCCACCTAGGCTACTTATACCTGCACAACCCAATCTGAACCTGAACAATAGACATGCACAGCAAGCTTCCAGTGGAGAAACATCCCATCCAGCTTATGCTATGGAGATACAGGAGGTTAATCTCAGGCCGAGAAGAGTACTCCCAGACAACCATCCCCCATCTCCACCTGTAGAGGTTAAGAAGGAAAATGAATAAGATAACACTCAAATCCAAAAAACTCCTTTTCCCGAGCGCTTGATCCACCCTAGTCAGCACATGCTAGAGGAGACTGTACTGCTGGGAGAATTGGAAATTTTGTGTGTAAATATACCACTTCTCCAAGACATTAAGGATGTCCCTATATATAATAGGCACATCAAAGAAAAGTGCTTCAATAAACTTGGGAAAAGGAAGAGAGATAACCCCACCATCAATGTGGTAGGACAACTGTCTAACCTGATGCTAGGGAAGGTGATATTTCCAAAATACCTGGACCCTGGTAGTCCATTTGTTGATGTGCATATAGATGGTGTCATAGTCCCCAACAATCTGATCGATCTAGGGGCTGCCATCAATATCATGACCAAGGAAAATATGTTGAAACTTAATCTCCAAGAAACTTTGAGGAAAGCCACAACAATTCTGCAACTTGCAAATCGGTCCATAGTAACTCTGGAAGGAATTGTTGAGGATGTTATGGTTGACATTGACTCTTGGAAGTATCCTACAGATTTCCTGGTCCTGCAACCAAAAACCAAGTTTAATGGTTATCCACTAATCTTAGGGAGACCTTGGTTAGCCACCGTAGATGCTTATATTAGTTGTCGGGCCGGAAACATGAATATAAAAATGGGCCTTTGTCTAAAAAACTAGTGTTATATCCTCCAGCCCAGCCTTCCATTGATCACGATTTCCCTATATGGTTGGAGGATGAAGAAGATGAGTTATACAACACTACCCCTATGTGTATCATAGATGCTCTTCTTAGAGGGGGGCAACTTGATGAAGATGAACTCATCGACCATGCCATTCAAACCTGCCGTCCACTAACACTCCTCTCAAAACCTTAGTCAAAGAATCTGAAAGTGAACCTTGGAGGGAAGTGCACTCAGTTGAGACAACCTCTAAAACCACCAAGGATATTAAGTTTGGCCCATCTAGATATCTGAAAATCAACCCAAACCTCTCAAATGAAGAAGAGAAGCAGCTATGCCAACTTTTGAAAGAAAATATTGAAGTATTTTCTTGGGATTACAAGGAAATGAAAGGGGTGCATCCTTCATTATGAAAACATCACATTTACATCAAATAAGGATGCAAACCTGTGATACAACCCCAAAGAAGGATGAACCCGGCTCTAAAGGACATAGTCAAGGAAGAGTTGCAGAAACTATTGGATGCAGGGTTCATATATCCTATATCTGACAGTGAGTGGGTATCCCATCTCGTCCTAGTTCCAAAGAAGAATGGGAAGTGGAGAATATGTGTTTGCTATCGATAACTTAACAAAGCCACCAAGAAAGACCATTTCCCTTTTCCCTTTATAGACCAAGTCCTGGATGGCCTTGCGGGGAAGAAGTTCTTAACCTTCTTAGATGGGTTCAGTGGGTACAATCAGATTCAAATCAACCCTGAAGACCAGGATAAGACTACTTTCACCTGCCCTTGGGGTACCTTTGCTTATATAGTCTTACCCTTTGGATTGTGAAATTCCCCAGCTACCTTCCAAAGAGATGTCCTGAGCATATTTTCTGAGTTAGTCCACAACTCTGTCAAAATTTACATGGATGATTTCACACCATATGGGGATGACTTCCAGGAAACTCTCTCCAATTTGGGTAAAGTACTAAGGAGGTGCATTGAGATGCATCTCTCCTTGAGCCTAGAAAAGTGTGAATTCCTGAAGAAAGCAGGGGTTGTATTAGGAAACTCTATATCCCAAGCACGAATACAGATAGACCTGAAAAAAATCACTATCATCAAAAGGGTACCTGCTCCTCAAAATCAGAAAGGTGTCAGGAGTTTCTTAGGCTTAGATGGTTACTATAGAAGGTTCATAAAAGATTTCATCAATATGGCTTCACCATTATTTGGGTTATTGGCCAAATATTCTGAGTTTATTTGGTCTGGTCCTTGTCAAAAGGATTTCAAGCTCATTAAGAAACAATTGAGTACTACCCCCATCCTCTGAGGTCCAAATTGGACTCTTCCTTTCCACATCCACACTGATGCATCTGAAAAAGCTGTAGGGGCAGTATTAGGACAATTAGAGGACAAAATCCCTTATTCCATTTATTTCATCAGCAAGAATTTGTCAAAGGTCGAGCTGAATTATATTGTTACTGAGAAGGAGATGTTAGCCATTGTCCATGCATTGAACAAATTCAGGCATTATGTAACTAGATATCAGACCTTTGTCCACACCAGCCATGCAACCATTAAGTATTTAATGAAAAAACCATATGTAAATGCTAGGATAATTAGATGGTTGTTACTTTTGCATCAATTTGATTTGACTATTGTTGATAAACTTGGAAAGGAGAATCTTGTTGCAGATTTTTTGTCCAGGTTATCTCTCCCTGCAGGTGAAGAAGGAATGGTGGATGACCAGTTGCCCGATGAACACCTCTTTGCCATATCAGCACTCTCACCATGGTTTGCTGATATAGGCAACTACTTGGTTGTTGGGAGACTCCCTCCTAATCTTTCATTCAGGGAGAGGAGAAGAATCATCAGAAAAAGAGCCCCTTTCACATGGATTGGGGGGAACCTTTTCAAGCTAGGACCTGATCAAATCCTAAGAAGATGTGTGAGGAAGGAAGAATTTTTTTATATCCAAGAAGCTCTCTCCAATTTGGGTAAATTACTAAGGAGGTGCATTGATATGCATCTCTCCTTGAGCCCAGAAAAGTGTGAATTCCTGAAGAAAGCAGGGGTTGTATTAGGACACTCCATATCCCAAGAAGGAATACAGGTAGACCCGAACAAAATCACTATCATCAAAAGGGTACCTGCTCCTCAAAAGCAGAAAGATTTTAGGAGTTTATTATGCTTAGCTGGTTACTATAGAAGGTTCATCAAAGATTTCAACAAGATGGCTTCACCATTATTTGGGTTATTGGCCAAAGATTCTGAGTTTATTTGGTCTGGTTCTTGTCAAGAGGCTTTCGAGCTCATTAAGAAATAGTTGACTACTGCCCCCATCCTTCGAGGTCCAAATTGGAATCTGCCTTTCCACATCCACATTGATGCATCTGAAAAAGCTACAGGGGAAGCATTAGGACAATTAGAGGACAAAATCCCTTGTGCCATTTATTTCATCAACAAGGATTTGTCAAAGGTTGAGTTGAAGTATACTGTTACTGAGAAGGAGATGTTAGCCATTGTCCATGCATTGAAAAAATTCAGGCGTGATGTAACTGGATATTAGAATTTTTTCCACACTAACCATGCAACCATCAAGTATTTAATGAACAAACCAGATGTAAATGCTAGGATAATTAGATGGTTGTTACTTTTGCAGCAATTTGATTTGACTATTGTTGATAAACCTAGAAAGGAGAATGTTGTTGCAGATTTTTTGTCCAGGTTAGCTCTCCCTGTAAGTGAAGAAGGAATGGTGGATGACCAATTACTCGATGAACACCTCTTTTCCATATCAGCACTCTCACCATGGTTTACTGATATAGCCAAATACTTGGTTGCTGGGAGACTCCCTCCTAATCTTTCATTTAGGGAGAGGAGAAGAATCATTAGAAAAAGCGCCCCTTTCACATGGATTGGGGGGAACCTTTTCAAGCTAGGCCGTGATCAAATACTAAGAATATGTGTGAGGGAGGAAGCAGATTTTGATATCCTCTCTGAATGCCATGATAGCCCATGTGGAGGCCACTTTGCTACAAAGAGAACTGCTTACAAAGTTTTGTAGTCAGGATACTATTGGCCTACCCTTCACCAAGATTCCAGAAGATACACCAGTAGGTGTGACCAGTGCCAAAGGATGGGGAAACCCACAGAAAGGAATGAAATTCCTTTACACCCTCACGTGGCTCTTGATCCATTTGATAAGTGGGGCATGGACTTTTTTGGACCTATCGATCCACTATCTAGAAAAAACAAGTATATCATAGTTTGCACTGATTACCTGAAAAAGTGGGCTGAAGCAAAAGAAGTGAAGGTAACAGCCAAGGATAACGTAGCGGAATTTCTGAGGGAGAATGTGTTTTACAAATTTGGATACCCAAGAGAAATAGTCAGTGATCAGAGAGCAGAATTCACCTCTCACCTCATTTAGAATCTTTTGGGGAAGCACAAGATTAAGCATAGAACTTATATTTCCTATCACCCTTAGGCGAATGGCCAAGTAAAAGTAACTAACAGAGATTTAGAGAGAATCCTCACCAAGGTTGTGAGCAACAACAGAAAATATTGGGCAGACACATTGGTAGAAGCTACTTGGGCCTACAACACTACTTGGAAGAAAACAACAGGATTCACTCCTTATGAACTAGTCTATGGTAAGAAACCTTTAATTTCAGGTGAGTTTGAATTCAATACTTTAAGAATGGCATCTGAATTAAATATACATCTATCAAATTCCCAAAAAGAGAGAATGCTGCAACTAAATGGATTGGATGAGTTTAGAATGCAAGCACTTCTTCACATGGAGGTAGTTCCGCTGCAAAGGAAGGTAGGCATGACAAGAACATCAAAGAAAAGACCTTCCAAGAAGGAGATTGGGCGTTGTTGTATGATTTAAGGTTTAAATCTTTTAAAGGCAAGTTGATGACAAGATGGTTAGGACCTTACACAGTGGAAAAATGTTTTGATAATGGCGCAATTCAAATCAGAACCACAGATGAGGAAGGAATCCCCTTACTTTTCAATGGTCACCGAATTAAAATTTGCAAGAAGCTTTTGTCAAAGCTAGAGTTCATAAATTCAATAAGAAGAGAGGTGTATGTAATGGGAAACTCCATAGTTTCCCACACCTCCTGAAAAAAAAGAGGAAAGAAAAAAGAATAAGCTTGTGGGTTGAAAACCTTGATGGAGGCAATTCACTTGCTCAAAAAAAGAAAAAGAAAAAAGAAAAGAGAATAAATATCCATGGATGAAAACCTCTCTGAGGAACCAAAGGAAATTTTGTGGGTTGAAAACCTCCGTGAAGGAATCCCACTTTATTTCAAAAAAAGAAGAAGCAAAAAAAAAAAAATACATCTGCATTTCTGTGTTTTCTATTTTGGATGTTATTAATGGTTTCTAGAAACAAAGGAGGGCATTAATATTCTTTTCCCATCTTCTATTTTACCATCAATCCCATCATTCACTCCATTCATCTTCATCGCTTCCTCCATCACCTCCATACACCACATTCCTCCATTCCTGAGCACAATGTAGCAAGAGAAGCAACACACAGACTGCTATAAACATCCTGTTGGAGTTCCGTGATTTGGCATATTGTTAAACCAAATGACAAGGTAACATCAGACCAATCTTTGGAGTCCTAGGACCTAGCCTTCCTAGACTCAAAGAGGGCTCTCTCTATGGTGCGAAGGATATGAACTTGTTAACTTTGTATGTTTGATTTTAGGCTAGTTTTTAAGTATGTTTTGGTTTGTTTTTGTTTTTGAGGTAAAACCGATCAAGTAGGAAAAAATAGGAAGATATTTTATCAAATCAACAGGGCTATGGGGTCAGCTAAAGTCAAGGATGTCTAAATGATGGACAAGGTGTGCTGCAGGGCCAATTTAGTAATGTAAATGGATCCTTTGGGTGAGGTATGAGGTGAAATGAACATTAAGTTTGCGAAAAACGAAGAAGTCTTAAACATATATAGTTTGAAAGAAAATACTCATGAGGTAGGGCAAACTATAAATCTCTATGAATAATACTCAAATTGATAAACATGAAAGATAAATAATCCGGTGATACATAGAAGCATAAGAACTCCCAATTCTGGAAATTCACCTTTAGCTGTTGGAAAAAACATATAAGATAAACAAAAAACTTAATATATGAAGAGGGAAATCCTTAAAAACATATATCAAGCTATCAGGAACTTTGAAACCAGTTTGCAAGCATGGACAAAGGGCAAGATCGAATGAGACCTCTTTGACTTAACTAAAACAATTAGTATTTCATAGGAAAGTTTCAGAAACGGAGTTTTGAGAAACTATAAGTAAGCAGGGCATACCTTAAATCATACTAGATAGCTAACATACTGACCATTAATAAAACAAGTAACAATTTCTTGATGGACCTAAGGAACAATTAAGAATTCCTTAAAAATGATCAAGAAGAAGAAAACATCAAAGCTGTAATATGCAGGAGGTTTGAGGTGCTTCCATGAGCATATCTCAACATATAATTTTCTGATCTACAACAGATAAGAAGCACGAAACATTAATGAAAACAAGAAGACATAAAAAAATCAGAGAAACATCACCATTCACCAAGCTATGGAATCCTGCACACAATGCTCCTCCACCATCAAGCCAAGCAAGACATTCATCCACTTCATAAGACCAATATTTTCTTCAAGCTCATAAAACTATGTATTGCTCTAAACATGTCAAGTTCTACCTGTTTTTTACAATGAATCCTCATGGTTTATATAAGCGAAGAGGAGAAAAACTTACTAGAGCAGTTAGAAGGGCATTGGCCAAAGCAAAATATCTGAAACTGCCCTTGAGGCCTTACAAGGTCCAAGGCACAAAATATCTCCTCAAAATATCCTTTTAGGACAAAAATAGAAAAAATATTGAATTTTAGGCCCTGACATACATGATAAAATTTCCTAATTCACATTTGTCCCAATCATCACACAGGAATGCAGAAAATTGTCTCTGTTTTGGCAGAATTTCTAGGCGCACAACACCAAAAAAGGCCTTTTGCAGTGAGGTTTTGGAGGCCTTCCCAATGTCACAAAAGATCCCGTGATGGCTCGTTGGAAATATATGGATGTCTAATTTCTAAATATACTTGATTTTGTTAAATCTGATCTCTAGAAGCTTGTAAAAAAGTGAAAAAAGTGCAAAAACCCAGGAGCGCAACACCTGCTAAAAAACAGTGGCAGTAAGGTGAAAAATTGACTGTTTTTGGACCTTTAGAGGGACCAAAACAACTCCAAATGATCTGAAAATTTATGAGCATATTCCCCTAGTGCCAAGGAATCCAAAAATATAAACTTCTCCTGCTAAATATGCTCTGAGAAAAATCGCAGCGTCCAGGGTGCTGCGCTCTTAGGCATGAAAATTCACAAAAAACAAAAAGGTGTCCAAATTTGCCCAAATTTGGTGATTAGCTCCCTCAAGGGTTTTTGGAAGACTGTAGTGAAGCTTGGGCCAAACTTTTGAGCCTAGATTGGTCCTTTCCATGTTTTTTCATCGGGCGACTCCTTTGGGCAACTTTGAGTTTCTTTCTTGCAAACTGATTTAGCTTCTTGTAATGTTCAGTCATTTTCCTTTGTAGGCCTAAATCTTTGTTTTCTTTCTCCAATTTAGTCTCTAGATGTTGGTTTTCCCTCTATAGCCAAGATTCTTTGTCATTTTCAATTTCTAAGGCTAGGAGCTCAGTGAGAGGGAATTGCTGCATTCGGGCTGATTCTTCTTCTTTCTACTTTTCTAATGCTCTTTTAAGACCCATGGTCTTAGGCCTCTTTCTTGCTTGTCCTTACGCTTCCTCATCTTCTTCATACTCACCCATGTAATCTTCTAACCTTACTTGTGATTTCTAAGCCTCTCTTTTGTACTGGAGTGCTCAGGCTTCATAAATGGCAAGTTGACCGCTCATTTGTGCATTTTGTGTTTGTAGAAAATGAATGATATGCTTTGATCTTTCCAAATCATTCACCAAGTCTTTAACTTGAGCATCCCGGTCTTGTAAGAGGGATCTAAGGATCTTTGCCTCATTTTCTTCATCATCACTGTCTAAGTGTATTAGTTCAAATTCCCTCTCCTTTTCATGAATGCTTTCTTGTTCTTCAATTTTCTGCTTGCCTTTGCCTTTTATGATTTTCTTCCCTTTGGCTTTCTTTGGCAACTCCCTCTTACTCTGTTTTGGCAATTTGCCTCTGCTTCTCAATGCCCTGGTAACATTTCTTGGCACTATTTGGGTGGTTTTTCCTCTCACTGCTTTAGTAGTTTTGACTTTTACTGTTTGTGATGGAGGATGCATGGCCCCTTGCCTTGGAGAGGCAGTAAACACATGCTCCCGACCTTGCTGACGTGGAATGATAAGGGGTGTCAACATTTGGGCTTGTTCACTTGGGTCACCTACAGCCTTAGGGCTGTCCTTTTCCTCATAAAAATTCTTTGTTTGCATTCCTGTGTCACTTTGCTGTAGGAAGCCTTCTTGATCATTGAATTTGACATTTGCAATGGCTGCCTCCTTCCTTATCAAATTTGTTGTTTCCACTGTGCATTGGACTGTTTGCCTCATCATTTTGACTTTTTTATTTCCTGTTTCTTTCATCATTGTCACTGCTTTCACTGTTTTTCTGATTGCTGCCTCCTTCCTCACTGTTTTCACTATCTCTTTGTTTTCTTCTTCATCCCTCAATGTCTCCCTTTTCTTCTTGTTTGCTGCTTCCTCCCTCACTATCTTCTTTTTATTCTTGTTTGCTACTTTCTCCCTCACCGTCTTCTTTTTCTTCTTGTTTGTTGCTTCCTCTCTCGCCGTCTTCTTTTTCTTCTTGTTTGTTGCTTCCTCCCTCACTGTCTCCCTTTTCTTCTTGTTCACTTTTATCTATAGAAGATGTTTTTGCTTGGGAGGGTGACTCATGAGAGGAAGGAGAAACATATGCTGTAGAGGGTGAAGAAGGGGTATGAGGAGGATTTCTAGATGAGGATGGCATGATTTGCAATGGGATGGAAGACGAAGAGGTGAAGTCATCATGAGTGATAAAGATTTCCCAAGGAATAAATTTTGCTCCAGTTGGTGAGTAACAATGATTTTGACAAGGGAGTGATGAAATAGGCTTTCTCTTTTCCGAGCTGGAGGCTTATTTTTCACAATGGTGGACATATTTTCAATACTTTTGCAAAGGAAGTAAGGTAGGTTCAGCAACTTGGTTTGGGTGAAGTGCATAAGGAGCCTAATGTGATATGAATAGACTTGGGAAAAACTCCCTTCATAGGTAAAATATTTCATGATAATTTTCATGAGGGAATACCTATCCAGCAGATGTGAGAAAGGAAAAATGGTTTTATATGCAGCTTGACAACTAGGCTTTAGAAAAGGCTGATAATGGGTTAAGTCAAGTTATGTCTGTTTAAACCATTTCTCTCCTATACAAGGGATCTTGGTGGATTTAGATATAGCTTTAGGAGTCAATTCAAAATCTAAACCTGCTATGTGAACCTTTTTCATGTGCAGTCTTAGGGCAAATAACTTAGTTAAATGAGGATGGCTGCCAATTTCTTGCACTTTATTGCAGAAGTAAAACATCCCATTTCATGAAAACATGATAAAATAGAGGGGGAGGCAGTTAGTTCTTGGATGTCTGCAGGCTCAAACCTATTGGGTTTGCCTCCCTTTCTCACTTGTCTCTTTGACTTTTGAGGCTCATCGCTTCCTTCTTGAGACATGATGACTATGCTATTTTTTCTTTCAAATCTTGAAACAACAACAAAAAAAAACTTTTGCAGATGAACTGAAGGTGAGGGAGGTCCTTTTAGGGATTTTAGTGTGTCAAGACCAAACTTGTATTTTCAAAATAGGAAAGGCCACACATGCATTTGATTTTTTCCTCAAAATTCCCTAGACTCCTTTTTAACCCTAAAGGCACTTTTATAGCCCAAAAACTGGATAAGGAGGTATGAATTGGTGAGAAATACCTCTTGCAGCTCTTCTTTGTGATGAGGAAGAAAATTAGGTGAAAAAAGGGCAATTTTGGCCTTTTTGGAGAAAACAAGGCAGTGCTCCATTTTCTCACTCAGGCGCGCAGCGCCCTTGGCTCAAGTGGCCTCTACCCGCAGAAGTGCGATGGATCCCGTTGTGGGCGCCCAACGCCTGAACACCAGGCGGTGGCTTCTGCAAAACTGCGACAGAGCCCATTGTGGGCATGCAATGCCTGAACGCTTGGTGTTGGCTCCTGCAGAAATTCGATGGAGCGCATTGTGGGCATGCAGGGCCTGAACGGTGGGCATCGGCTGAACGGGGCTCAGGCAAGTCTGAACACAGGTGGTAGTTGAATGCATGTCTGAACGCTGAGCAGTAGTTGAACGCACATCTGAACACCGAGAAAACGTTTGAACATGCAACGCTCATGCACAAGCACACAACGCCCAGTGTTAAAATACACCGCGAGCTCCTATAGGCGCGCAGCAGCAACACTCAGGCATGCAGCTCCTTTGATTTTATGCATGCAGTTTTGCTCTGAGACAAAAACCTCCTTCCTCTTTCTGCCAATTGATGAAATGAACGTAGATATGCCCGTTGGGGGGTTTTATGTCCTTTTTGAAATGACTTTAGAAGGAACTTTGACCCTTTAATTTAAAAACACATTTATTAATTGCTCTCTTTTCACTGTGTTTTTATGAATGCAACCTTTAGTCTTTTAGCACATGATTGGGCCCATGATGTCCTTTGATATTTGCAAGGTGAATTTCACAAACAAATTTCCTTTCTTCTTAAATACAAAATGGTGATTTTCTTCCTTTTCAGCAGTTTAACCTTTAGACTTTAATCTCTTTCTCTTTGCAGTGGGAGGCATCCTCTATTTTCCCTTTATCCAATCTGTTGAGATTGTCTTTTGAAGAAATTCACTGTGAAGACAATAAATAGGTATTGTATTTTCAAAATCAAAGATACCTGCTTTTTCTCTTTTTGGTTTGCAATAGCCTTAGTTTTAACTTCTGATGATGGCGCCTTTGATAGTTTCAAGTCTAGGTTGCAAGGGTATGAGAAAGGCAGCTATTCCTTTTTTCATGTTTTTTACTTTGATGCATAAAGACTATTGGAAGGGCCTTTTTTGCCAGAAATCTTCCATGCTTGGTCATATATCACTGATTTTTTTGAGTTTTGGCATAGAATATTGAATGAGGAAAATGTTACCTCCTTTAAATGACATCAAGTTCTCTGTAGTATCCTCTAATTTGCTATTGTTGTTAGCCACTGTGGATGAACTTCTGACATTTTTGAATATCCCTGATTTGTAAAGAGAAAACCTGTTTTCCTGTGTTCTTCAGCTCTCTGTTTCTTTTATTCAAAATGTCAACTTGTTTCATTGAAACTGTTCTTTGGTGTTTCCCTTTTGCTAGGTTTTGATTAGGACCAGTTATCATGACATCGCTGCAGAGATGTTTTTTGATAAAATGTGGCTTTTTTTTGGCAATTTTCATTGTTTGACCTAGTAGGGGCTACCTTGGAGATTGCTTGAGCACCTTTTGGAAATATGACCATATTTGATTTGTTTTCCTTGAGTTGGCTTTTGAGCTTTGCTGAAACAGAAATATATTTAGACATGATCGTGCATGACTTAGGGAGGATTGATAGGTTTGCTTGGAAGATTTTCAGGAAAAAGGGATACTTGATTGATAGTTAAAAACAGAGTTTTTGACTAGACACAGGTTTTTTAGATATTCATCCTAAGCACCATCACCTATAACCTAAACACTTTGTCATCATTTTTAAAGGATTTCCTAGACACATTCAAGTCATCAATAGTAACTTGGGCTATTGGAGGGAAAAAATACCACTTGTCTTATGCTGGACAAACAACTTTGTGAAATAGGAGGATTTTGGATATATAGAGATAAGAGGTTTTACACAGATGTGACAGTTATGGACAGGGTAAGGCCTACTGATTTAGGATAGGATTTAAACATGATGACCACTGGCATCACAGTAGGCAAGAGAGGGGGAAACGATAAAAATTTCTTTGAGGGGGTTTTCTAGAGGACAAATTGATTGTTTGAATTTGGTTTCTAGAAAATCTGGACAAGGCATATAGTCATCAAAACAAGTGAAAAATACTGATGACTAACAGTGGCTCCATTTGGGGAGGGCAGCTCCTTTTGAGGAGGTGTCTAGAATTGCAGATCTCTAGCTTTTGAAGACCAGTGCCTCATCCATTGGGGGAGATTTATCTTTTTCTTGAAGCTTTTCCCGAAAATGGCGCTTTTGAAAAACTGAAAGCATAATTAGCATTATCCTCACTTCTACTTACCCAACTACTTTTCCTAACATTTTGTCTTCTTTGGGTGCACTTGGACTGGCAAACCTTTGACATGATATTTTGAAAGAGAAAAACGATCTACTTCTACACTTATATCCTCTGGGAGTCTAGATTAAACTAATGAACTCCTTTGATTCTCTACCTACACTAGATCAATTGTCAAGATTAAGATGTTTGACAGGATTTCTTTCACTAGACTAAAACATGAAATTGAAAGATGATCAAATCAGGATTACACAATCTGATTTGTCATGTGTTTGTGGCATAACATCAAACTACACACAAATGTTATTTTTGTACAAAATGAGATTCAGAAAAATAGGGCCAAGATACATAGTTTGTTTTTCATCCCTATTTTCCTCTTTGGTTCTGTTTTGAGCATTTGGAACCAGCATCTTTGTTTCCTAATCTATTTTCTTTGATAAGTCAAGCTTTCATAATTTTGACTATCATTCCTTTCACTAACTTATCAGCAATCAATTTAAAACATGCTCAGTTATGATTAAGCTAGATAACCAAACAAGACATCTTTTGAGCACTAGTAGTGGCATTTAGACTTGCGCACTTTCAGTCATGACTGTTTTTTGGGTATGGGGTTGTACTATTGCTTTTAGAAACTGCCCTCTTTTCTACTTTTCTGTTGTTTTTGTATTTTATGTTTTCTAACCTTTTCTTCAAACAGTGATATGTACAATGAGTGGAAGTTCAGAATTTAGAAATCTTGACAAAAGGGGTATTTGAGCATCCTATCTTCAAAAGGATCTCGTGATATTCTTGATCTTCTTATTTCTTGAAAAGAAACCTCAGGGTAATTTTCACTTGCAATCACAACGTAAGGGTTCTTCCAAAAGTCTTTGAAAAACTCTGCATTTGCTTGATGTTTTTCTTCATACCTTTGATTTCTATTCCTGCTTCTGTTGTATATCTTCTTTAGGTAGAAAAGATATTATTTGTCATTCTTAAAATAGATGATAATATCATCAAGGTACACCATAGTAAAGAAATTCAGAACTAGAAACATAGCCTTTCGGAAGATGTCTTCGGTGTCCTTCAGATTTGAGAAAATTGGTTTGAACTTTAAACTGCTTCCAGTGTACTTGAAAAAATCTTTGAGCTGATTGTTTTGAAGTGGAATTATCTGATGATATCCTAAAATATTATCATGCAAGGACACATGGTTAGAAACTCCTATCTTTTGTATGGTATGATCTATTTTTGGAAGGGGATGAGTTTGTTTTCGGAAGGGTTTATTTGTGTTTCTAAAATCCAAACATATTCTGTGTCCAGATTTTTTATTTTCAAGTGTTAATGCATGATCAAAGTTTTTGTGTTCTCTTTTGAAAGGGTGATTTTTTGAATTGATGGATGTGTCATGGTGTTTTGAACTATTTCCTCGACATGTACTAGTATCCTGAAGAATTTTGCACATTTTAGCACTTCTTAGTTTATGGTGTAATGACAAAATTTTAGATAGTTCAATCAGCTCAAGTTTTTCAAGGCTGCTTTAATAACACTACTCCGTGTCAAATTTACCAGACATTTTTCCAGGATATATAGAAGTACTTAAAATTGTTGAAGTTTTGTTTGGAGGAATAAAGTCTTTGGATGGCGAGGTCTTTAGATAAGGCAAAAACATAAGGCTTTCCTGATCCTGATTTCCAAATATTTTTGTCCCATGCAAGTTTTTTAGTGCTTTTGTATTGGAGAAAGGGTTTAATTGTATTTTTGAGGTTTGTCCTTGGTTTGAATAACTTGCTTGGGAATGTAGGGTGTTTTCTATTTTTGAAGTTTTATTTTATATTTCTAGAATATCAAGTCTGTTTTTATCAAGATGCAAATGTTCTGGGTCGTGGTAGTTTTGAGTGTCCAACTCATCATAGAGAAACTGGTGTGCCTGATGCAGCATATCTTGGTTCATTTCAACTTTACCTAGCTGCCCATCAATGTCCTCATTAGTATGCAGAATTAAAGAATTAAGTTCTGAATGCATAGAATAAAGAGGTATGTTGTCTGGTCTTTCTTGATTGCTAACCATATACTTCATGTGTGATTCTCAGTATAATCTTCTTCTCTGATTAAGCACGGGGATGGTGGCATAAGACATATCTAGTTGAATATTTCCTTGAATTTTGGCTCCCCAAGACTTAGATAAAAGCATTCCGTATTTGGGAGGAATGTCTGCTACCACTATGTCCATGACTAAGTGTTTAGCAAGTACTTGTGCCAAATTTACACAGAGATATTTTATCAGGCGTAAACACTTGACTCTGCTTTAATCAAATGAATACAAGTATTTGTAAGGTTTCTTTATTTCTAGACCTATTCTTTCCATTACTACTTTTGGAATAAGATTGTGAGAGGCCCCGGAATCCAGCATGGCATTCTGTAGGATTTGGTCGTGTACATTCAGACTAATGTAAAAGGGGGGAATGGTTCCTTCTTGATATTTTCCTTCTATTTTTGGTCTAAACAACAACTCAGGAGTGTCATCAGCTAGGTGTAAAGTGTCTGCATCATTTCCTATGTTTAGGACCTTTAGCACTTGAGATTTGTATGAGCTTTGGGCAATCAATTTAGTAAGAGGCATGGTGATCTTAATTTTAGCAATCTCTCCTTCAAAACTGAAAGGTACTTGGTTTTTAGATATAATTGCTTCAGTTTTCTCAGCCATGACTTTTTCTATAAGTTTATCTTGCTGATTTTGGTTAGGGGCTTTGTTCGGAAAATTTTTCTCAGGGGCTCTAGTATAGGTACTAGGACAACTTGGGTCAAGGTTTGTTTGGTTAGTTTTGTCTTTGTTCTGATCAGTTTCTTAGCCATGACACTGTTACTGTTTGCTGTTCTTTTAAGAATGGTGTTGGGAGATTTCTTAACAGTAGTGTCTAAGTTGTTTTTCCTAGAGTTGTCGTGGTTTTTCTTACTCCTAAGATCATAGTGCCTATGAACTTCCGTTATGGATTTTTTTAATCCTATTTCGGGATCTTTGGGGTCTTCATAATTTGTTTCATCTTGGTTTGAGGACAAGAAACCTTGTTCCTCTTCTGTGAGAAAAACCTCACCCTCGCTATCAGAACCTATCAAGTTTAGATTATTCTCATCAGGTTGTTCAATATCCCTTTCCCCTTCCTCAACATAGTTTTCTTGGAAGGGCGGTCTGATCTGTTGATCATTTTCCCTTGGTTTAATTTGGGGCGGGTCCCTTCTAAAGTTCTGAATCTGGTTTCTATTTTGGGGGTTTGGCTGGTTGTCCCTAGGAGGTGCTCTTTCACTTAGATTTATTCTTTCCATCATTCTCTCCATGGTCCTAACTAGGTTATCTATTTTGGAATCCAAAGAGGAAGTGGAAGGCATGGTCTCATCTCGGTAAGTGATTTTGTTTTCCGATCTCATCCTAGCCCTCTTTTCAATGAGGTTGGCTTTAGCACTAATAGCTCCCCTTTGCATTTCTTCTAAAGTTGTGGGGTCTCTTTCTCTTAATTGATATGTCATGTCTGGATCAAAACCTTCTGGAAATTTTACTAGTGTTAGGCTGGGTGGAGGTTTCATGTGAGGTGGAAGGGCATTATAGACACTATTGAACCTAGTGAAATAATCTTGAACACTTTCCCCCATGTTCCTTTTAATATTGCTATATTTGGAAAGGATTTGAAGGGGGTTTTTCTTGATTTCCCATTTGTTTATAAAATTTTGGTAAAGTGATGGTAGATCATGTATGTTGTTAGGGGTCAAGTTTTTAAACCATTTCTTGGCTTCTCCACCTAGGCTTTGGGAAAACATTCTCATCTTCATGGTTTCTTCTTCTAGTTCCATGTAGTCAAAGGCATCATTGATTCTATGTACATGTTGTTGGGCGGTAGTGGATTTAGCACTTGTGAAGTGTGGAATTATGGATTGGTAATCATTTGGCAAAGGTACTAAAGGCTGTGGTAATACTAGGGTTGCATACCAAGCTGCCATGATGGGAACTGATGGTAGATTTATAGTGGGAGGATTTGTAGTATGGGATGAGGTGATTTGCACAGTGGCGGTCTGAATGGGTGTGACAGAGGTACTTGGACTTGTAAACTAATTTTCAGCAGATTTGGGGTGAAAAGAGCCAAAGTGGTGGAGAAGCTGAAATTTAGGTCGTGTAGTGGGTGAAGCTTCTCTGTTAGGACTTTGCTGTAAGTCTAAGGGCTCTAGATTGGCAAGGTTGATTCTACTTTGTGAGTTGTTTCTAAAAAGGCTTTTTGCGGAACACAAATCGAACTAGGGATCTTGCAAGGATGTAAGATGTTCGGGTACAGAGCTTTCTTTATGAATAGTCCTATCAGTAGTTGAGTTTCCAGTTTCGGAATTTTTCCACAAAATATTTTCTGGGTCATCAACTATGATAGGAGGATTTGGGTCCAGATGAGATCTGGTATTAACTCTTCGTGAAGCTAGATTTCAAATTCAAAATTTAGAGAGGATGATAGTTGTGCTTGCTTTCGAAAGGCTGTACTCTCTAGGCGTTTACTGATGCTAGTAAAGTTAAAAACTTAATGGAGGCTAGTGGAGTTGCCAGGTGGATGTTTTTTAATGAATTTTGGAGTTTTATGGTCCACCGCCAATTACTGATAGAAACCAATCTAGGGATGTTTTTGTGAGGTTTTTATAGAGTTTTATATTTAGCCTAGTTTGTAAGAGTGTCCTATACCTATCTCATCACTTAGCTAAGGTGGTGAAATAAAGAAAGTCTACTCTAAATGTTTTTATAGGCTGCTTGTCTATTTTTAAATTTGAAGGACTACTGAGTTTACAAGAGTTTGCTAGGCTGTTATGTACTCAGTTGTCCCACCGTGATCGCCATTATGTTTGAGTCATGTGATTTGGCAGATTGGTAAACCAAATGACAGGGTAACATCAGACCAATCTTTGGAGTCCTAGGACCTAGCCTTCCTGGACTAAAAGAGGGCTCTCTTTATGGTGCGAAGGATATGAACTTGTTCGCTTTGTATGTTTGATTTTAGGCTAGTTGTTAAGTATATTTTGGTTTGTTTTGGTTTTTGAGGTAAACTGATCAATTAGGACAAAATAGGAAGAGATTTTATCAAATCAACAGGGATATGGGGTCATCTAAAGTCAAGGATGTCTAAATGATGGACAAGGTGTGCTGCAGGGCTGATTTAGCAAGGTAAATGGATCCTTTGGGTGAGGTATGAGGTGAAATGAACATTAAGTTTGTGAAAAACAAAGAAGTCTTAAACACATATAGTTTGAAAGAAAATACTCATGAGGTAGGGAAAACCATAAGTCTCTATGAATAATACTCAAACTGATAAACATTAAGGATAAACAATTTGGTGATACATAGAAGCATAAGAACTCCTAACTTTGGAAATTCACCTTCAGTTGTTGGAAAAAACATATAAGATAAAAAAATAGCTTAATATATGGAGAGGGAACTCCTAAAAAACATATATCAAGCTATTGGGAACTCTGAAACCAGTTTGCAAGCATGGACAAAGGGAAAGATCGAATGAGACCTCTTTGACTTAACTAAAACAATCAGTATTTCATAGAAAAGTTTCAGAAATGGAGTTTTGAGAAACTATAAGTAAGAAGGGCATACTTTAAATCATACTAGATAGCTAACATACTGGCCATTAATAAAACAAGTAAAAATTTCTTGATGGACCTAAGGAACAGTTAAGAATTCCTTAAAAATGACCAAGATGAAGAAAACATCAAAGCTGTAATATGCAGGAGGTTTGAGGTGCTTCCATGAGCATATCTCAACATATACTTTTCAGATCTACAAAAAATAAGAAGCATGAAACATTAATGAAAAAAAGAAGACATAAAAAAATCAGAGAAACATCACCATTAACCAAGCTATGGAATCCTGCACACAATGCTCCTCCACCATCAAGCCAAGCAAGACATTCATCCACTTCATAAGACCAGTATTTTCTTCAAGCTCATAAAACTATGTATTGCTCTCAACATGTCAAGTTCTGCTTGTTTTTTACAATGAATCCTCATGGTTTATATAAGCGAAGAGGAGAAAAACTTACTAGAGAAACTAGAAGGCCATTGGCCAAAGAAAAATATCTAAAACTTCCCTTGAGGCCTTATAAGGTCCAAGGCACAAAATATCTCTTCAAAATATCATTTTTGGACCAAAATAGCAAAAATATTGGCTTTTAGCCCTGAAATACATGATAAAATTGCCTAACACACATTTGGCCCCGTCATCACACAGGAATGCAGAAAACCGTCTCTGTTTTGGTAGAATTTCCAGGCGCGCAGCACCAAAGAAGGCCTTTTTGTAGCGAGGTTTTGGAAGCCTTCCCAATGTTGAAAAAGGTCCCATGATGGCTCGTTGGAAATCTATGGATGTCTAATTTCCAAATATACTTGATTTGTTTCAACATAATCTCTGGAAGCCTATCAAAAAGTGAAAAAGGTGCAAAAACCCAGGAGCATAGCACCTGCTCAAAAACAGTGGCAGAAAGGTGAAAAAGTCATTGTTTTTGGACCTTTCGAGGGACCGAAACAACTCCAAATGATCTGAAAATTTATGAGAATATTCCCCTAGTGCAAAGGAATCCAAAAATATAAAATTATACTGCTGAATATGCTCTGATAAAAAGCGCAGCGTCCACAGTGCTGCGCTCTTAGGCATGAAAATTCACAAAAAACAAAAAGGTGTCCAAATTTGCCCAAATTTGGTGATTAGCTCCCTCAAGGGTTTTTGGAAGCCTGTAGTGAAGCTTGTGCCAAAATTTTGAGCCTAGATTGGTCCTTTCCATGTTTTTTCACTGGGCACCTCCTTTGGGCAGCTTTAAGTTTCTTTCTTGCAAACTGATTTAGCTTCTTGTAATGTTTAGTCATTTTCCTTTGTAGGCCTAAATCTTTGTTTTCTTTCTCCAATTTAGTCTCTAGATGCTGGTTTTCCCTCTCTAGCCAAGATTATTTGTCATTTTCAATTTCTAAGGCTAGGAGCTCAGTGACAGGGAATTGCTGCATTCAGGCCGATTCTTCTTCTTTCTGCTTTTCTAATGCTCTTTTAAGACCCATGGTCTTAGGCCTCTTTCTTGCTTGTCCTTACTCTTCCTCATCTTCTTCATACTCACCCATGTACTCTTCTAACCTTACTTGTGATTTCTGAGCCTCTCTTTTGTAATTGAGTGCCTGGGCTTCATAAATGGAAAGTTGACCACTCATTTGTGCATTTTGTGTTTGTAGAAAATGAATGATATGTTTTGATCTTTCCAAATCATTCACCAAGTATTTAACTTGAGCACCCCGGTATTGCAAGAGGGATCTCAGGATCTTTGCCTCATTTTCTTCATCATCACTGTCCAAGTGTATTAGTTCAAACTCCCTCTCTTTTTCATGACTACTTTCTTGTTCTTCAATTTTCTGCTTGTCTTTGCCTTCTATGATTTTCTTCCCTTTGGATTTCTTTGGCAACTCCCTCTTACTTTGTTTTGGAAATTTGCCTCTGCTTCTCAATGCCCTGGTAACATTTCTTCGCACTGTTTGCATGGTTTTGCCTCTCACTGCTTTAGTAGTTTTTCCTTTTACTATTTGTGATGGAAGATGCATGGCCCCTTGCCTTGGAGAGGTAGTAAACACATGCTCCTGACTTTGCTGATGTGGAATGACAAGGGGTGTCAACATTTGGGCTTGTTCACTTGGGTCACCTACAGCCTTAGGGCTATCCTTTTCCTCATAAAAATTCTCTATTTGCATTCCTATGTCACTTTGCTATAGGAAGCCTTCTTGATCATTGAATTTTACATTTGCAATGATCTCATCATTAGGAGCAATCTCAGAAATATCATGTTCTTTTTTTGCTTGGTGAGAGATGTCTAGGTCTGCTGTTTTTTCCTTTTCAAGGTTATCTCTTCCTTCATCCACCTTCCTACTGTCTTGACTGCTTTTATCACTTCCTTCTTTGCTGTGACTGCTTTCTTCATTTTCATCTTGACCTTGGTCTTCAATGGTGTCACTGTCTTTTCTTTTTAAGCTTTTACTGTTTTGACTGTTTTGGTTGCTTTCATTACTTTTGCTGTATTTGGTTTGGCTGCCTCCTTCCTTATCAAATTTGTTGTTTCCACTATGCATTAGACTATTTGCCTCATCATTTTGACTATTTTCTTTCCTGCTACTTTCATCACTCTCACCGTTTTCACTGTTTTTCTGATTGCTGCCTCCTTCCTCACTGTTTTGACTATCTCTTTGTTTGCTGCTTCCTCACTATCTCCCTTTTCTTCTTGTTTGCTGCTTCCTCCCTCACTATCTTATTTTTATTCTTGTTTGCTGCTTCCTCCCTCATTGTCTTCTTTTTCTTCTTGTTTGTTGCTTCCTCGCTCGTTGTCTTCTTTTTCTTCTTATTTCTTGCTTCCTCCCTCGCTGTCTTCTTTTTCTTCTTGTTTGCTGCTTCCTCCCTCACTATCTCCCTTTTCTTCTTGTTCACATTTATCTATAGAAGACGTTTTTGCTTGGGAGAGTGACTCATGAGAGGAAGGAGAAACATATATTGTAGAGGGCGAAGAAGGGGTATGAGGAGGATTTTGAGATGAGGATGGCATGATTTGCAATGGGATGGAAGATGAAGAGGTGAAGTCATCATGAGTGATAAAGGTTTCCCAAGGAATATCTTTTTGCTCCAGTTGGTGAGTAACAATGATTTTGACAAGGGAGTGATGAAATAGGCTTGCTCTTTGCCGAGCTGGAGGCTTCTTTTTCACAATGGTGGACATCTTTTCAATACTTTTGCAGAGGAAGTAAGGTAGGTTCAACAACTTGGTTTGGGTGAAGTGCATAAGGAGCCTAATGTGATATGAATAGACCCAGGAAAACCTAACTTCACAGGTAAAATATTTCATGATAATTTTCATGAGGAGGGCATGCCTATCCAACATATGTGAGAAAGGAAAAATGGTTTTATATGCAGCTTGACAACTGGGCTTTAGAAAAGGCTGATAATGGGTTAAGTCAAGGTATGTCTGTTTAAACCATTTCTCTCCTATACAAGGGATCTTGGTGGCTTTAGATACAACTTTAGGATTCAATTCAAAATCTAAACCTGCTATGTGAACCTTTTTCATGTGCAGTCTTGGGGCAAATAACTCAGTTAAATGAGGATGGCTGCCAATTTCTTACACTTTATTGCAGAAGTCAAAACATCCCATTTCATGAAAACATGATAAAATAGAGGGGGAGGCAGTTAGTTCTTGGATGCCTGCAGGCTCAAACTTGTTGGCTTTTCCTCCCTTTCTCACTTGTCTCTTTGACTTTTGAGGCTCATCGCTTCCTTCTTGAGACATGATGACTATGCTATTTTTTCTTTCAAATATTGAAACAACAATAACAATTTTTTTTTTGCAGATGAACTGAAGGTGAGGGAGGTCCTTTCAGGGATTTTAGTGTGTTAAGACCAAACTTGTATTTTCAAAATAGGAAAGGCCACATGTGCATTTGGTTTTTTCCTCAAAATCCCCTAGACTCCCTTTTAGCCCTGAATGCACTTTTATAGCTCAAGAACTGGATAAGGAGGTATGAATTGGTGAGAAATGCCTCTTGCAGCTCTTCTTTGTGATGAGGAAGCAAACTGGGTGAAAAAAGGGAAATTTTGGCCTTTTTGGAGAAAACAGGGCAGTGCTGCATTTTCTCACTCAGGTGCGCAGCGCCCTTGGCTCGGGTGGCCTCTACCCGCAAAAGTGTGATGAAGCTCGTTATGGGTGCATAGTGCCTGAATGCTGGGCGGTGGCTTCTGAAAAACTACGATGGAGCCCATTGTGGGCACGTGGCGCTTGAACGCCGGGTGTTGGCTCCCGCAGAAATGTGACAGAGCGTGTTGTGGGCGCGCAGCACCTGAACGAAGGGTGTCGGCTGAACGGGGCTCGGGAAAGTCTGAACGTTGCACAGTAGTTGAACGCACATATGAATTTCAAGTGGTAGTTGAATGCACATTTGAATGTTGGGCAAAATTTTGAACGCACAGCGCTCACGCACAACCGCGTAGCGCCCAGTGTTAAAATACACTGTGGGCTCCTACAGGCATGCAGCGCCAACACTCAGGCGCGCAGCTCCTTTGATTTTCTGCACGCGGTTTTGCTCTGAGACAAAAATCTCCTTCCTCTTTCTACCAATCGATGAAATTAACATAGATATGCCCGTTGGGGGGTTTTATGTCCTTTTTGAAATGACCTTAGAAGGAACTTTCCCCCTTTAATTTAAAAACACATTTCTTACTTACTCTCTTTTCACTGTGTTTTTATGAATGCAGCCTTTAGTATTTTAGCACATGATTGGGCCCATGATTTCCTTTGATATTTTCAAGGTGAATTTCACAAACAAATTTCCTTTCTTCTTAAATACCAAATGGTGATTTTCTTCCTTTTCAGCAGTTTAATCTTCAGACTTTGATCTCTTTCTCTTTGCAGTGGGAGGCATCCTTTGTTTTCCCTTTATCCAATCTGTTGAGACAATCTTTTGAAGAAATTCACTGTGAAGACAATAAATAGGTATTGTATTTTCAAAATCAAAGATACCTGCTTTTTCTCTTTTTGGTGTGATTTCTCCTTTGCAGTAGCCTTAGTTTTAACTTCTGATGATGGCACCTTTAATAGTTTCAAGTCTAGGTTGCAAGGGTATGAAAAAGGTAGCTGTTCTTTTTTTCATGTTTTTTACTTTGATGCATAAAGACTGTTGGAAGGGCCTTTTTTTTCCAGAAATCTGCCATGCTTGGTTATATATCACTGATTTTTCTGAGTTTTGGCATAGAAGCTTGAATGAGAAAAATGTTACCTCCTTTAAATAACATCAAGTTCTCTGTAGTATCCTCCAATTTGCTATGCTCATTAACCACTGTGGATGATCTTCTGACATTTTTGAATATCCCTGATTTGTAAAGAGAAAATATGTTTTCATGTGTTCTTCAGCTCTCTGTTTCTTTTATTCAAAATGTCAACTTGTTTCATTGAAACTGTTCTTTGGTGTTTCCCTTTTGCTAGGTTTTGATTAGGACCAGTTATCATGACATCCCTGCAGAGATGTTTTTTGATAAAATGTGGCTTGTTTTTGGCAATTTTCACTGTTTGAACTAGTAGGGGCTACCTTGGAGATTGCTTGAGCGCCTTTTGGAAATATGACCATCTTTTCTCTGTTTTCCTTGAGTTGGCCTTTGAGTTTTGCTAAAACAGAAATATATGATAGACATGATGGTGCATGACTTAGGGAGGACTGATAAGTTTGCTTGGAAGATTTTCAGGAAAAAGGGATACTTGACTGATAGTTAAAAACAGAGTTTTTGACTAGACACGGGTTTTTTAGATATTCATCCTCAGCACCATCACCTATAACCTAAACAATTTGTCATGTTTTTTAAAGGATTTCCTAGACACATTCAGGTCATCAATAGTATAGCTTCTCACCCCTTGCTACGCATCCATAATATCCAGAAATAATTAATTTGCAGACTTAGAGTTTAAGGGGCAGAAAGATGGCCAGTTAACTCGGCCACCACTGTGAGGTATGACTGAAAAAACTGGAAGTACATGCCACGTGGGCATGCAAAAGAAGAGAATTAAATCAAGTGGAATAGAGGAGAACGAGGGGAGGAAACATGCAGTTCGTCAGGAATTAACAAGGAGGAGGAAACAACTATCTACAACAGAACTAGAGTTGAGCCAAGTTACATAAGCACTCCAAAATTAGTTGTGTTAACTAATAAAAGAAGATGTCGTCTCATCCAAACCAATAAATTGAAAATTTTTAAATGGAGAGAGACCGACAAAAGCATAGAGTGCTTAAAGAAGAAAAGGAAGAACAAGAAGAAGAAGAGGAAGAGATAAAATGGCTAAAGAAAAACAGAAGAGATGGCCATATAAGTCATAGAGATAGAAGAAAGTGGGCGACAAATAGCCTCACAACATAGCACCACATCCCCCAAATACAAAAATATAGTTGCCACCATAGCTCCTCTGAGCACAAAGAGAAAAAGGCAGACCTCTAGGTATTCCAAAGCTAACAAGAATCAGAGAGAGCCAAAAAATTCTCCCATAAGCCTAATTATCATTGAAGAATCACCAAGGGAGGAGGAAATAATCGAAGAGATAATTCTGAAGGAGCAGCTGTAGAAGGCACAGGAAGAAAATGTAGCACTAAAGGAGCAATTGCAGCAAAAAGAGAAGCAAGTAGCCACCATGGCGGACTTATGCATAGTAGCCCTTAAAGCATAGATTCCCCTCTGACTCATATGTTGTGTACCTCAAAGAAAAATGGCTTCTATTTCAAATCAGAACTCTATCCTTGCATGGATCAATACCTTTCCAAGATTGTAGGCAATTCATGAATTTCTACAAGCAAGCTAACATGGTTGATCAGACAAAGATGGCAGAGTTTTATGTGCATAACCTTATGCTAAAAAATCTAGATACTTGGGACCCCAATCCTACAATGGGGGATATGCAGTTGATGGCTTTAGTATCTTGGATGATGAAAGAGAACACTAGAGAAAAATATATATGGAGGTTCATGAGAAGAATAAATAGAGAACCCTTACTTATCAGACCAGAATTGTTCAGCCCAAGAGGAGTTATCCTTAACCATCGAGAGATTGAAAGGGACCCTACACTAGTTGAAAGCTACCTTCAGACTCAAACACAGGTAATAGGCCACTTTGATGATGTTTCTAGGTAGATAGAATATGAGTGCATTATTGCTAGCCATAGGAGATGGAACAACCTCAAGAACAGGGAGTACCATACTCCAAAAAGACTTAGGGATGCAATGGAAAGGGCACCATTATATAAGAGGGCCATGCAGGCCAAAAACATCCAATGGTTGGGACTAAAGCTCAGCCCACCTTTGCTGCTGGGGCTGACTGATGAAAAGGACACAAATGAAAAAGTAGAGAATGGGAGAATGCATAAAAGAAAAATGGTTTTTACCCCCTTGGGGAAACTCCCACACTTCTTCCTCAGGAAATCAGGGGGGCTGTCAGAGCCTTAAAGGAAATGCAAGAGGAGGATTAGTTTCCCAGAGGATGAGAAACCATTCAGTAGGGGGGTGATGATGAGCTCCATCATTAGAAATATTTGGAGGGGTTAATAGTCACCTTTTTGCCTTATTAGATCTCTTTTTCTTGCATTTATTATTATTATTATTTGTTTTTATGATGCTATTATAGGTGGTGATTAAGGCTAACATACTTTGAGTGCCTAATATAAGGTTGAGTGCAGAAAATCATTTATTATTAATCATTTTTATAAGGATTTTATCATAAAGACTCGGAGGAGACAATAAAGAGGAATTATAGGAGGATTGTCCACCCTCAAAGGTATCCGAAAGATCCCAAAGATTCTCTCCAGCAATTCAAATTCCAAAAGTAGCCAAAGGATCACTAAGGATTCTCTCCAGCAATTCGAATTCCAGAGATAGCCAAGCAACTCAAAGAGGAGTGCACCCAATCCTTGTTCATTGAGAGTCAAGTGGACTCATTCACCATTTTCTAGGGAGCTATTGGTAGCTTCCCTGTAGAATAAATAGAGTAGAGCTAGAGCTAGGAAGAGTTAGTCTATTCTATTCAGTAAGTCGATTCCATTCAGAACTATTGTTGTGAGCTATTAAGATTTTTTATTTATTTATTTTTATTCAGTGATCAAACTTTCAGAGATGTATGAAGTTATTCTTTTATGAAATGAGCAGACTGATTTCATTCGACTGATTTAAGTTTCAGAGGGCTAGGCTCGTGGGTTAGTGCCCAATCCATGTGCCTCAGATTCTCTACTGTTACTATATTTTCCATTCTATCATTTAGCTAGTTTTTCTTTTGCCGTTTAAGTTAGATCTGCTTCTGATAAGTTTCATTGCTGTTTATTTTTTGTGCTTCTATAGTTTTTAATTGATTATGCGTAGTAAATAGAGGAAAAAATCCAAAAATTGTGGTCAAGTCATGGGGGTGTCACTGAAAAATAAATATTATATCACCTGCGTTCATATTGGGGTAATTTTTTTTAGAAAAACCCAAAACATTATATTGGACATATAACTAAGGGTTAGAGGGTTTTTTTTTATTGCATATGAATATAAATATCTTAGGGTATTTATTATTTATTTTTTTCGGAAAATGGGCTTGTTTTGTGGGTATGGAAAAATAAAAAGAACGTCGTTCGAGTGTGATGCTGCATTGCCATTCGAGCACCATTGGCGCAAGGCCCTTTGAAAATTTCTGTCCAAATCGCAGGGCTAGCCATCCAATATACATAATAAACGGTTCAATAATGTTTGGCTATAACCTCAATGGATTTATCACTTCAGAAGAGGTTATCACTTCATTTCAAAAGCTCAGAAATACTGGTTCTATAGCAAGCTCATTAGCACAGTCAGGAATTTACGGTAGGGGGTTCTTGTGCGCTTGAAGGTGGCTTGAAACTGCCTGGTACTGAGCAGAAACACAATGGCTAGCACCATTGGAGTCTTAAAAATCAAGTGGACATTGATTCGATCACCATTGGAGCAAGGCCAACTAAACCATTGGAGCAAGGCTGACTGAACATTTCTTGTGCGCTTGAACTTGCTTGGTACTGAGCGGCCACACAATGGCCAACACCATTGGAGTCTTAAAAATCAAGTGGACATTGATTCCCACTCATTATCAAATGTTCCCCATCTGTTTGAGATATCTTGAGCCTCTCTTCAAACAAACCAGTGGCTTTTTGCAAGTCTTCCATGTAAGTCGCTTTTGTCTCAGTATCATTAGAAACTACAAGTGTTTCTTTCTGTCCAATGGATTCATGAAGATTCTACTGTGTAGTTTCTAGGGTTTTGCTTTGTAGCTGGAATCTGAAGTCATCCAAGGTATTTTCCATTTATAATTTCTCCTATTCCAAGTCATGAACCATCTGTCTTAATTTCTCTTGTTTTGGCCAACTTGTGCGCAGATCTGAGCATGTGAACCTACCTGGTACTGAACGGCCAACACCATTGGAGCAAGAGGTTTGGAAAGAGGTTTGAACCAGAAGCCTTGAGCCTATAAAATTGAACCTATCAATGTTAGCCTTAATCAAAGCCTTCATGTGATGGATCCGAGCATTCGACAGAGCATTCGAGCAAAGACGGTAAGAGGATTTGACTGAGAAAGAGCATGCATTCGAAAAACATTGTGAGAGAGGGAAAGAGAATAGTGTTTTCATCTGAGCTTTGTTTTCATTTGGCATCACAAGGGCAGCAGGGGGACCTGCAACACTAGAGGTTAGTCACAGTGAACATGCGGATAATAATGTGATAGATTTTTATTGTTTTTGTGCTTGGATGCTAGGGTTTATTTTAGCAAACAATGTTGTGTTTGAAACTAGGTTAACTGAGGTATATGTTAACTAATTTATCTGTGAAAATTGAACATATTGGCAGTCAAAGCAATCTTTGGAAGGGTGAAAGCATTGCAATTTTCTAATTTAGGCTATATGAGATTAATCTTGAATGCTTTAGGGATTAATATTTTTTGGTCATTAATTCTTCTCGTCTGTGATATATTACTTGCTCTCTACATTTATGTTAGAATTTCCATCTTAGTTGGAACTAATTTTTTTGTGCTTGTCATTTTACCTATAACTGACATTATGTCCCAGCATTGTTATTCTACTTAGATCTGTTTCTATTTTTGCAAAACTGCAGATATTTACTAGGGACTGCTGTTTGGTGGAATTATTGTTTAAGTTCTCTAGGGTACTTGAATTGACTAAGGGAAGAGATCTCCATCTCTGGAGTCCCTCATAGTTAAAATGTGGAGTCCTCTGGCTGCCTTAGGCTAGTTTCCTTGTTGAACGCTCAAAGTTAGCCACTTTGGAAATAACCAGGAGGAAAATCTATTTGTCAACAAATATCCACTTAAATAAAGGTTAATTGAATATCCTCTGTGTCAATTATGCCAATGTTTTGCATTCAAATTCTTTATTGCACTATGGCACTATCAAGATAAATTATCTTAATCTTTTCGTATGAATACAATTATCTTATTTCACCTTATCTACTTCATCCACGACCATACCTTGTAAGGCGTAGTAACTGTTTCTACGGGCATGCTTCTTCTTGTTTTTTTTTTTAAGTTCTCACTCAATCATTTTTGTAAATATGAGTATTATTGAAGGATAAATGCAATCGTTATTTTGGAGAGAAATGGTTGTTCAATATTTGTTTGAGTATTGTTTATCTATTTTTTTTCATTTTTGTGCTATCTCAAAAATTACATTCAATTAGAACTTTCACATTCAATTATACTTAGAGCTCCTGCGAGAATGTTGGTTAAATCTTTGTAGAGTTATTGCTTCTCACTAGGTAAATCATTTTCTATACATTGCTGGAATTTTTGTCTACAACATCCTTATAGCATTTTTGGTTTACTTGTAAGTCGTATAAAGTTCAATTGTAATGGCTATAACAAAACAGGAAAATATATGCAATTGTATTTTCAGAGCAATCTCTCTAAGTTCATTCATTAACCATTGTGCGTGTAGCAAGCCTTCATTCTTTGAAAGTTGTAGTATAGCCTTTGGGGCATCCATCCATTTTTATGGATTGTTTAAATATTTTTTATAGTGCCGATGAATTTTAGTTCCCTTCAATCCTAGGCATAATGAGTATAATTGGGGGACCTTAATTATTTGTTATCTTCTTAACCTTGAGGTATATGAGGTATCATATTTTACATTTGGAGAGATAAAGACTCTGTTTGAGTCGATCAGTCTATAGATGGGCAAAGCAGGCTACCTCAAAGAAACTTCTTAAATCACTTCAAGATTCCTCTCTAAAAGGAAGAATTTAAATTTTAAAAGTTGAAACTGATTTATCTATAAAAATTGAACATATTGGCAGTCAAAGAAATCTTTGGAAGGGTGAAAGCAGTGAAATTTTCTGATTTAGGCTATATGAGATTAACCTTGGATGCTTTGGGGCTTTAATATTTTTTGGTCTCAATAATTCTTCTCTTCTATGATATATTACTTTCTCTTTGCATTTATGTTAGAATTTCCATCTTAGTTGGAACTGATTTTTTTGTGCTTGTCATTTTTCCTAGAACTAACCTTATGTCCCAACATTGTTATTCTACTTAGAGATGTTTCTATGTTTGCAAAACTGCAGAGATTTACTGGGGACTGCTATTTGGTAACATCGATACATGGATGACTAATGTTTCCTTGTATAAGTTCTGGTATTACTACCATTGTCCCTATATATTATGTTATCGCTGTCCGTAGAAATTATGCTATGCCCTCCTTAAGGATGATGCAACTAATAGTTTGCTCTGTTACTTTGTTCTATCTTCGTATGCCTTTTTAAGGACATTGCAGTGGTTAGTTTTCTCATGCACATGTATAAACTAGAATAGAGAATACCATACCCAATTAATGGTTGTGGCTATACTTAACTGTCTTACATAGACATCAAGAGAAACGAAAGACTATGCAATTTATGTAGCCTCAAATTGCATTGTCATAACATATTGCCATTCAAATATGTGTTTTCCCACCATAATATTTTTCTTAATTGCTACGTGTTATTTCATCATGAAGTTTTGCTACAAACTAATGGTATGTAAACTCAATCTGTTGTCATTATGTATTCATGATGGGGCATGATATCAAGTGTGGCAGTTTATCTCAACCATTGATAAGATATATTTATTTAACTAGTTGCACATGATGTTATATGTGATTGTCACACTAAGCATAGTATGAATGTAGCTTATTATAAATATGTTTCTAGTGTTTCCTTGTATAAGTTCTAGTATTACTATCATTGTCCCTGGATATTATGCTATCGTTGTCCCAAGAAATTATGTTATGCCCTCTTTAAGGACGGTGCAACTGATAGTTTGCTCCGTTACTTTATTTTATCTACGTATGCCTTTCTAAGGAAATTACAGTGGTTAGTTTTCTCATGCACATGTATACAGTAGAATAGAGAAGACCATACCAAATTAATGGTTGTAGCTATACTTGACTGTCTTACATAGACATCAAGAGAAACTAAAACTATGCAATTTGTGTAGCCTCAAATTGCATTGCCATAACATATTGTCATTAAAATATGTGTTGTCCCACCATAATATTATTGGTTAATTGCTACGTGTTATTTCATCATGAATTTTTGCTACCAACTAATGGTATGTAAACTCAATCTGCTGTCATTATGTATTCATGATGGGGCATGATATCAAGTGTGATAGTTTATCTCAACCATTGACAAGGCATATTTATTTAACTGGTTGCACATGGTGTTATGTGTGATTGTAACACTGAGCATAGTATACTGTTACAAAATGTGCTATCTTTAATTTTTCATGTTGGGGCAAGGTGTCATGTGTAATTCTCCATTCAAACATAGGGAATGATGTAACACTGAGAATATTATATTGTTACAAAATGTGCTATCATTAATTATTCATGTTGGGGCAAGGTGTCATGTGTAATTCTTCATTCCAAGATAGGCCGGTATGATGTAAGATGTGCAGCCTTTGATTCATTACTGGGCATAATGCATTGTTAGAATAGCATGTTTCTATGTGTTCTATTACTTACGTTGGTTTTCCCACCATGCATTTAGTAGCTATTATATGTGTTTTAGTAATGTGCGTTAAGGTTATATGAGTATTTAAATTGGTTAAAAAATGATTGTTGTATCTGCTGCACCTCTGTTCGTAGCATTTTCGTTAAGTTATATTGACCTATTCTTGTTAAGTTCATTTGCACGACTATTGAATCTTCTTTTCTATATATATATATATATATATATATATATATATATATATATATATATACTAGTGAAGAAAAGTTCAATATATGGCAGTTCACAAAGTATATAGGTTTCGTGTTCAATGGCGTGCTCCCATGTATAGTGATTAATGATGTGTTGTGCATGTTAACTCACCACATGGCATGCAATTGCTTTAATTATAGTTTCCTTTAAATTTGTCCTATCTATAATTTTAACTCATTTGTAGCAACTGGAGAACATCATTATCTAACCATAAAATATGCAAGGTTAAATATCTCAAGTTCAAATCTAGTGGCAATGACATTATGTATATAGTTTGTAAGAAATATGATCTATATGTGACATTATGCATATAGTTCATGAGAAATGTGATCCTTTGAATGGGAAAGATGGATGGTTAATGATGTTTGCATTGCTGGTGTTTAACATTTCCATAAGAAATGTGATCCCGTGAATGGAAAAGATAGCTGGTTAAGAATGCTTGCATTGCTGGTGTATAACATTTTCATCAGAAGTCAAATTGTTAATGTATTAGATGTAAAGTATGTGGCATATTCTCTTCCATTGAGGGGAGTTGGTTGATATTTTAGTCATATCCAATATATGGATGCTAGAAACCAATTTTTGTACAAATAAATGAACTCCACCAATGTCACAACCGAGCATACCAAAATTAGATTGCCACAAGCAAATAGAGTCATCACTCACAACAGATTGAGTAGTTAGAGTCTGAGGATAATGAGGTCAAGAAGGACAATTATACAATTAAGATGTATAAGAGGGACCACCATACTGATATAATCGCTGATATGTACACTTGATGACTAGAGGGAAATTCATAACCCAGGTTTTATATTACACGGAATCTACACTCACCCAGGTTTTGACCTGGACTATTTTTTCTGGTTGTAGCACAGAGTTGAGTCAAGATGTGGTTGTAGCACATTTTTCATCATCCCATGAATGCTGCAAGGACATTGGTAACATTGAATGGCATCAGTGGCCATGCAAATAGTCCTTGTCACATCTTGAAGGATGTCTTCCACATAAAATTTTTCTTGATACAGATTTTATGATAACTAGACTTGAGGTTGATCTTACTGAAATATTTGTCTCCCTAAAGTTGAGTTAATAGGTTGTCAATGTGTGATAATGGATATTAGTTCTTTATTATGATTATGCTCAAGATTAGATGGTCCACACACATTCTCCATGTGCCATCGTTCTTTGAAACTATAACTATGGTGGATCCACGAGGTAGTTCTAAAAACATAGAGATCAAGCACTATCCTTACCCATTGGTAGCTCAAAAAACATAAAAAAATGTCATTATCTATCACAAGCCATAGATACTAGCGAACAATAAATTGAATAAAATCCATTTCATACCAGTGAACAATAAAATCTACGATGGTTTGGTTTTGACCTCTTTAGGACACAAAAAAATGATGTAAATAAGGCCAAAATTGAGGTAGATTTAGGGCCTAAGCTTGCTTATAAGTTTGCCAATGTTTGACTCAATAAATTAGCTCTCAAATCTGTTTTAGTACTCTGTTTTATTTCTAGTTTTATTTCCATTTGAGGAATCCATCGATAGTACATTTTGAATCAAGGCGTTTCATTGCAATAGTAAGAGTTATTCATGTTTTTTGGAGCTTTGAATTGAAAGTGCATACCTTGCTTCCTTGCTCTTTTTTTCATAATAAACCAATATGTTTGTGGAATTTTACTTACTTACATTTATTTTTGTGAAAAAACAGATTCAAGATTGATTTCTTGAATCATCATGGCTACCATCTTTATGAAGATCATACCTTTTCTTGGAATACATGACTTTCTCTTGATTCTCTGTTGTTTCAAGATCCGCAACCCTATTTACTTGAGATGCTACCATGAGAAAGGTACTTCATTTGAAATTTCTTTCCTTTCAACTCGTAGATTGTTTTAGACCTCTATAGGAACTGATATGAGGTTTCCTTTTTTATTTCCATCTATTCCATCTTGTGAAATCTTGGAGCTTTCCTTCGGTTTTTCCTCTACCCTGTTTATTTGAGGTCCGTGACTTTTTATTTGCCTTGCATTTGTCTTCAAGAGACAATTTTTCGTCTTTCTCCTTTATGGAAAATTATTGTACTCGTTCATCTTCATATTCTTCAAGTCCTGCAAAAAAACACTCATACAAACAATTAGATTAAAAAACTTAAGGCTTATTTGCCCCTATTGATGCCTCTAGAATGGATTGAACTTCTTAAGTTTTCCATGAGACTCTTATATTGTCTCTCATCCACCTATTCTTCACCAAACATTTGTCCTCTCTCAAGTTCACAGATAAAGATTGTTTGCTCTGACCCTAAGGACTAATTTTCATATATTTTTCTTCCTTAAACTCATTTTTTTCTCCATGCCTCTAATTAAATAATTTTTTATTTCTTGCTTCTTGAACAAGGAAATCAATCTATGTCTTATTATTCTTGTAATCAATAGCTCTATAGGCCATTTGAATTTCCTTTTCAGCTTCTAACCATAACTTTGGGTTTCTTCCTCTTGTAGGAGCTCCATCATAAGACTCAATTTCTTCTTTAGCTCAACTATCTCTTTCTATATGCCCAAATCACCATTCTTGGCATCTTCTTTCACCTTTTTGTGGTATTATCCTTCTACTAAGCCCTTTACTTTTCTATTCACGATCTTTCTAAATATCTTGTACCTTCCTTTGAGCTTCAATGTGCTCACCTTCTTTTCTCTTTTTCACTTCAGTACTCAATGTGCTTCTTATTCCTTAGCAAGTCTTTATCACCTTGGTAGATGCCTCACCTAGGTTGTATCTTTCTCTAAACCTAGTCTTTAGGTATTTATGGTCCTTATTCACGTGGACTTTCTCTTTGAGATTTTTCAAGCTTCAATAGCTGTAGGGTTTCTTCTTGTCACCAAATTCCTTTTTTCTTTTGTAGTCTTCTTCTTGCTGCTACATATAGGAATACAAGGGTATATATTTTCCAAGAGCCTTTCCTCAAACCCTTAGCAGAGGTAAAAATTTTTTTTGGTAAAAAGGTTATCAAACACACTCATCCATATTATCACAAACTTGAGGAGCCTTCCACTTTGAAGAAAACATAATACAATACTTTAATGCTCCATTTTTAGACTTCAACTATGCCTTTGATTACAGTTCTCACTGGTTTAGACCTCTTTAATAACCTCAAATGTACTCAATCCCTCTATCAAAAGCTCAAAAAACATTCTGGTTGAAGAAAATACAACCACAATTTTTAAATATCCTGTTTTTAAGGGCTGGTTACGGGCTATACATTCCTTGTTTCATACTTTGTACAGGTCACTACTATCAAATCTTGGAGAAGACAATCATACACACTAACCAAACTATGAGCAAAGTTCATTGGTTAAAGATGGAAATTTTGATGTGTGAAACCTAGGGTTGGATTTACATAATTTACTAGAACCGAGAGCATAAAAACACAGAAGTACACAAGTTTAAGAGAGCTTCACACCTTGAAAATAGTTGTAAAAGTTCCTCAAACTTTCCTCTGTCTGATCAAAGTAGCCAACATCTCCAAAATATCCTCTGTGGCCTATAGAACTCTGCGTGAATTTATCTCTTGATGGAAGATAGAGCACTTGAAACTAGTCTCGCTGCAAGGCTTTAAGTTCAATCCTAATCCTATTTAGAGGAATACTCAACCACTGAAAACCTAAATTGCTATGGATTTCACAAGGTGGAATATGCATCCAATAAAACACTCAAGGAATGGAACAATTGTAACTCTGGTATTTGATATCACAAGGCCTCTCCACATTAACAGATGTTCAACTCAATGATAACACAACTGGAAAACCCCATGAAACTCCCAAGCGATTTGTGAAGGAGATCCCTTAACTATATGACAAAATTCCCTCCCTCTGGTTGTGTTTGTTGCTCAATGGGAAAATAGATGGAGAATTGGACTCAGATTAATTTCTAAATTGGTTGGAGAACTCCCCAAGGCAAAAAAATTCTGAGTTTCCTGAATGTCCTCGGTGACCTCGACATGTTTGGCCTAAGAGAGTCCAAGACCTACTTGCTCAGACCTGGCAACAAATGGTGAAATGTGTTACACTCATAATAGTTCCTACACCATTTGCAGATTGTGAAATGCTTAATGATGTTTAGACTACCACTAGTCATAATTACATTACATGTGGCAGTGATAGGGATTACCCATCCATGCAATACAACACAATCTAGAGCATCCAAGGCAAAGAGTGAAGGCATAATTTGGACCAAAGTGATCAATGACAACTGATTGACTACAAAGAAGTTAAAAGTGTTCATGGACAGGGTTATCAAACCTTATTGAGGTCATAAGGAGAACCATGGGGCTCCTAAGTGACAACCTAGTATTGGATCAAGCAGAACCCCCAAACTGATGTTTAAAGTTTCATAGTGCAACTGATACATGTGTATGAAACTGGATAAGATGTGATTGCCTTAGAGAGTTCAAATTTTTCCATTAGATTGTGTTGAAACTTGATACCCCCTGCCTGATGTACATTGTGTTCTTTTATGTAATGACAAGCTCAGTTTCCTTGCAAAAGAAAAAGCCTTTTGAGTTTTGATACTTAGATAAGGATTTAGAAATTGTGTGTACTATTTTTTGATGAAAATTTTTTTCCGAATTTTTTATATCATGCACTCATTCCTCATACTAAAACACCTTTTATAGTTTCTTAAAGGTGTCATATTTCAAAGCTTCTCAATCAACCACTTATTTACATTTGATCATACGACTATGTAAGTTTCTAAAGGTTAACAGCACAACACATTAAACACCATATACAATCTTTAAAATGGTTGACCTGATTTATTTTCAATCAATGAACAATCGATCTTTGATGAATGCCCATTTCTTTAGCAATAACTTTCCTTTCTTTGAAACTAGAAATATGGTGGATCCACAAGGTAGTTCCAAAAACATAGAGATCAAGCATTGTTCTTACCCATTGGTAGCTCCAAAAACACAAAAAAATGTCTTTATCTCTCACAAGCCCTAGATACTAGCGAACAATAAATTGAATAAAATCCATTTCATACCAGTGAATAATAAAATATACGATGGTTTGGTTTTGACCTCTTTAGGACACAAAAAAATGATGTAAATAAGGCCAAAATTGAGGCAGATTTAGGGCCTAAGATTTCTTATAAGTTTGTCAATGTTTGACTCAATAAATCAACTCTCAAATCTATTTTAGTACTCTATTTTTTTTATGGTTTTAGTTCCATTTGAGGAATCCATTGATAGTACATTTTGAATCAAGGTGTTTCAACGCAATAGTAAGAGTTATTCATGTTTTTTTGGAGCTTTGAATTGAAAGTGCATAGCTTTCTTCCTTGCTCTTTTTTTCATAATAAACCAATATGTTTGTGGAATTTTACTTACTTTTTCATTTATTTATGTGCAAAAAGAGATGGAAATTGCAATCGATGAAAAGAAATCTGTCATTGGCATTGTCAGGTGTCAAGAAGGTTGTACATTTTCTGAAATCCGTGATGAAATTGTGGATGATGGAATCATTGAATACCCTTTTGATTTTATCCAGGATGGACTATCTTTAAATCCAAAGCAAGAGAAGAAATGGAAATTTTATAAAACACTTTTAGGCATCAAGAGGAAACTAGGAACATTTGATGTGGAAACAAGGGGTTCAGATGTAGTGGAAACAATACCAATCTTTGAAAACATTGAAGAGACTATGGAGGAACCTATGCATAAACAACCAAGAGTTGAAAATATGCCTTTTTTAGTGGAAGAAGCCACAATTGTTGATCCTTGTGTATTGGCATCTTCGGAAAAAAAATGAAAATTTTAATGGAAGAGTTTGTCAATGAGAAACCTACTCTCGAAGTATATTCAGAAAAGGGAGAATCTAAATTAAATATCCATTGTGAAATTTGTGGCATTGATTATGGAATAGGTGATGTGTCCTTGGTAGCACGAACAACGCGCAACTTTAAAAACCATCATATGAAAACAACGTCCCATCAACAACGCCTTTCAATGCCAAGTAGTAGTGAAATTAATTCATGTAACAAAGTACAACAAACAATGGTGGTTGGAGATCGATTTCATATTGATCAAGAAATCAAACTTCTAGATGATTTCAAAAAGACACAAGAGCCTAATTTGTTCAAGGTGGTGGAAGCAACACTTGCAAACTATAAGGACATGAAAAAAGTGAGAGTGGAATGTACATGATGCAATAAATGGTTTTTTTTAGTGCCGCCAAGTGGTAATATTGTCAGTTCTCTAAATGAACACATGAAATCAAAGAAGCCCACTACTACTACTACAAATGAGGCTTCACATTAGGAGACTGGGTTGAGTAGTGGCACAGTTGGGAGACCTAAGAAGCCTACCAATGATAAGTCCCAACAAAGTTTGACTAGGTTCTTAGTGCCATCATCACCATTAGTATTACATAGGGGTTCTACAAGTGCAACTCCTTCTACTTCAGGTGTGTTAATTAGTGGTTAATTAATAGTTTAGACTAAACTTGAATACGAATTTTTATATTATTTTATTTATCTTACTTCTAATTTTTTTTTTTATTATTGTGTTGTCATCTTATTATAGCTCAATTGTCTCCCTTTTTACTACAATGTTGGGGGCATTGGTATCCTTATATTGGTAGAAATGGGGAGATATTGGAAACAAAGGTCCTAATGGATGATCAAAGGGGTGGAAAATTATGGGCCATAGAGAAGCATACCAAGATCATACTATGTTATCAGGGTATTGAATGTCGTATTGATGGTACATATAGGCATATTCATTTCCAAAGGGGTTCTGAAACAGAGATCCCTTTTGATTCATTAACATGTAGATTTTGTAAGTTGGTTCCAGAATGTAATGACTTTAGGATGTGATTATATCGTGAATCAAGGTGCACCAATAAAAGAAGTGAAAGAGATACAGGAAAAGGTAGAAGATTGGACTATTTAACTCAAAATGAATTGAATAATGCTGCAAGGGCTAAATGCTAACCATAGATCAACAATGCGAGCACTTTGGTGGGAGAGGAAAAAGGTTGCTACACTCTCTATTAGAATGAGATCTCTAAAGGAAAAATTGTTTGAATCGGCAGAAAGGAAGGATGCCTTTAGGTTTTGTAAGGATGTTTGTGAGGCACATAAGCAAAGAAAATTACAAGGTAAAGATGCAGTTTGGGAATTTTTCAAGGATATATTTCATAATTTGATTCATGAAAAATCAGAGAGAAGGTATAGTACATCCACAAAATCCCTTTATGAGATGATCAAGTTATGGGGAGGTCCTAGATTACATAACTATATTAGCTTGAATCTGGATGGTCCTTTAATATCTACAACTTTAAGGCAAGTTAGAAAGTCGTTGACATATATCCCAGGGGAGCACAAGCACATTTTTGAGGCAGTCAGAAAAATTTATGCTTCTTATAAAGCCGAACATGGTATATATGGACCAATTCCTGTATGCCTTGCTGAAGATGAAACAATTGTGAAAAAATATGTTAGGTGGGTAGAAAAAATCAATTCCTGGTGGGGTGTTGTGGTTTGAAAGAAGAGCATCAATGCCAATCACATTTCTTGGTGATAGTTGGTGAGGGAGATGCAGGCTATGAGATTATAACAAACACTTTTAAAAACAATGTTATTGGGCATTATGTACGTGCTATTATTGCAAACCCTTTACATGAAAAAATTCCTCATTTGGTTATGGTTGTTCACCAAACATGCAATAAATTCAATGCAAATTTTGTTTATCAACAATGGGAAAAGGTAGAATTTATGTGGAAGAAACACATAGAAAACAATTTCGGACCTATTGTTGGTCATTCCTCGGATGGGGATAGCAGAAGAAGACAACTTATGTTGAATGATTATACTTCAACATCAGGTCTTCGATATCAAATTCCTTGGGAAGGTTGGAGGCTAACTGGGTTGTGCAATGGTTGCAATGTAATAGGATTGCATGACCAATATTACGTCCACAACGGAAAAAAGCTAGTGAATCATTTGTTTAGCAGTCGACGAGAATTGGTTTTAGGAAATGACTGCATAATTTTTGGTCATGTCAGAATGGTTTATCAAACTTTTAAAGTGGATGATCACAAGCTTAGGTGTGAATATATAGAGAGGATGGATCGAAAAAATTGGGGTTCCACACAACGCATTGTTTCAAGGCATGTTCAAAGGTGTTTTAAATAGTTGAGAAGTACACTAAGTGGAAAGTTAAAGAGGACACTAGCTACAGAGACTTACCTAATGATTGTTGCTGACTACATTGACATATTTATGTCTCATAGTTTGAGCCTCTGGGAAAGAGTGTGAAATGCTTCATGAGTTCATCATTTCTTCGCATTATGGTTATGTTGGGTACAAAAACAATCTCATACTATTGTCAACATAAATTTCATCAGCAGAGAGGAATATCAATATGTGAGAATTTCTTGCCATTTTGTAGTTTTGTTGATGTGATTTTTTTGAGATCAATACTCTAACTTGCCATGTGTTTTGCACTTGACTGGGTCAGATGTATGTGAGAAATTCTTTAGCAAAGTTGGTGGGATGCTTGGAGTGGAGTGGCCCTATGATTTTACTGACTTGCTTCATGTTGTTGGAACCTTTTATAGAGTTTTTGAAGAAGAATCAAATTCCCAAGGGCTTCATTTTAATAAATCCCATAAGAAGCAAGAAAACATTTGGAATAAACAGCACCAAGAAACAATACAAAACATTGACATATTGTCGCAATATTATTCAATATCCACAGACGCTAAAATTGTAGAAGCCCTTAAGAATGGATGGAATGATGCACAATGTTACACCATTTTTTGGTCATCTAACCTATTTTTATTAGATGGACCCAAGTACACCATGTAAGACCAATTTTACCCTAAGTAAAATTGCTTTCACTATGAAAATAACTTAGTAAACCACCTTTATTAAGTTGTTTATGGACTAAACAGGAAACCCCATGAGGAAATATTAAATAAATATACATTTGTTTGATTTTCCTCAAGGAATAATTAGTTAAACAACAGTTTAATTAATATTCCTGGTTATATTTAACCCAAAACAAGGAAATTAATTAGATAAAACATTATTTATCTTATAATTTTCTAAGAATGATTATTTAAACCTTATTTAAATAATATTCTTTGTTAAATATGACTAATTCACCCTTAAATAATTAAATAAATCATTATTTATTTGATTATTACCCAACCACATCCTTAAAATGATAAATAAATAATTTATTTATTTATTATTTACAAATAAAGGGATTTGACCCAAGTCAAATTCCTTTTCCCTCCAACAAATATAATAAAATATTCCATAAAAGTTGGATCTTGATTTGGCTAATAATATTTTAATTATGCACCAATATCTAGACTAACTCAATATTTTGTTATAAATAGAAGGGTTTTCCCATTCATTTACCACCTTTTGTTGCCTAAAGATCACTCTGGATCTATACTTTTGGTCTGACTATTGATCCACCATCATAGTCATATTTTGCTACTATTTTTGTCTGGGTTTTCTACACCATCAAGAGAGAGGAATTCTAGATCTAAAGTGTTGAGGACTTACAAGAACCCATCCCATTGAGGAGAACAGGGAACACCCTCTTGTGTTTTCCTCCCAGGTGCCATTAATACAAAATTCATTTGATATATTCTTGTCTTGTCTATTGGATGCATGGAATAAATCTTGTTTTTTCTACTGTTTAATGTCTTCTAATGCATAGATCTATACTTTTGCAGCATTTATCTTGATCACCTAATTGCAGATATGAGAATATTAGTAGCCATATCTATTGTTAGGGTTGTTTGTTATGTGCAACTAAAGTGGTCTTTTTTCGTACGCTTGGAATTAAGATTCATACTAACAACTAGCGACTCCACACAGGTTTATGATTATGACCGCTGTCATTTTTCTGATCCTTTCATATACAGCTGCTTCAAACCCTAGGATTTCTCTTTAGCCCCTTGTTTTTTATTTTCTTGATGTTGTTTTTAACCTATAAAACCCTAAAACAATAAAAATTCTGACTTCTGTATGTTTTCGGACCTATTGCGCAGGTGACAGGCATCAGCTACAGCTAAGATGGCAACTTTTTCTAAAACCTGCCGCCGAGAGTGCCGGAAGTGCAAGTCGCACTTTTTGGCTCAAAACCTACGACCTGGACCCTCAGGACGCACGTTTTAGCCCAAAAACTGTGACCTTTGCTGAAAACAGGTTAGAAACCGCGACCTGGACTTTTTGCAGGGATTTTTCTGAAAGTTTTATGGGTTTGTCTGAGCCTCTGTTTAGGGTTTTCTGACCTCTATCTCCGCCCGTTTTGGACCTTTAATTGTTCTTTTTCGCTCAACTAAGTGGGAACCTAGCCCCCTAGGGGTTCAGTACCCTCCAATTTTTGTGGAAGAGTTTTTTCTATTGCAGGTTGTCTGAAATTTTAGAGTCTTTAGCCTTTTTTTCAGATTTGATACCTCACCTTCAAATCCACTTTAGATTGGCTTGTTATCCATCCAAATCACCTCATCTAGCTTTTTTTGGGTTTTCCTCTGGGGTTCACTTCGATTCCCTTCAGGAGATAACCTTTCTCCACCTTTTTCACAACAAATTTTCCTCTTATTTTTTGTTGTTTTCTACACCACTTTCCAACAGATTTTGTCTTTTAGATACCTGATCTTAACCTTAGATTTATTAGCTTTTTTAGTGTGTTTAGATTATTTCTTACTCACCTATAGACTATTTGTTGAGAGACCTGCCTCCTTGGGTTTAGATTATTGCATTATTAGCTGTTTATTTTCTGTTTTTGCAGGCCTATATACTGTCGTTTGCAGGTTTATTTACAGCTATACAGCACACTTTTTCTTTTTCTCTACAAACGTCTGGGTTTAAGAATTAAAATTTACACACTTTTACACACACACCCTAAGTGAAAAAGGGCTTGGTTAACACCGCCAAGCAAAGACTCTAAAAGACATTGAAATCAATTGATCATGCACCTCCCTGCCCTTGTTTCGACATTGTAATCAATTGATCCTGCACCTCCCTGCCCTTGTCGGTCTCTTTTTCCTTTGTGTCGTGTTTGTGTCATCACCATTGCGCCACCAAGGCATTTATCTTGGAGACTTCTTGGCCTTTATCCTTAGTTTCTAGTAGGAAGACTTACTCCTTCGCATAGGGTTTGAGTTAGTCCTCCACCGAGTCCGCACACCAACTCTTCTTCTGGTCCTTTAGGTTCTCCTTCTCATTCCGCCTTCAGTTCTCCCCCTGACACCTTCACCATGTATGGTGCAGGACCTAATGCTGGTGATAACCCCGGCCCTCAAGCTAGGAATACCACTAGTGGGACCGCAACGGACACTACCTCGGCTGCACCCTTGCTCCCCTTCCTGGCGGGCCTCAGCCTCCCCGATTTTGACCAGTTGATAAATGACCCTATACACCATGACACTAGTTGGCCTGCATGCCGACAAAGCTCCCTTCCGACATTCCAAAGTTTGAAGGTCTTTCTGGAGAAGATCCTTCAAATCATGTTTGATCTTTCCACATGTGGTGTTCATCTAATTCCATTACCGATGACTTTATCCATCTTTGGTTGTTCCAAGGAACGCTTACTGGTGAAGCTTCTAAGTGGTATGTTGATCAGGCCTCTTCTTCTCATACCACCTTTGCGACTCTTGCCCGGGATTTTCTATCTTATTTCCAGCTTCCTCTTCGGTATGACACTGGTACCGAACTCTTGACTTCTTTTCGTCAATCGTCTATGACCCGCGTATCCGACCACGTATAGGAATGGTGGAGAAGAAAGAGCCTATGTCTAGCCCCTACCTTCGAAGACCATGTCTACATGGACTGGTTCCTTAGATCTCTCTTGCCGCATATCGAGAAAGATGTCGCATCGCACTTTCCTCAAACCGAAGAAGTCGCTCTCCAAATTGCGTTAAAATATGACTTGATCTATGCTCAGTCGGGTTATGTTTATACCGTTTTACCTGATCTTCCTAGACCCAGTGGTGCCAACGCACCAGGGGCATCTCATGCTGCCGACGGTATCGTTGGAGCTCTCTTTAATATGTATGATCAACCTCCCATGGGCTATGTTTTTCCTCAGGGAGGGGCCAGTACCTCCTGCACTTTTCCCCCTCCCGGTAGCACGTATCCTAGATATGGCATGCCTCCTCTTTTTTCCCAACCTCCTGTTTACCACACTGTTACCCAACTTCCTTATTATCTGTATCCACAGCCTGGTGCTCCAGCTCCTCCAGCATTAGCACCTCCTCCTCCCTTGCCTTCTCAACCCCCGCAACAGTAACCACCGCCCCCTCAGGGGCAGGTGTACGCACAGCAGGGAATGACTAATCCTTCCCCCTCAAAAAGGAAGAGGAAAAGGTACTCAAAATCAAGATGCCCCTGGTAATCCTGGACCTACTCAAGGTAATTCTCCTAACACTACAAACCAGCAACAGGGCACTTAACCCAAGCAGGACAGGCCTATTCGTACGAACAGGCCATGTTCTTTTTGTGGTGTTTATGGCCATTATACGCATGATTTTTCTCTTTTACCACATATGCAACAGCTGTGGGAGTCTCAAGCAACATTGAGAGGACAGAAAGCCATCCCTTCTATTCCTCCCAGTCCTGCACCTAGTCAACTGGCTGGGCTTACCGATCCTTTCCCTCAGCAAGGATTTGTGGCTACCCAACCACCTGAAAGTCAGGTGGCCACTCAATCTCTTCCATCTGGTACCTCCGATTACCAGATTCTCATGATGTCCTCTGATCAGCCTTCTTCTCCTAGCCCTTCACCTTCAGCTGGTACTCGTGAGCCTCTTTATCCTCCTGGAATGGTTCCTTCAGGCCTTAACCATCTAGGAGCCATCCTGCCTAGTCATTACCCCTATGGTCATATATCGTTCCTAGATTCCCCACAAGGAGTGTACACGATACCTGTTATGGCCACCCTCTCTCTTCCTAACCTAACCATTGGGATTCCCGTCTGGTACCTCAATCCTCCAGCCGATACCCCGCCTGGTCAACCCAAACCTTATCTTGCTTTGACCCTAGTTCAACCAGTCTCCATGAATTCTCCTGCTACAACAGTGTCTCAGTCACCTCAATAGGAACCACCTCCTGTTGCGACCGCTTCGGGTAAGACAGGCAAAGCTCGCAAGGGGGCATCAAAGGAAAAAGTTGCCCCAACAAATCTTGCCCCTCCTCAGCCTCCAAAGCATACCATCTAGTGTGCTTTATGTGATGTTGTCATTCACGCCACCCATACTTGTCTGCAGTTGCCTCACCTTAAGTCCATGGCCAATGAGACATTTTTGGAATCTGATATCCCAGAGGTATATGTAACTATACCCGATTCAATCTTGAAACTCAAACCATTGCGTACAAATCACCCTTGTGCTTTATGTGACTTCCATGGCCACTACACTCACCTCTGTCCTCACCTTGAAGAGTATCGTTCCTCTTTGGAAGCCTTCTGCCATTTCGAGGCTGAGCGTAACAAGTGCACCTTTTCCTTGTTCGCGAGTTATGCTTCGGCAGAACCAGAGGATCTACCTACTCCCATTGACATCCCTCCTCCTGATGTCAACATGACAGAGCCTCCGGCCTCCATTTTATACCCATCGTCATCCATAGGACCCTCGATGGAAGCCTCCATGGATACTTCCCCTGATGATCTGCTTGACCTCCCTTCAGTGATCACCCCAGGCTCAACATCGGTAGATACTTTATATGCTTACTCTTCGGTCATCCCCCATGACGTTGCGCATGTGAGCCTTTCTTCACATGATGATAATTCAAGTAGCTCTACCATGGTAGGTGGTCTCCCTTCCTCCAGTCACCCCATATTTCACTCCGATGAAGACAATATGGAAGCGTTGACCAATCCTGACTTTCTATGGGATGATATGCACCACCATGCATACTTCCTCCCATAGCAGTCCCATGACCAATATGCTGTGGAAAATAAAGACTTCATCCCTAATGAAATCGATTGGTTTAGAAATCCCATTCCTACACCTGATGCTTTTGAAGAAGGAAATATGGCCAATATCTCCCCTACCATTAAAATTAACATTTCTGACAAACCAGGGATAGAAGAAAATATCACCTTGGGCGCCCATTGCACCCCGAAAGAGGTTGAGGCTTACACCAAGCCATTCAAAGAATTCCGCGATATTTTCACCTGGTCCTATTCAGAAAATGCCTGGACTTAATCCTGTCATTGTCGAACACCATATCGATACATGGCTTGATGCCAATCCTGTCCATCAAAAGTTGAGACCCATTAATCCTTCCAGACGAGAAGATGTCAAAGCCGAAATCGATAAGCTTAAGCAGGCTGGTTTTATCTACCCCATTGAATACACCACTTGGGTGTCCAATCCGGTTCCCGTTCTCAAGAAACAAGGCACCATCCGTGTCTGCACTGACTTTCGTGATCTGAACAAAGCTTGTCCCAAAGACAACTTCCCCACACCATTCATTGACCAAATCATTGATGAGTGTGCGGGGCACAAGGTTCTATCCTTTATGGATGGTTTCTCTGGGTACAACCAAATTTTTATTTTTTGTGCTGATCAACTTAAAACCGCGTTCATTATTCCGTGGGGGACCTTTTCCTATCGAGTCATGCCGTTCGGCCTTAAAAACGCAAGAGCCACTTTTCAGCAGACTATGTCTTACTGTTTCCATGACCTGGCTCATATTATCCTTGCTTATTTAGATGACCCTACTGTGCGTTCTAAACATCGGGCACAACACCTCCACGACCTATGTACCGTCTTTCTCCGATGTCGCAAGTATCATATCCGCCTCAACCCGTTGAAGTGTGTCTTTTGTGTACCTATCGGACGTCTTCTAGGCTTCATTGTGTCTAAAGATGGTATCACGCTTGACCTATTAAAAGTTCAAGCCATTCTTGAGCTTCCTATCCCTCGTACTTTACACCAGTTACAAAGCCTCCAAGGCAAAGCTAATTTCCTTCGCTGATTTGTACTTGACTATGCCACCACCGCGCATGGGTTCCTTAGACTCCTTCGCTCTAATATCCCTTTTGTTTGGGATACCTATGCTCAAGATTCTTTCTATGCCCTGAAACATTCTCTAACATCTGCTCCCTTGATTCGTCCACCTGAATTTGATAGGGATTTCATCCTGTATATCTCTGTGTCCACCCACTCGGTCGCTGGAGTCCTCATTCAGGAAGATGACAATGGAATTGAACATGTTATCTATTATGTCAGTAAGAACTTGGTAGGACCCCCTATATCCTACTCACATGAAGAGAAATTAGCACTGGCTGTCATGTTCTCGGTTCAGAAACTTTGTCATTACATCCTCATGCTTTCCACCAAGGCTGTGACTAATTCCAACCCTATGGCCTTCCTATTGAGTCATCGAATCATCAGTGGGAAGTACGCCTGTTTGATCGTGATCCTCCAGGAATTCGATCTTGAATTTGTCACACCAAAAAGTAAGAAAGGTTTATCCCTCGCTGAACTCATTTCCAAACTACCTACAGGTACGCAAGATCCACCAGTTAATGGTAATTTCCTCAATGAACATTTGTTTGCCATTACCACTGATGACCCTTGGTATGGTGACATCCTCACTTATTTGTGAACCCAAAATTTTTCCCTCCATCTTGACCATGATGCTCGACGACGTATCTAACACCAGGCCCCCCACTACCTTCTTATCAGTGACGACCTTTATCATCGTGGTGTAGATTTTTTCCTTCATCGTTGTCTCACACACACTAAAGTAGAGCAAGTCCTCAATGCCTGTCATAATAGCGCTTGTGGTGGCCACCTCTCTGGTCTGACCACTGCCCAGAAAATCATGCGCGTTGGGTACTTTTGGCCTTCTCTCTTTGGTGATTGCATTGAGGCAGTCAAACATTGCCCCAATTGCCAACATTTTTCCCCTAAGGCTCGAGCTCCACCAGCTCCCCTCCATACTGTCATCTCTGCTGGTCCCTTCTGCAAGTGGGCCATAGACTTTATGGAGTGTCGACCATCATCAGCTAGTAACCATAAGTATATCGTCGTGGCGGTTGACTATTTCACTAAATGGGCTGAGGCCATGCCAACATTTAACAACACGGCAACTACCGCAGCTCTCTTTTTCTTTAACCATGTGATCGCTTGATTCAGAGTTCCGAAAAAATTGGTCTCCGACCATGGCCGACATTTTGAAGATGAGATATGGCGTGAGCTATCCTCCCTGTTGGGCTTTGAGCACCAATATTCCTCCTCTTATTACCCCTAAGGTAATGGCCAAGTTGAAGCAGTCAATAAAATTCTTAAAACCATGCTTCAACAAATGGTGGATAAGCACAAAACCAACTAGCACCTTATGCTCTTCCCTGCTTTGTGGGCCTATAGAACTTTTGTTAAAACCGCCACCGGGTTTACTCCTTTTCACCTTGTTTTTGGAGAGGAGGCAGTCCTATCGATTGAGTGTGAAATCCTTTCCCTTCATCTAGCCGTTGAACTTCTCCCTGACACCCAACCTTTAGAACTGCGAATTATCATGCTTGAGCGTGCTTCCGAAGACCGTCGTGTTGCATTGAAAACCATTGAGGTGGCTAAGAAACACACCAAAGCTCAATATGACTGAAAATTTTCAACCTCGTACTTTTCACGAAGGTGATCTTATTTTGGTGTATGACCAGGCCCATGATGTCCTTGGTCATGGGAAGTTTGAATCATTATGGCTAGGACCTTACATCATCAGTAAGGATTTAGGTAAGGGGGCATATCTATTAGAGGACTTCGAAGGCCATCCCCTTCCCAATCCTCGCAATGCACTCTATCTGAAGAAATATTACCCTTATAATTTCCTTCTGGAAATGCATATTTTATTTTCTTTAGGTAGCCAGCTCATACTTTTTAGTGATTTGATACTTCCCTAGGACACACTTTTCCAAGAAGCATCACTTCACCCCTCCTCAAAACTGAATTTCTTCACTTGCAACACTTGTAATTAGGGGCACCACTTTTCCCCCATACTTGTCCATGCTTGTGTCGACTTTCGTCGTGAGTTACCATCTTGTACTCATGTTTTCATGGTCCCCATTGGACCTTTTCTGTACGGCAGCACCATCGATTCACCCTTGTTTAGAGCATCCGAGTTGAGTCATCATTGCATTCATGGAGTCTATCCTGAGTTCCTTTGAATCCCGCTATAGTCCTCCATCCTTCATTGCTTGGTCCCTCTCTCGTGTCACACATTATGGCCTTCAGTCCCACTATCCCCTATCCCTCATGATATTATGTCAGTCGCTGCCAGGTCATCCATGTCCTTTATGCTCTAACAAGGGAAGTCGTCCGTTCGCTACTCAGTACCCCCCATTTCATCATCATCATTGGTGTCAGTCTGTCAGTTGCTCTACTATTTTCTCTTGTGCCTTCGTTGAGGATCCCTTATTGCCTCACCTATGGCAAACCTCCTTCTATCAACATCAGCTCATTCATTTTAGAAGACAGGTCTAGAGGGCAGTGTACCTTGGTTCCAGCTTCCACTCTTATTCGGTGCCTCGGATCAGGCAAAGGGACTCCTTATTGCCCTTTCGCTTGATTGTTTCTCAGCTCCAACTCCTTTCAGCATGATCAAGATCCGTATACTTGATGGTTCAGTGATGCAACAGCTGACATCAGTGATTCTCGGGTGTGTGTGAGAAGTCTTAGCCCTCATGAGGGCGTGGCCCTACAGGTAGCCCCCCACATGCTCGGATGACCTCTCCATTACAACGTTTCGATGCAGCTCCATAGATTTGATGATGTCAGCCTCAGCCACTTGTAGCACCCTTTTGATTGCATGTATCAGTCAGATTATCAGAGCCATTTCCTGTGTTCAGGGGCATATGGGTTGTATTTATATCTCATGTACTCAGATATTATTGTACAAGTTCTGGCTGTTTTCCCAGGCACAATATGTATGTGGGAATCATTATCGTGTTGTTTATCTGGCTCATGTTTATGCCAGCATGTACTATATTGGCCAGTCCCGTGGTTTTCCGGATGCCTTATTGTTTGTACTTTGCCTCGGCGGACATAGGTATGCCTCCCTCGCCACCTATAGCACAGGTACTAACGCATCAAAGAGACTTGTTACACCTGTAATTCTTGCCTCCTCAGGGTCTAGTTCTTTCAGCACTTTGGTCTACCTTATACTTCTCTCTTTTTGAATTCCCCTTCGATGTCTAGTGATTGAGTTCTTACAACGTACTTCAGTCATACGATTAGCTCCTAACGCTCGCATGCTGGGGGGCAATCTATTACACCAAATTTTGGTCATCTAACCTATTGTTATTAGATGGACCCTAGTACACCATGTAAGACCAGTTTTACCCTAAGTAAAATTGCTTTCACTATGAAAATAACTTAGTAAACCACCTTTATTAAGTTGTTTATGTTCTAAACAGGAAACCCCATGAGGAAATATTAAATAAATATACATTTGTTTGATTTTCCTCAAGGAATAATTAGTTAAACAACAGTTTAGTTAATATTCCTGGTTATATTTAACAAAAAACAAGGAAATTAATTAGATAAATCATTATTTGTCTTACTATTTTCTAAGAATTATTATTTAAACCTTATTTAAATAATATTCTTTGTTAAATATGACTAATTCATCCTTAAATAATTAAATAAATCATTATTTATTTGATTATTACTCAACCACATCCTTAAAATGATAAATAAATCATTTATTTATTTAATATTTACAAATAAAGGGATTTGACCCAAGTCAAATTCCTTTTCCCTCCAAAAAATATAATAAAATATTCCATAAAACTTGGATCTTGATTTGGTTAATAATATTTTAATTATGCACCAATATCTAGACTAACTCAATATTTTGTAATAAATAGAAGGGATTTCCCATTCATTTACCACTTTTTTTTGCCTAAAGATCACTCTGGATCTATACTTTTGGTCTGACTATTGATCTACCATCATAGTCATATTTTGCTACTATTTTTGTTTGGGTTTTCTACACCATCAAGAGAGAGGAATTCTGGATCTGAAGTGTTGAGGACTTACAAGAACCCATCCCATTGAGGAGAACAGGGAACACCCTCTTGTGTTTTCCTCCCAGGTGCCATTAATACAAAATTCATTTGATATATTCTTGTCTTGTCTATTGGATTCATGGAGTAAATCTTGTTTTTTCTACTGCTTAATGTCTTCTAATGCATAGATCTAGATTTTTGCAACATTTATCTTGATCACCTAACTGCAGATCTGAGGATATTAGCAGCCATCTCTATTGTTAGGGCTGTTTGTTATGCGCAGCTAAAGTGGTATTTTTTCGTACGATTGGAATTAAGATTCATACTAACACACAATACATTTTATCAACTCTTGGAATGAAACCAAAAAATTACACTCAATGTTCTTGGTGTGTTAAACCATGGACATAGGATAAAGATTATCCAACATTCCAAATTGTGGATGAAGTAGTTGATGATTCTCCACTGAGATGTTCCAACTCTATATTTCAATCTTCATCTTCATTGGTATGTTCCAGGACAAATGACCTCCTCATCAGCTCGGAAGAGAAGGTAACAGGGAAGGAAGAAAATGACCTAGACAAGACCCATTTTTTCCAAGGTAACACAACCCAGAAACAACTAGGCAGATTTATAACGCACCTGAGGCATGCAAAGGGAGCGTTAATGCCTAGGATAACGCTCTGTCTTGCCCAAGGGGCTGCGTTAACCATGTTTGAGTGTGAAAAGGGAAATATATTATGGAAAACTAACTGGAATTTCCAGCTTTCTCTCAAAATTAATCAGTTCAAAATAGAAACTAAATGGCACAAACCTTTTATTAGGAATTTTCAAACATAACTGAAATCCTATGGAGGGTAAAAGCAAGGAAAAGCGAGGACACATCTAGATCTTTCCCGATTTGAACAGGTTGAAAGAGTTGGCAAGGTTTGTCCTCTCCATCTCCTATAAATTGGAGTTGTGGGTTATTGGTATAAGGTCGAAGGTTTGATTATATGTGGAGAAGAATTTCATTGTTGTACTGTCAGGCTTGAAGATTGGCGAATTTCATTGAGAGCTTTCTGCCTTGAGCATCATCATACTCATAGATAGAGAAAGAGAGAGAGGAATTGGAAGATTGAGGAGGGCTTGGTGCAACTGAGGGTTGTAATCCTCCTTTTAATAAATTAATAGAACTGTATATGTTTTGTCCATTCGATGCATCAGTGTCACAATTTTTGTTTAATCATCTATGTAGCTTGATATGAATGGCTTAGATCTATATTGTTTTATGTTTCTTATATGCTAGTTTAATTGATAAGAAGCTATACTATTGTAGAGATTATGCGGGTGCTTTGATTGATTGCAGGATCTGGATTTGGAGCTAGTGAATAAGGATCTTTATTTCACTGCTTGGCATTCTCCATAGGATCTGTTGTCCACAAAGAGGCAATCTCTCCATCTTGCTTTGTCGATTATATATATTAGCATGAACATGCATGCAGTATCTTTGGAACTTTACAGCTGATCTGATAGTCTGCCTCGGGCACCGGAAAGCCCTGAGAGGGATATTTAATAACCACCACCCAAGCATATTACCCTATAGAAAAATTGGCGGCTCTGTTGGGGAATAAACCCCAAGTTTCTGGGTTGTTCCTATGACTTTACCTTTTTCCTTCTGTTCACATATCGTTCTGACCAATTTACATGCTCAATAATAATCTCAAAAGCTCACAGAGTCCAGATTAGACCCTTCTTAGCCATTTGTATAACTTTACCTTGACTAATGCTTCCCCTGTAAGTGTTTCAGTGTGTTATAAAACTTCTTCTGCTTAGATACAATGTGTTATTATAATCAATATTAACACTCTGTAGCCTCTACTTGCCTGTGTTACCCAGCCAATATTTGTTGTTTACACCTCTTTTTTGTTTCCCTTTGGTTGTGGAGTTATTGGCCATCAGATTAGCTTCTCTTGTCGGACCCCTGTGCTTGTTTACCAGTTAGAATTTCTATCTTTTGTTCTTGTTTAAAAAATTTAATGTTAATCACATCTACTTTTTGAAGAAGAATTTTTTTTTTTAGTTTTCTGAAATTAGCGAATTAATTCTAAAAAATTTTGGTTAAAAAGTTGTTAAGAGAAGATATATAGATGTCTGAATCTTTAAAGTTAAACTGTGTTATTTGAATGTTTGGTGCGCGGATGTTGAAAGAATCTCTTCTTGTAGAATAAACTCTTCATTGAATTGAATATTTAGAGCATGTTTCTGCATGGTTTTTGAGTCATAGTCTCATATAATTTCATACATCCACTCCCCCTCTGCAAGACTAATAATCAAGTACACTAAGAATCAAGCGATAATAAAGTTAATCATATAAATATTTCTAAGCTCACACCAACAGTAGTTCACACTAGGATCTTGGGGTAGGAGAAGTGAGAAAATCACCCAAGATCTCAAAACTTGAAACTAGAGTCATTAATAAGTGAAATCCTACTGCACTCATATTATCGAGACCACTCCACTACCACCAGAGTTAGCGAGACAACACCAGGGTGCATGAGAAGGTAGCCCACCTTCGAGTGCATTCAATGGGCATACTATTTATTGGGGTTCCCTTCGGGGATGTCAAAAATAGATCAGGGATCTAGGTGTTCTACCCATATAGCATGCTGTCTACGACCATGATCCCCCTGATGATGTCTGTGATTTGAGGTATCTTTAGTTGCCAAAAATTTTAGGGACTTACATGAGGTTACTGGGATGGACTGTCCTGGTACCTAAAACAGACGGACCTACTCTATCTTCGGTCTTTGGGAGGGTATTCGTCTTCATGAGAGTGCTTACACCTATAGTCTAAGGTTTGAGCGAAGCTCTAGAGTAACCATAATTGTGTTTACGACTAGCCCTCTCTGTAGGCTATTGTGATACTGGGTTTCATCTCCAGAAAATGGTAGTACTCAAACGGGGCCACCCTGTTCTGGCTACTTGTTGATCGATTTTAGAAAGTCCTTTTTTCTTTTTTCTTTTTTAGGTGTGTGGTTACTATCATTGAGACTTTATAATACATCACAAATAATTAAAATTTGCTAGAAATAAACACGTCACCATGGCGTCCTTCGACCCTCACCATCTATCTCGACGACAGCAAGGTCTCCCTCCATTAACACCGGAGGAGGAGTCGAGTCTCGGTGAGCCCGTGCCTTCTCTGGAAGAACAGTGTCCAGTAACAACCCTTGATTTTCACATAGCCCCATATCACACAGAGTTTCCAGAGGATCCTTTTCCGGAAGGAGTCGTACCTCCTTGTAATCGTCTGCTTATTGACCCGTCAGTTCCAGTGTTAGTTTAGGTTACACCCAGCCAAGGTATGTCTTTAGCTGCACCAACATCCGTTTCACAACTGGCACCCATGGGGTCGATGCCAATGCCAACCAACTCAGGTTCACCACCATATTCCCTGTTGGTAGTCAGTTCTATGCTAATGATCAACAAGCCCAGTAGCCAGCCTACACCCGGTCCCAACATTGTGGTCACCACCACTGTTAGTGGACCTCCGAATCCTTCATGATCTACTCCTACAATGACTGCACTGGGACCCACGATTCCCGATCCCACGAGCGGGGCTACTTCGATTCCTTTTAGCAACCATTTTGGTTGGAACCCTTTGTTGAGTTCAAACCCCTTAGCCACCATGTCAGGGGGCAATGTCACCAACACACATATGATAGGGGGCACTTTGATACCCCTACAATCATTAGGACAAATAGGACAACCTATTGTTAATGTTGTTCCTTTGAGTGGTCAAAATTCCATTGTAGGGTCTATGCCGTTGCTTAACCATGCAAATAGCAGTATGCCTTCGGCTACCTCTATCGCGTCCATATGGGAAAACCAACCCCAAAATCCATTTGGACAAGGGGGTAAATTTTACACTGAGGGAAACCAACCATTCGCCCCCCAATACAAATATACCCTACGGATAGCAACCATACATCCCTACATCCCCACTCACAGGGAACTTTTATCAACAAAGTCCTACTTATCCTATTGGTAACACATTGATGGGTGGACCTTATGGTCCGAACGGTAAGCCAATAATTCCTTGGCTAAATCTAGGGGAAAACATGCAATTTCCATTTTTGGCAACTCTAGACATCCCCGACATCTACAAACTGACCAATGATCCCATCAACCACAACCCACTCTGGCCTCCAGTACCACACAAGATTCAGTCTAACATCCCTAAATTTGACGGGAAACAAGGGGACGATCCGGCTACGCATGTCACCACCTTTCATCTATGTTATGTTTCTAACTCCAGGGTGGATGATAGCATCCAGCTTCAACTTTTCCCCCACGCTCTCACAGGAAATGCTACCAAATGGTACATTGAGCTACCACGAGGAACCGTCAACACTTTTGGCACCTTAGCTATGGAATTTCTTAAGAATTTCCAATTACCTATTAGATACAAAACCGACATGGAATTTTTAACCTCGCTGCGCCAAGACACCGCCACCCACATCTCCGATCACATTCATGAATGGAGACGTAGGAGGAGGCTAATCAAAGCGCCAATCTCGGATCATCTCTTATCTAACTGGTTTTGTAAGTCACTCTTACCAACCCTAGCTAAGGACATTTTTCTATCCGGTGTGGTCACGGAAGATCAATCCATTTGTCATGCCCAACATTTAGATTTGATCTATTCGCAATCTGGAATGCTATATGATTTACTCCCCCATGCCCCTGGTAATCTAAATCCTCCCACTACTCAAAAACCCGGAGCACACGCTGACGGTCTTGTTGGTGCAATCTCTGACGTAGCCATAAAATAGCCTAGTGGGAAAACCTCCCAGCCATCTTCGGCTACCACCGTCCCTAACCAATAAACTACTCTTCCTACTGCTAAGGTAAATTCTGTGCAATTTTCACAAAATCCTAGTGGCAAGAACAAGAAGAACAAGAAAAATACCTCTTCTTCGGAAGAGCAATCGGATCATCAGAATAATCCCAATCAGAAAAACACTGCTAAGATCGAAAAAGGAAAGGAGAAACCCATGAAGTTTCCTTGCAAAATATGTGCGGAGGACCACTTGACATACAAATTTCCTCGGATGCAGGAATGCACAGATTTTATCATAAACAAGGACTCTGGGAGGACACCTGTCGTTCTTCATAATCCCTTCCCTAATCCACAGTAGCAACAGCAACACATGGTTGCAAACCCACCACAACCCCTCCAAAGGGGCAACGGTGGTACACATCCTTCCAATGAACGATCGTCTGCCATTTATGGCGTAGAAAGTGTTGAACTCCAAACATGAGCCAAACTCTATGGAAATCCTGTCATTGATATTCAGGAACCTGGTACCAGTTTGAATCCACTACCGCCCAACGATTTGCATATCGAAAGGCCTACCACTGACCCCACGATTCGTCCCCCCAAAGGGACACTTTGACGCACGACTCATAACACCTCTGCACCTGCTACCCAAAACTACAACATTGTAGAATATTTGGCGCAAGCACTATTAGCTATGTCTACTCTCGAAGTATTGCAAACTTTTCCAGCGCAAGGGAAAGCTTTGCTTTCGGCCATTGGTGGAATCAACCCCCAGGATTCTATGCTAGCTATCTTTGACATGGAGAAATCTAAACCTTGCCTCTCACACCAACTTGCATTCCAGGTGCAGGTTGTGTCGAAAGGGAGACCAATCCATCGTACTATCATAAATGAAGGTGCTTCGACCTGTGTTATGTCAACTACTTGCTAGCTTGTTTTGTTTCTCATACTTTGTCTCCGCCGTCAAATTCCCTTAAAGATTTCGATGGCCACACTTTCCTCCCAAAAGGCTACCTTGCTAGCTTTCCCATTTCGCTTAGTGGGAAAATAATAATGGTGGACATAGAAGTCGTAGATCGTCATCTTGACTATAATCTATTGTTGGGTCACAGTTGGTCTTACGCAATGACTGCCATTGTTTCTTCGGTCTTCTGACTCATCCTATTTCCATTGGATGGGAAAATAGTCACAGTGGATCAGTTATCCTTTTGCACCCCTGATTATTCCACATTACCAAGTAGCACTATACCCCTAGTAGGAGGTGTTCCTGACTTGTACGTCAGTATTGGTACTGGTCTTCTGAAGGCATCTTCCCTGATGGGTTGCTTTCCTCTCCCACCACCTGAGGTTGCACATATGATTGCAATGATAGCCACCATTTCGGATGACTCTATTGATCCATGGATCCTACCGACACCTTCAGACATTGATTCCTACGGAGATCAGATGTTGCTATCACCAGCATAGTTGGCTTATCAAACCATCCAAATCACATTTGAACCCTCCACAGCTTTGGTTTCGACCAATGGTACAAACCTCTCGCCCATCATGGTTCTTTCTAAATATCTCCTCGATGAAGTCCTACCTACGGACGAAGCTATTTAAGATGTCATGTCTCTAGAAGAACGACCTTGGGGAGAGTTCCAGCATCACGCTTCGATGTTCGATTCAGACGCAATAACTACTCAAATCCCATCTTTTGACCCACCTGAGATTGTTCCCTCTGTTTACACGACTATTCAAACTATTGATTCAGAAGGGAACATGGGCAATATTTCTAAGACTATGATCATCAATATCTCGGTCAAAAAGGGTATCGTGGAAAACATTCAGATTGGAGCTGATTGCAATCCCAAGGAAATTTCACGCTTCACATCCCTTTTTAAGGAATTCCAAGATGTGTTTTCTTGGTCTTACGATGAAATGCCCGACATAGATCCATCTATAGTCGAGCATGAAATCAAATTTTATGACAATGTCAAACATGTTCGGAAGAGACTCCGCCTTGTCCACCTGAGAAAAGCAGCCACCATTAATACTGAAGTTGAAAAACTTTTAAATTTTGGTTTCATTTATGCCATTCCTTTGACGGAATGGGTTTCCAACCCGGTTCCCGTAGATAAAAAACAAGGCACCATCTGGGTCTGTGTTGATTATCGTGATTTGAACACCGCTTGTCCGAAAGACAATTAACCTATCTCGTTCATAGATTAGATTCTTGACGATTGCACCAGATGTGAATATTTTTCGTTTATGGATGGTTTCTTGGGTTATAACCAGATTGCGATTAAAAAAGATGACCAACATAAAACCGCCTTCATCTATCCTTGGGGCACATTTGCGTATTGTAAACTCCCATTCGGTCTGAAGAATGCAGCAGAAAATTTTCAAAGGGCTATGGACTATGCCTTTCACGACATTAGGAATATTGTACAAGCTTACATAGATGACCTTTCGGCTCATTCCAATAAGCGAACCCATCAACTTGCGCATTTGAAACAAATCTTTGCTCGGTGTCGGTTTTACAATATACGTCTAAATCCACGTAAGTATGTATTTTTTGTCGAGTCTGGACGGCTTCTAGGTTTTATTGTCTCCAAGCACTGGATTAGAGTTGATCTCGATAAGGTTAAGGTGATCATTGAATTACCCACGCCACAATCCATTCTGCAACTCCAATGTTTGCAAGGGAAGGAAAACTTTTTATGTCGTGTCATAGTAAACTATGCCGAGATGACGAAAGGCTTTATGCATTTATTGAAGAAAGGAACACTATATTTTTGGGATGACCAGGCTCGACTATCATTTGATGCCTTGAAAAAAGCACTCGTTTATGCCCCACTTCTTAGTGCCCCCAACTACTCACGTGACTTTCTCCTCTACCTAGCAGCCTCACCATCCTCGCTTGGAATGGTTTTGGTTCAAGTTCATGATGAAGATAATGAAAATGTGATATATTACTTGTTAAAAGGTCTCATTGGACCCGAACTACGATATTCACATGTGCAGAAAATCTCTCTCACGGTGGCATTCTTTGTCACTCGACTCTGACACTATATATTACTACGGCAGACTACCGTCATTTCTTTGGAGAATCCCATACGACACATTTTGTCTCGACATGTTATTGGAGGAAAGTATTCCAAATGGATTGTAATCCTCCAACAATTTGATTTGGTGTTCACTACTGCCAAAGGAAAGAAATCTCTAGTCTTCACCGAATTACTATCGAACCTTCCCAGAATTGACCTGAAAGATGTAGCTCATGATCCATTTCCTGATGAATATGTCTACCTAGTTGATTCTTCTGATCCTTGGTATGGAGACATTTTGGTCTACCTCCAAACTCAATGCTTCTGGCCAACTCTCATGTCAGACGACCGCCATCATATTCACCACCAAGTGAAACACTACCTTGTGCTAAATGATACTCTATATCGTCGTGGTGTCGATACCATTCTTCGGCGTTGTCTCACTCTTAATGAGGCAGAGCACATTTTAAATGACTGCCACATGGGGGCATATAGTGGTTATCTTTCTGGCATAGCTACTGCCCATAAAATATTGCACGCAGGATATTATTGGCCCACTTTTTTTAAAGACTGCATCGCAGTGGTCCAGAAGTGCCATCCGTGTCAAATTTTCACGAAGAAAATGCACGCCCACTCGACCCCTCTCCATTCGGTTGTCTCCATTGGTCCTTTCGCTAAATGGGGAATAGACTTCATTACATGCAATCCAACTTCTGTGGATGGACACAACTACATTTTCATTGCGGTCGACTACTTCACGAAATGGGCAGAAGCCATTCCAACTTTTAGGGCTGACGGAGAAATTGCTACTCTGTTCTTGTTCAACCAGGTTATCTATCATTTTGGTGTACCCCTCTCAATCGTCACATATCATGGATCACATTTTCATAACCATATGATGATGGAATTAACTTCCACGCTAGGTTTTTGACAAGATTAGTCTTCGTCCTACTATCCACAAGCGAATGGTCAAGTCGAAGCCGTAAATGGCATCCTCAAAACCATGATTCGTTGGTTAGTCGGCAACCATAAAACCACATGGCATCATAATTTATATTCCGCGTTATGGGCATACCGCATGTCAGTCAAAACTGCTATAGGTTTCATGCCATTCCAACTTGCATTCGACCTGGAAGCAGTACTCCCAATCAAGTGTGAGATTCCATCACTTAAGCTCACTATTGAACTCCTACCCGGTACCACTGCCACAAAAGAGCACTTGCTTTCACTCGATCACTTGGACGAAACTCGTCGAGATGCCACACTGACACTCGAAGCTCACCAATGCCGAGTCAAAGCTTAATATGACAAATCTGTCAAGCCTCGTTCTTTCCAAGAGGGTGATCTTGTTCTACTCTATGATCAGAGACATGACCTCTTGGGGGCAGGAACAATTTAACCATTATGGATTTGTCCTTACATATTCACCAAAATCCTCTCAAAAGGAGCTTATGAACTTCAGGATTGTAATGGAATTCTACTCACGGAGCCCCGCAATGGGCTCTATCTAAAGAATTATTTTGCCTAGTTCTCCACTAGGCATATGCTTTGTAATTTTATGTATATCAGTTTTGTCTTTGTTTGATGTGTCTGGATATTTTGGGTTTTTTAGTGTTTTTCTCATAAACACTTTTTATTTTACACAAATTCCTTCGTTATCCTTATCATACATTGGATACGCGAACGGTGCCATTCGTCATACTCGGCACATTGCGTCAGCTGATTGGGTCCTCTACACACCTGAGTTAGAATTCCTTGGTTCCGGGGGAATCTTCCTGGGAAATGCCACCAACAATATTGTTGAGTACATGTCGGTGATACAACTCCTCACGGAAGATGAATCTCGCGACATCTCCAATTTGGTGGTCAGGTTAGATTCCCAACTCATCGTTATGCAATTAAACAATCATTATCGCGTCTGTAATCCAGTCTTATTACATTATTTCTTAAGGGTGTGACTTTTAGAACGTCAATTTCAGACCATTTCATTTGAGCACATTCCTAGAGAATTTAATACATTAGCTGATTCATTGGAAAATAATGTGTTAGATTGGCATTTGTCACATTTATTAAAGAAAGAGTCATACATGAGTGTATATTTCTATCATGAAAATAACATAAAAAAAATCAAAACACAAAATAAAAACCGCCAAAATATGTATGTGTATATATATATATATATATATATATATATATATATATATATATATATATATGTCATGTCCAGTTAAGTTACATATATATTAAAAAAAAAAAATCTTCTCAAAACTTGGGTGTTTTACAAAAAATTGGCTCTGTTAAGCCTCGATTTGACATTTACACATCTATCCACTACTCCTCCTAAGCCTGCTACTCAAAATAGCATACAACTACTCTGGATATCCTCCTTAGAGGCACCAAGTATCTCTCTGGCACACCCACTGTATGTCGTTGCAGACAAATCGGGATCTCCCTCATGGGAAGAGGTGGCATACCCATACTTAAACCCTCAAGGTTCCTAGTAAGCTCATGCAAAATCTATGTGTCATCACCCTCTTTAGCAGTTGTTGCAGCCTTTGCTGCTGCACCAGCCCCAGGTAGCTGCATTCCTTGCCTTGCATAGTGAGGGGCTCCAGCTGGACGGACGGGTGCCACATTTGTGTCAAGAAACAAGCTTCATGTCAAGAAACATTTTCACCCATTAAACAAAAAAGTTGCATAAACATTCAAAAGATACAAAAATATTTCAAAAAACACTAATCAAATTCTTTCTTACCATCAGGACCCCATTGAGTGCCCAGGAGCAATACCAACTCCAGATCTCCTATGTAATTCATCCCTGCATAGGGATAGTCTTCGATCATCAGGATCTGGTCTTCTAGCCACTTGAAGAATCCAACATCATAATAGTGACGGATTGGACCCTCTCCAGTCTGCGGTATCAAAGCTGACCAACAAGCCTATCTTGGCTCCCGCGGTCCCAATGCATCCATGATCATTCTTGGCCTCATTATCAGCACCCGCTCTAGTATAAAAGACACAGTCAGTGTGCCATACCCAAACTCTCTTTGGGACTGGTTCTTACATGCTATTAACTCTGCTCGAACTCAGCGGAAAACACCTTCACACCAGTAAAAAACCTGATGCTGGATACAATCCAATGCTAACAATACCTGGACCTTGGTGGCCACATGCTGACTCTTGGCTTCGGCTAAGTGAACTATCATCCACAAGAGAGACCTCAATGGTCTCGCTGCCACCCGTGCAATAGGCACTCGATTACTTACTGCCACGGTATTGTTTATGCAGTGAGTATGGATCAAATCCATAGTAGTGCGGGGATCAAACCTGGAACCTGTCATATTGGGCCTCGGTCCTCTGCATGACAGGTCAGTCAAGAAGTAAATGTCATATTTCTCGATCGAGAGTTCATTACCCTCAATGTGAAAGACATGCTACTGTCCATCCTACTTGTTATCACAAAATCAAACCTGATAGGCTGCCAATCAAATAAATCTTATGTAACTGTTTCAAACCAACATTTTGATTGAGGCTTAGCCTCCTCAACCTGAGAGAGCTCTCTCAAGGGTTAATGATTTTTGATAGGGATATAGATGTCTAACTCTATGTGGGGTAACAAGCATATAAAAATGTATATTGTTTGTAAGTAACATTAGAAAATGCACATTGGGCTTATGGAGTCATAATAGCTTCAACAAAACCAAACAATCTACTTAGCATGGAAGTCAAGGCATATCAGAGTTCAAGTCAAAGAGATACATATGTGAAACTAGAAAACACACAGTGAGTTTGTCTATGAAGGAAGTCAGAGCATCAATGATGAATTCTGAGTAACATAAGCAAACACCACTGCAATAAGATAGTAAAGAGACATCAGAACATGAACATACTAGAACTCTTTATGAATCTTGAGTTGGCCAAGTAGAAAACTTTGTATTAAGCTGAAAAAAGTCACTTACAGTAAACACAGTCTTTTTGCTAAAAAATGTCCAACCCTTAGCACTTCGACTTCTTAATCTTTATAGATCATTTACAACCATAGGATAACCATATCCTCATCTAGATACATCTAATTTCTACTTGTTGACACCTTTCCTAACCATGAAGCATGGTATTTATTACAGAATGACAGCTGCAAACCTAATGAATAATGTTATTAAAAATAGGACACAAATTCATTAACTCTACTCCTAACAACCTTATCTAAAACAAATCACATCATTTTCCAACCGAATTCCCATGAGGTCAAATCCAAATGATAAGCTCCACCACTGCATGAATTCAATGCTGATCTCCTGCAAAATAGGAAACTGTCCCCTGTTTTCTAGGCTTAATATTCTTTGTGTTCTTGAGACTCTTTAACCACCATAAACCCATGACTTCGAAGTTATCTGTTGTCAGGAACTGAAATAAAATATTTCCAAAACCATCTACAAGTGCCAGCTGTACAAAATCATCATTAAACTGCCCAAAATAGTCAAAACAGACGTGCGCTATGAAAACAGCACAGTTTCGTAGTGCTTTTCGTAGCGCGGTCTTTTAACCTATTTTCCTTAAAAATTTTGGCTTCCTTCCTATGGGATCATCTGCATATTCACTTAATACACCCTCCTTAGGAATTTCAGGTCAAAATATACAGGTATTCCCTTCAAAATTTGATGGAAAAGGGTGAAAAAGGCTGCTACAGTAGTTTCGTAGCGTATTTCACCTTTTTTGCACTATTTGCGCTACGAAACTGCTGAGTGAATAGTTCTTTCTGAATTTCTTCAAAATTCAAACCAAAATCTTGCCAAAACTTCAGAAAACTACTGGTTTCATCAAAACAAACAGCCATATGAACTACAAACACCATTTTCATAAGATTTATTCTTCATTACCCATTTGATTTTGCCTTTGAATTTGTCATTTTGCAGCTTTGTTTTTTAGTTCATCTTGAAACAGTTTCAGCTACAACTCCAAATATCCCACTTGACCTCTTAATCTTCTATTACTGGTTCTCAAGTGTTTATTGATTACCCTAACAAATTTAGCTTCTTTGATAGCTGGCACTTTCCATGTGAAAAACTGTTCTGCACCACTTGGAATCTCAGACCTAGAAACAGTATGGCCTTCCCATACTGCCTTTATCCTCTTAAACTCTGCTTTTTCAATGTTGTGTTTTCTAGCCCTTTTTATCATTATTGCAATCTCTTGATTTGCTAGCTTCAATCTCTCCTCAAGAAGTTGACACTCTGTCATGTGTTCCTTTCCTTTCACTATCTTGCTAGCTGCATGTTCCACTACAGGTGATGAGAGATCAACCACCTCTTTAGGGACTCTGGCTATTTCAACAGTCCCTTGAACCTCCTTGCTAATTTCCTTGAGCTTTGTAGCATGCCTAGTCAAAGGCTTCCTTGCCTGAAAGATAAAGGCTACATTTTCACCCTCAAATTCAAGTTTCTTAGCTGACTTGGCCTTTTTCTACTTGTGGTCATCTACTCCAATGAAATCATCTTGCACGATGGGTGTCTCTTCTATATAAATTGCATGAAGAATGTCATCTAAACTTCCTTTAACTGGGCTGTCTTCTGAAACTGAAACCACTGCCTTTCCCTTTGATGCCATTTCTTGGCTTCTTGTCAATCTTGTGCTTTCCTATTTGCTGACATCCTTTTTCTGTTTTGCCTCCTTGACATTCTTTGAAATTTTTTTTGCATGTGATGGGGTTGGTGTAACAAGCACTTGTGTTTTCTCTGCCCTTTTTCCAACTTGTTTCCTTGGTTTTAACTTTACAAACCTCTTTGGTTTTGTAATTATAGGTTGGCTAGACTCTGCTACTAGTGCTGAAGGAGTCTTTTTAGTTTTATAGTTTCTAGTTGGGGTTAGGGTTTCCATTTCAATACACTCATAAACAAAAAATAAGACCAATCTCTATTTATTTTCTGAAGCTCATTTAAAACCAACAAATTTATCAAACCATGGTGAAACAGAGAGGTTTCACAACCATTAGACTTGGCTTGTACTTTATCAGCCATTTTGGTAAGGCTCCTATGCAAGTAAAAGGGAAAATCTAATGATATCATACTTGTAAAATGCAACAGCAGTTTGAAATGATAAGTATAAACTTTATGGTACCTGCCTTCACATGTAAAGTATCTTTGAATGTTGAACAACAGCTTAGCATAGGTATCTTTGATACAACTTCTAGGTATTGCATTATTCAGGTCCATATCTGCATATTCAGGTTTCATGAATTCCTTGCATGGTTCCATGTCAAACTTAAAACCTTTAAACCAGGTCTCCTACCCCCTTGGTATTTCTGTCACTGAAGAAATGATCTCAAGTGTGACTGGCACATTTAACATGCCAATTTTGGTAGTGGTTCCACCGAAGTTAAGGAAAACTCTTTAGACACCTGAGTGTGGCAACCCTGCAGCCTTTGACAAAACTGGAGACAGCCTGCTTTGCTAAAATCCTCCATCACTGTTTGATCCTCAACTAAAGCATTCACATTTTCAGGCTCATATCTTAAACAATGTCCCCTCTGTGGAATTTCTTCTCTTCTTCCATGGTTAACCTATCAACTTCTATGGAATCAGTAAAACAACCTCACTCGAAACAAATGAATAGCCTCGCTTGATTATAGTGAAGATATCCTTGGTATAGAACAACCACAGGATTTAACTTCACTGCTTCCAAGTTTAAACAGTTGTGTGAAGGCAAATGAAAACTAGAATGACCATCTTAGGCAAGAGTTTCAAATTTGAAATATTATCTTACAAATTAATGATGCCCCTATCATGATGATGATGACTGTGGGATAGGTAAGTACTTTGAATATGACCCCTAACTTACTCACCATACCCTTGCCCTATCATTTCTTAACGGATTTCTGACAGATTCTAGCTTGATTGACATGATGGTTAAGAAACCGTGCTTTCGTAGTGCACACAGTGTATTTTTCGCAGTTTGCACTATGAAAGTAGCAGTGCTTTCATAGCGCAAAACCTCTTTTTTGAACTAACGACACTACGAAACGGAGGATTCTTGGCTAATTGCAGAATTTTAGCCCGAAACTTAATGGAATGACCTCTAAACGAAAAATGTGAATCTTTGATCATGAAATGGACCTCTAAAGACTTTATTTGAACCAAATGATGACCTTTAAACTTATAAAAACTATGACCTACCCTTAACCAAATCTTAAAAATACTTTCAAACCTATTTAAGATCATGATCAAAAACAGAGTTGACACAATGATGTTTTGAATTTTTTTTTTTTGAGTGATAACACCACTGCTGGATGATCCATCTCAGAAGGTCTTCCTACCCTCTCATCAACTCTAAACAAGCATAATTCAGTAATTTTCATCTGCAGAGAACTAGAAAATTATTTGCATCAATAATCATGTTGCATTCTTCCCGCTCATGCTCTCTTTCGCGCCAAATACTCATGGTAAACAACTTCACACCTGCACAAGAAAAATTTTCAGTAGATTAGTTTTTGGCTAGAACATTTTAAAAAGACAAAAAACAAGTTCTTAAATCAACTCTACCAGCTAATGCAGGCCACAGTGCCAAACAATGTGTTCTAACGTTCTGTTTCTTCTTGGGCAGTGCGCTTAATGTGGTCAAAACAATAAACACCCGCGTTAGACGCTCAATTTATTTAGGGCCTGCTAAAATTGACATTTCCAGCCAGCAAAAAGAACTAAAAAGATAATGAAATGATAGAGGAAGGTTCAAGCTCTTACCCGGATCTCGTGGAATCAAAAACCATTGCTCGGTTCGTCCACAATCAACAACTGAAGTTTCACCACTTTTTCCAGAGCTCTATTACAGCACTCAACATAGTGAAAATGAAGGTCTGTTGCCTTCTTATAGCCATTTTGGAGGTAAGACTCACTCAACTATTCTGTTAAAATTGGTAAATTTATGCTATATTTTGTCGCAACTATTGGTTTTCATATGTTACCGATGCTCTGATGGGTTGTCAATGTTTATGTGCAAATCTAACCATGTTCGACCCGATTTCGAGCTTTCTTTTTAGGGACTTTTTCTAGCTCTTAAAACTGAAAAAAACCCTGAGTTGCCTTCATCGGGCTCGTTAAAACACCACGACAAAGAAATATGAGCCATTCTTTTCATCTTTTTCAAAGCTCATTAAACAGAAAAAGTAACCGAGTTTTTCTCCGTGGGACTCATTAAAAATTCACAGAGAGCATTGAGTTTTTCTTTGTTGGACTCGTTAAAATTTCACAAAGAACATTGAGTTTACTTCATCTCCTCGTACTCATAAAAAAATGAGGCAGATGTCCATCGAACATAGATTTATCACTTTTCCGTATTCAATGGACTAACTCATGAAAAATGAACTGTTTCAGGCTTACTATTCTCCCTTCATCGTGCCTGGTTATCAAACATGACAAAGGTACCCCCTGGAGTTGTCTTTTACAATTTTTTCAGACTCTCTAAATATGAAAAAATCACTGAGTTTACCTGTCTGGACTCGTTAAACTTAATCAGATGAGAAAAAAATTCAGACAACATGGATACTTCTTCTGTTACATTTTAAAGGTCAATTTGGCATCAAAAAATCTTGAACATGGAACTTCCCAGAAAACTATTTCACATTTAGCTGAACCCTACCATCTATGAGTTTAGCCTTTGTCTACAAGTGTTCCTGCATTGGTGAATCCTGATACTCTTTGGTGTTCATTAAGCCTAAGCTGCCTAGTACCCTGTTAGAGTGCCTTATATTGTTCAAGAGGATCTCGCTATCTACTGATCCTTATATCAACCAAAGCCATCATATACCATAACTTATTTGTCGTCAGTTATTCCCATTTTCTCTTGATTATTTCCATCAACCAAAAACATCTTTTCCCATTTCATGTCAACTGATGTAGGACGCCTCAGTGCCTACCTTTTGACATATCTCTTCCTATCGACTTCAACATCTTATCTAGGAAGTTGATCCAGAAACACTTCAGTACCCAGATATTTGCAAACATCAGTGGCAAGTCATATTGTGTTTGGTTGGGGGTTCTCATTATTGGCTCCTGATTGAATGATTCTACGAGTGTTCAACATCAACTCCTTTTATTCACACTCGTTAGATTGTACTGTGCATCTTAGGGACCATCATCATTATCGGTGGCCACCCTTGTGTCTGTTAATAGTTTTTGTTATTTACTAGTAATCAGAAGATTTCCCACATGGTCGACTACAACTCATTCATTCACATGTACAAAAATATGCGGTTTAGTGAAGCAACGACCAAGACCTTGGGTTGAGGGTTACACCATTACAGCTGTGTTTCCTCTCCAAAGTTGCAATATTGTTTTTGGAGACAACTTCTCAGTTTGATCCTGTTATGACAGACACTTTCACGTTATGATTATCGGTGGACACACTATTCATATCTTTATTTTAGAGAAATCATGTTGATTAGCTACTGAGCATGGGAATGCCCGACTCAAGACAGATACTATATTTTCTGACATATGTTGTTGTTTCAGGTTTTCCTCAGTCCTCCAATTCCTCTCATTCTACTACACTTGTTATAAAGTATTTCGGCCATCATACTCATCTCTGACCTCACACATTAGGGGGCATTTGTTACAGGACAAATGACCTCCTCATCAACTCAGAAGAGAAGGTAACATGGAAGGAAGAAAATGACCTAGACAAGACCCATTTTTGCCAAGGTAACGCACCCCGGAAATGGCTAGGCGGATTTATAACGCACCTGAGCAATGCAAAGGGAGCGTTAATTCCTAGGATAACGCTCTGTCTTCCCCAAGGGGCAGCGTTAACCATGTTTTAGTGTGAAAAGGGAAATATCTTGCAGAAAACTAACTGGAATTTCCAAATTTCTCTCAAAAGGAATTAGTTCAAAATAGAAACTAAATGGCACAAACCTTTTATTAGGCATTTCCAAACATAACTAAACTCCTATGGAAGGAAAAATCAAGGAAAAGTGAGGACACATCTAGATCTTTCCCGATTTGAACAGGTTGAAAGAGTTGGCAAGGTTTGTCCTCTCCATCTCCTATAAATTGGAGCTGTGGGCTCTTGGTCTAAGGTCTAAGGTTTGATTATATGTGGAGAAGAATTTCATTGTTGTAGTGTGAGGATTGAAGATCGGCGAAGTTCATTGAGAGCTTTCTGCCTTGAGCATCATCACACTCGGAGATAGAGAAAGAGAGAGAGGAATTGGAAGATTGAGGAGGGCTTGGTGCAACTAACGGTTGTAATCCTCCTTTTCATAAATTAATAGAACTGTATCTGTTTTGTCCATTCAATGCATTAGTGTCACAGTTGTTGTTCAATCATCTATGTAGCATGATATGAATGTCTTAGATCTGTATTGTTTTATGTTTTCTATATGCTAGTTTAATTGATAAGAAGCTATACTATTGTAGAGATTATGTGGGTGCTTTGATTGATTGCAGGATCTGGATTTGGAGCCGACGAAGAAGGATCTCTAATTTTCTGCTTGGCATTATCCATAGGATCTGTTGTCCACAAAGAGGTAATCTCTCCATCTTTCTTTGTCAATTATATATATTAGCATGAACATGCATGCAGTATCTTTGGAACTTTACAGATAATCTGAAAGTCTGCCTCGGGCACCGGAAAGCCCTGAGAGGGATATTTAATAACCACCACCCAAGCATATTACCCTATAGCAGTAAAAAATGAAAGTGAATTGCAAATAATGGAAAGTGAGTGGAGACATGAGTTGGATGAAATTTTAGATTCCACTGATGAAAATGTAAACAAAACTATAAAACCAATGGTGAATCTTGATGGTAAGGATATGTTCAAAGCATGTTTGGTTATTCAGTTGAATAGAAATCCAACATTATCCAAATATAGGTTGAAAAAAGTGAGAAGTGGGGTCTACTTTAGGCGAGATGGGAAGACTCTACAAAAGGGTGTTTCAATTGTCTTTGGAATTGGATCAGATTGTGGGGTGTTGTTTGAAAACAACTCCATTCCCCCCACTGAACATACTGCAAGAAAAGGTGTTCCTCGAAGTACAAAACAAGGTGTTTCTTGTGGAATCTGGTACATTGGAAGGGTTCAAAGAATAAGGAAGAAGTATGGTATTAGGGTGTTTGATTACCATAATGACATCGACCTTTTGGATAGATTAGAAGGCATCGAGCTTCAATTATGTTGGTATAGTAGAATAAAGGGTAAGCACATGTATAAGTATGATTTGACTGATCATGCTTTTGTACAACTTGAATCTGTTGTAGCAATCGCAAACTTATCGTACAATTCTAAGAATGATACATACAAATTAGAAGAAAGTGATCCCAAAGTTTTTTCAGATTTTGTGAAAAAATTGAACAAGGTTAATTTTCAAAACATTCTACTTTCACTTTCCTTATGTATTTCCATATGTTGGATTATTTATAAATAGTTTTTGGTTATATTTTTGTTGATTTGTTTGTATGAATTTGATGTTAATTTTGTACTTTTTGTCTTTAGTTCTAGTGAATACTTCAAAGGGTGAATGTTCAAGATAAGTCAACCTTCTTTTGCTACCTACTTTTTGGTGTAAGTTTCTTTCACTAGTCATTCATATTTTTTTATTTATGTTTCATTCAAACATTAATTTGGTATTTATTCCATAAAAACAATATGATTACACACCTATATAACTATATGTACCCCATACCTCAACACATATATACAATTTGAATATAAGGGCATCCCTTACCTCAACACTTATGTTGGATTCCTTCTACTGTGGTTCTTCTAAAGTTGGTCCATTTAATCACGAAAATTAAGAAGAGTTGGTTCCTTTTTTATGAATATGTTTTGAAGAAAAGTATGTGGTTCTTCTCACTAATGTTAATGTTTTCCCTAAATTTTTAGATTAATGGTTCGCTTGCTAGAAAGGATATCAAGGATCTAATGGCACGAGGTTCAATCAGGATGGTTTCTATTCACTCAAGTCAACAAATTTACACCAGAGAAATGGCTAACACATGAAGTGAATTTTATTTTGAATGTTTTTGTGGTAGTTGGATTTCCTATTTTTTAAATTGGACATATAAATCAGAGTTTGTAGCTCAAATGTGCCATCCAAGTCTTTTTCAAGTATTTATAATTTGGCCATACGCATGAGATCTACAATAGTTAAATTTCACTTTGTTATTATTGACAATTGAGTCCTTAATCATCTTTTGGGCATTTCCTTTCACTAAACAAAATTAACATTAATTACTATTTGTAAAAAAATTTGGATAGGTGATGGTAGTTGGTTTTCAAATTGTTTGCAAATTTATTGAGATATGTGCTTCTGGTAGATTGGAAGGGTGATGGCACTTTGATTTCTTATTTTTGCCTATATTGATATATATGTGTTTGATGGGCCTTGCAATTTGTGCATCTGATCCAAGGAGTATTTTAAGGTGAATGGTATCTGGTTTTTTGCAACTTTTGGATTGACAATAATTTGATAGGTTGAAGTTTGAAATGGCACTTTGCATTCTTATTTTTGCCTATATTGATATATATGTGTTTGATGGACCACCTACAACAGCTCTAGGTTTCAATCCACCTGATGTAGATATCATGAAAAATTCCCCTCGAAAAAGTAATGATTCTCTGATTGATGCCTGGGTATTGTTCCTCTACTTAGTTATTGGCCTGTATGTTGGCTTGGTTACAGTTGGTATTAGCAATATGGTATACTCATGAGTCATTTTTGGGCATAAATTTAGCAGGAGATGGTCATACACTTGTGAGCTTTTCCCAACTCAGGACATGGGACCAAGCCTGAGGAAAATGTTACACGATCTCTGCGAATAAAAGAAAAGGGGGGCCAGATGTAGCTCTCTCTATTACGTCCTGAAATAATGCGAACATGACAAAACCTCAAGTGTATGCAATGCTGAAGATGGGCAGAGGGTATGATTGCTTCTTTCAGACATGGAACCTCTGTTGAATACATAATTATGTCCAATTTCAAATTCTTATGAAGTGTGCTTTACTCTGTTCCTATTATTTTTAAATTAGTGTTTGATTTTAAGTCACATAACTGGATCAAAGTCTAGAGGTAGGATGAATGTGTTCTAGTGGTACTGTTCATGGCTATGATGCACTCAGACTCTCTGGACTTTCCTGCAGGATATCATTTTCATTTTCAGTAGCATTCCATAAGTGATCATTTAAAACACATTGATCCTTTACACCTGCTACAGATATTTTATATAGGCAGTGCAGGATAAAGACCCACCTTGAAATGGAGTAAGAAGTAATCTATTCTATTTGGTACCATTCTTGTGCCATTCAAAGTTTAGAGAGATTTCTAGGAAGTATATCTGCAAGTTATTCTGAATATTCTCAAAGGGATTATAGATTATTACCCTTGGCTTTTATTAGCTATGTCTGTTTCATCCACCCTCCAAATCATGTCTTCTTTGCATTTCTAGACACTTCGGAGACCTACGTTGTATGCTATGAGGAAAATAGAGAAGGGGATAAATTGTGCATTTTTCCATGTTATCATATATTTCATGTAGTCTGCATAAATTCTTGGCTTACAAAGTGGAGAATGATTTAAATGGAAGTTGTTTTGGAGGCAGTTCCAAACTCTTAGGCACAAGATCGATGGTCAAAAGATGAGATGGCAGAGGATATTTTGTTCCATATTTGATGGAGAAAAATCAGCAACTATAAGATATCGAGGAGAATGATTAGCAAATAGTTGAGGGAAATCTCTGGTTTGAAGGATCAATATCAACAAAAGGAGATAGATCCATATATTCAAGGATATTTGACACCAACAAACTCAAATATTCGAGGCTTTTTGACATTGTTTCCATCTTTGGTGTTATGATTATTGATTTTTTATTTTTTTTATTATCAGTTAAAGAGATTTATGTTATTTTTTATTTTATTTTTGCAAAAAGACATTTATTGTTTTGGAAAAATAGGCCCTTGTAATTTGGCCTATAAAAAATAAATTTTTTTGTGATAGAGGGGGGTTGGATATTGGATATATCACAGGAGAGCTATTGTACTTGGAGATTTTTTTTAATAATACAGAGGCAGTTGCAGTAAGAATTTTGGGATTCATGTGGTATGGCTTTATAGCATTGTATCTCCTTTGTGTTTCATTTCATCGAATGCCTTCTCAATTCCATTTCATATCTTATGCTTTCACTGATTGCTATAAAGAGTTATAAATAGAATTCATAAATCAATTATGCTCTGTTTTGTAAGAGTAATATGTTGTGTTACTTTATTCTTATAGAATGAATTCATTATCTAAATGCTCATTATAATTCCATTTCTCATCCTACATTGCAATGAAAAAGCCGTGAAAGCTATCAAAGTCTACCTATCTTGCCCCATCATCACTACTGCAATTTGTTTAGCCCCGGTTCCTAGTTTCCTTCTTCTAAGTTTGAGATTCATCATAGTGTTTATGTTTTAGTATGCGTTTCTTTAAAGATAACAACTCATGAGGTGTTGTATACTTTTTCTTGGTGATACATCCTCAAGCCTAGTAATTCTTGGTGATACATCCACAAGCTGAGTAGTTTTCTTGATGCACACTGGTAATTCATTTATAATGGGTGATATTCATATGGGTGGTATTCCAGAAAGCCACAACAGAGTGCAATAAGGTATGTTTGTTAAATTTTTTAGATTAATTTTATATTTGACTGAACTGTCTATCTGCAAGCTATTGTAATATAATTTGACTGACTTACAGAGATTGGAACTTAAGGCCCTGGTTTGATTAGGGATGCAGTACAAGAAGGTATGTCTGTTAAATATTTCAGATTAATTTTATATTTGATTGAACTGTTTATCTACAAGCTGTTGTAATATAATTTGACCGATCTTGAGATATTGGAACTTCAAGCCCTGGTTTGATCAGGGATGAAAATCTAGGAAGAGGCCCTTGGTAATATAATTCCTGTAGTTCCTCTTGGATTGTGTCATCACTGGGTTCAACAAAATTGGAATGTTACCATGTATTTTTTATCTTGTTTTTCTCAAGAAAATGTTCACAAGTTTTATGTGTGAAACAGGGGGTAGAGCAGGTGAAGAAATGAATCAAGACTCAAATGATTACAATGTTATATGAAATCAAGGTATATATTACATCTGGGTTTTTTATGATCTTATTTACACCCTCTTATATTTGCAAGTAGGAGACAAGGATAATTATTGTATTGACCAATAGTGTTGGTTGGGTTTAGTCGCTACAATTATTCCTTGAACAAAGGTAAGAGAAAAACATACCTTTACACCTTGGTGATCATCATCTAATCCAGAAACCGGACAGAAAACAGAAACAACTACCTTGTGTGGAAATTTTCAAAGACATGACAAGCATGAGCATTTTGAAAAATATTCTGGTAGGTCAGCTTTAATCTTGACATATGGAAATCAATAGAGGCTTGGAAGAACAAATCACCCTTGTTCCACTAAGTTATCATTTGGGTTTAAGAAGAATGATGCAATGCCTACGAAGAATACTCACTAGTTAGATTTTCTTGATCTAAACACTCTGGAAGAAGCTTCATTTGGCACTAACATTTCAAATGATCTTCATGACCAAATGCCAATGTCAAAGAACAAAGATGCAGCTACTACAGAGGCAAGGAGGCATAAGATAAATATCAAAAGAGGAAAATATTCCTAGTTAAGGTGGACTATATTTCTTGAAGTGTTTCCTTTTAAGTTTTATAAACGTTGCAGCCATGCTAGTTACATGCTTTACCTGCTGGCTTAGAGAATGAGGATGTTTGTTCTGTCAAAGCATTCCAAAGCGTATCATTGTTTGGATCCATGTAAGCTCAATTTTGTGTTATTCATATATTCATCAATCTAAGTTTCATTGAAGGATTCACTTCAGTTTTTATAAGCTTCTGTCATGATAGTTCGTAGTTAATTCTAACATTAATGCAAGATATGAGCACTGATTTTCCCAAATCTCTTGGTTTAAATGCTAGACATGCAATGAATCTCTCGGCGTAGATGTTAAGACAATGAAATGTTAAAGCCTTTGTATCTATATCTAATAATGAAGCTGCATTTCTAATGAAGAAAAATGAAATTGTGCTAATAATGAAAAAATAGATATCAAATAACCAGCGTATAAAGAATCAATCCATGGGAATCTCTTGGTTTAAATGCCAAAGACGATGTAATGGGAATGGCTTTATATCTATATCTAATACATAAATTGGGTTGATATTGGAAAAACAGATAAGAAATACCAAAATTCAAAGGGAAGATTGGTGCTTTGCATTATAAAAATTCTAGAATTGATGCTTTGCATCACAAGGAATACAATAGCAATTCTACACTACATTTATATGAACAGACATAAAGGTCCACTATATGTCTTGGTATATGAAATTACTAGCTCTGTATATAGCTTATTAGTTGGGCCTATCGAACTACCAAAGTATTTTGACTCAACATTATCAAAATCAGACTGGTCATCGAACTGGTAGACCGCTCAGACCAGGAACCAGTCAGAGTCGGACCAGAATAGGTAAAAAAAATGGACCAAAAAACTGGTCAACCAAAAGCACATGAAATATTCAAATTTTAAAGAAAAACATATATATTCATGTGCATCCATATGAATCCAACCATTAATACAAAAATAAGAAAAATTTCTCATTGATATAGCATGTAAGGGTACATATAACCAAAATAGCACCTAGTGCAATCCATCTCTAAACCAAAATACATCAAAAAACAAGCTAGCCCTCTAGCATTAAAAAAAAAATCATGTTACAACAAGTACCTATATATCATCTAAATCATTTCCTATAAAGGGATTTTTGTCATCAATATCATCCTCTAAGCATTAAAATAAGATAGAAAAAATGTGTAGGAATTTTCAGGGTAAGTTCCTTAGATCAAAAACCAAAGGTCACCACTCACAAACAGATCACAAATCAGTACACCAGTATTATGATGTGGTTAAAACCATCGAAGAGGGAAACAATCCATGACCTGAGCCAACGTGGCCACTTCAGGTGATTTATTAATATAAAAGAAAAGTTACATGTGTTTCTCTCATAAACGGTTACCAGACAAATGATCCTCCATGCTCTTTAAATAGAGACCATGGACCAATCGTGTAATATTCCAAAATTAGCTTGCAGCTAATTGGAATATTGATTTTTTCTCTTCACACTTAGGAGATGAATAAATGGGTAAGGAGACCCATACATTTCAGAAATAGGAATAAAATCCCTTATGATGTGAAAAGGGATCATTACTATGGCTGGATTTCACACCCTCATGTGTGAAAAGGGATAGTTACATGTGGACAAGGTCAATTTTGACCAAGTCAATAGCGCTGCCATGGAGGAAGTGGATCACTTTGAGAGACAACACAGTGTGAATGGGAGGAAGATTCCTTGGTAGAGGAAACCCTAGTGTGTGGGACCCAAGGTAAGAAGGCTCACACTTGTTTAAAACGAGGGCAAGGCAGCCATAGCAGGACAGGTTATGGATTATTGATTTTGTGCTCTGCATGACTATTCTGTATTCTTCAATTATTTAGTTGAGATTGTTGTGCTGCTTAGCACAAGGCATTCCTATTTAGGAATTCCTTCTCCTTTCTTGAGAGGCCTCTTAAGGGAGCTTACACTTCATTTATCCACATCCAAGCTTGAGGCCAAGCTACCTCCTTCAGCTACAACATTATTTCTAGAGAGTATAACGTTGTGTTGTAGGGTGTTGCAGTGGAGGGTTCACAACACCACTTCCGGAGCTTGTTTTTCAGAGGAGGGAGCTTCCATTCCTTTGGGAGATCAGCAAGGAGGATGTTGGAGCAGATTTCACATCTTGGCACTTGGCCAACACATTCTATATCTCCTACATCACAGTCCCTCTCCTTGACTACGTTATTTCAGTGAGCATATGCAGTGAGGGGCTACAATGATTGATTAGAGGGTGTGATCTTCAGTGTTAGGATCAACCTTTCACTCAGAAGATCCATTGGAGGAGGTTTATTCATCTTGTGCAACATCTTCAGCCATCTCCATCTAGTTCTTGAGTTGCAGCTGCTACTCAGCCCTAGGGCTACACTCCGACATTTTGTACTTTTGCATATTTCAGGAAATCCTTCTGGGATTGTCTTGGAATTGTGTTTGGGTGGTTAGGTATTTACTGCCAGCACTTCTTGAGTCATATATTTGCAGATCTATGTTATTTTACATTTCCAGTAGCAGTGTACTATCTCATAATGCATTGTACATGTTCATGAGCATTCTGCTATGTAGCAGCATTTCACTTTTGGCATATGTATTCATGGGAGGCTTGTTTGCCTTGATTATTTGAGTTGTGTCTATTTCTATTGCACACATTTGTTGTTGATTTACATAATAAAATGGCTCCATCGATTTCATACATTTTGGTGTAATGTTATTCACTATTATTTCGAGTTTTATGTTCATTATTTCTACAGTCCCCATTTTGGGATATTATAGTGGTATCAGAGCATAATCTTAGCTCAGCCTATGGATCTCAGCCATTATGCTATCAGAAGAATAAGAAGAAGAATAGAAAGATCAGAATGAATGAAAGGATGAGTTTTGTCTCATCATTTTTCAGAGCTATGAAGAACCTCTCCAAGGAGGTTAAGCAAACAAAAGAAGAAAGATGCAGTGAGACCACCAGAGGGTTTCAAGAGGAGGAAGGCCCATGTACTTCCTATGATCATAAAGGAGAACCAATGTTGCAGAGAGCTTCAAAGTATTCCACTATACCTTTTTCTTTTGAAAAAAGAGACAAATTGCAGAAAGATGGAGGACACTTGGATCATAAGATTCTAAGTGAATACCTTGTGGAATACAAATCTCAGCCTAGAGCCTTCAAGGAGACTCTAGCTTTCCCTTAGTTCATTCAGTTGGAGGAAGAAAGGAGACCTTATAGAAAAGGGAGAATCAAGGGAAATAGGTTTCTATTGCCTACTTTTGATGGGTCATCTACAACAAAATCGTGGGTGAGGAAACTAGAGGCATTCTTCCTACTACATCCAATGGTAGAAAGAGAGGTTGTAGATATTGCAGCGCTACACATTGAAGGTGAAGCATACCTTTGGTGGTTCAGCCATTTGATTCATGCAAGAGTGACTACTTTTGCATAATTTTCTCAAAGGTTGATTAAAAAATTTGGCAAGGAGAAATCAGAGGGAAAGGAGCCCTCACCACCATTGGGGGAAACTTGTATCAGCACTAATACAACTATGTAGGAGAAGCCAGCAACACCAACAGTTGAAGGAACCATCATATGGGAGGAAGAAACCCCTGTAGCAACACCAGATGTTCCCAAGCAAAAACAAGGTATGCCTAAGTCTTCATTTCCTATTGCTTCAGAAAATTCTATGGAGAGTTGTATACCATTGTATGACCAAGGGTCAACACATACTGCTAATTTGGAGCAGCAGCATTGCACTGCACTGTGAAACCTTGAAATGTTCAAGGAAGGGATGAACCATCATCCTAATGTGCCATTGTTTAGCTGCATACAACCCTTGTGGTTGGAATGTAGATTTTTGGAGGATGAGATGAGCATTGTCTTGGGAAATGCAATGCAGAACTATAGGTTCATCTTTGAGTTGGAGTATGAGATAGCCATTACATCATTGGAGAGATCAACAACGCTGTCATTAAGAGGAAGTGAGGAGGTTTTTCCTCCAACACACTTGGATCCTTATGGATTCAAGATGGCCATTGGTGTGAGATCTTCTCTAGGAGATCTCCAAGGAGTTGCATTTCAACATCCCACGAAATGCAAGGGGAGGAATCTGATTGGGGAGGATGGTAGTCTTCATTGGAAGAGTACCAAGGTAGAGCATGATGGGAGGCACCACATTTGGATGAATGGGTGTGGATGGTGAGCAAGAGGTTGGAAAGATACTTGCAAATTTATGACATTGGGTAGCAGGAGGCTTGGCTATGTTGGCTACTCTTGAAAGAGTTTTTCCATCATGTGACATATCCTATTTCAAAGGGTATGTGGGTGGAAGGAGTTTGGCAGGATACTTGCATCATAGGGCAGCAAGGAGTATGGATAAATTTTGTTGATATGACATTCTTCATATCAATTATTATGTTTTCACCACAAGATTTGTATGATGGAGGTATGAGGACGCAACAAAAACTATTGTTGCTTGGGTTGTTCTTGGGAGATCATGGGTATATTTTCTCTCATAACTTACATGATGTTGCTGGAGTAGGAGATGGCACTATCATGGTGCAAAGGAGCTACTCCTTAGCCTTGGATTCTCAGGAGATACTTCCACCTTGGAAGGAATTTCCTATATGTAGCAGCATTATGGGAGATGTCTTTGACAATGGGCATGTCAAAGAATGGAGCTATGAGTTGGCAGGAGCCTATTTACATAGGCCAATAGTGTTGTCACTTTGGAGCTTGGGATTATTGATGGAGTGTCCCCAGGATCACTTCACATTTGATGAACTTGGTGAACAAGGAGGAGGTGAGAGTGATAGAGTAGTGGATGGAAACATCTATTACCGAGACATGATCTTCTTAACTTGGATTTCCAAGTATAAGAAGGAGGATCTTCGTGCAGCACATGGTTCAGTCCTCTTCATGGGAGTATTTCATACCACTATGGAGAACTTATTCATGGATCCATATATCATCTTACTTCCATTACATGGTAAGAATTTTGTTTTTACATTTATTGATTATCTAACACAGTATTTTCATACTCTTGCCATTTCTATTCAGTGCATTGCTCCACAAGAGGGCAAGCTTCTCTTTGGGCTCTATGGACAATTTTGGGCCAGATTATATGATGGAGACAGCCATATTTTATGTGGCCTTGGGCAATTGTTTTAGTATTCTTCTATGTATTCTCAATTGATTCACCAAGCCATTTACTATTCACTAGTAGATGTGATGACATATACAACTAGCCATTTTTCAATAAATAACTTGCCATGTTATTTTCTGAAGCAGCAGTCAGGAAAAATGCGTTGTGACCACTTGGGAAACTATTGGTACCTTTCAGCACTATATGAAACCTTCAGTATCTTTCTCATTTGGATGGCATATGATGATCATGTCGTATTCATCATATATGGGATGGTTTGGGCCAGCTTGTTTCACAACGTTGGAGAGGAGATCTTTGGAGATCTAGTCTTCTTCTTGCCACTTGAGGGAAACATTATTGCATCCCAAGATCAACAGATACTCTACACTTATCATAATTGGAGAGGAGTACAGCATGGGGTAGGCTATTTTTTCTACCATGTTCAGCTATTTAGCCCACCTGCTTTGCAGGAGCCAAAGGTGGAGGAGAATTTCCAGGAGTTGCCATGTTGGGAGGTAACTCATTTTGTATGGATGATAGCTTAGGGATGGGAGATTCATATGGGGATGGTAGATCCCAATATATATCAGACCTCATGCCTCAAGAAGGCCTTTAGATAGCCCATTGTTTCCCCCATGGATGTTTTACTCTTATATGATGATATCTATTTGGAATGCTCAAGAAAAGCTAGCTTGCATACTTGGGAGGGGCAACTTGAAGATGTATTGATGAGACATCATCTGGATCCCTGGAGGATTTTATCATGTGAGGATGCTACATGGGGAGAAGAGGAGGTTATTCAGTTCTATCCTTGAAGTTGCTTGAGGACAAGCAACATTTGGGAGGGGAGGACTGTAATATTCCAAAATTAGCTTGCAGCTAATTGGAATATTGTTTTTTTCTCTTCACACTTAGGAGATGAATAAATGGATAAGGAGACCCATAAATTTCAGAAATAGGAATAAAATCCCTTATGATGTGAAATGGGATCATTATTATGGCTGGATTTCACACCCTCATGTGTGAAAAGGGAAATTTTCATGTGGACAAGGTCAAGTTTGACCAAGTCAACAACGATGCCATGGAGGAAGTGGATCACTTTGAGAGACAACGCAGTGTGAATGGGAGGAAGATTCCTTGGTGGAGGAAGCCCTAGTGTGTGGGACCCAAGGTAAGAAGGCACACACTTTTTTAAAAGGAGGGAAAGGCAGCCATAGCAGGACAGGTTATGAATTATTGATTTTGTGGTCTGCATGACTATTCTGCATTCTTCAATTGTTTAGTTGAGATTGTTGTGCTGCTTAGCACAAGGCATTCCAGTTTTGGAATTCCTTCTCCTTTCTTGAGAGGTATCTTGAGGGATATTACACTTCATTTCTCTACATCTAATATTGAGGCCAAGCTACCTCCTTCATCTACAACATTATTTCTGCAGAGAATAATGTTGTGTTATAGGGTGTTGCAGTGGAGGGTTCATAACACCACTTCCAAAGCTTGTTTTTCAGAGGAGGGAGCTTCCATTTCTTTGGGAGATCAACAAGGAAGATTTTGGAGCAGATTTCACATCTTGGCACTTGTCCAACACATTCTACATCTCCTACAACACAGTCCCTCTCCTTGATTGCATTATTTCAGTGAGCATATGCAGTGAGGGGTTGCAGTGATTGATTGGAGGGTGAGATCTTCAGTGTTAGAATCAACCTTTCACTTAGAAGATCCATTGGAGGAGGTTTATTCATATTGTGCAACATCTTTAGCCATCTCCATCTAGTTCTTTATTTGCAGCTGCTACTCAGCCCTAGGGTTGCACTCCAACATTTTGTACTTTTGCATATTTCAGGAAATCCTTCTAGGATCGTCTTGGAATTGTGTTTGGGTTGTTAGATATTTAATCCCATCACTTCTTGAGCCATATATTTGAAGATCTATGTTATTTTACATTTCCAGTTGCAGTGTACTATCTCATACTGTGTTGTACATGTTCATGAGAATTCTGCTATGTAGTATCATTTCACTTTTGGCATATGTATTCATGGGAGGATTGTTTGCCTTGATTATTTTAGTTGTGTCTATTTATATTGCACACAATTGTTGCTGATTTACATAATAAAATGGCTCCATGGATTTCATACATTTTGGTGTAATGTTATTCACTGTTATTTCCAGTCTTATGTTCATTATTGCTGCAGTCCCCATTTTGGGATATTACACATTGGGTGTTAAGCCATGGATCAAGTGTCGTTAATACCAAGGAGAGAGATAACTGTCAGATCACTACAAATCGTGATCGTCAGATTATAAGTTAAAAATTTACATAGTAAAGAAATACACTTTACCTAACTCTACACTAGACTAAGTTATTATTAACTATTTCCTATGTGTCGTAATATCCTAACATCCCCCCTTAAGAACAAATTGGGATAGGATTGAAGGATTTACAAAGGTGACACAAAAGGAGCCTATTTCCTATGTGTCAAAATATCTTAACATCCCCCATTAAGAACAAATTGGGATAGGATTGAAGGATTCACAAAGGTGACATAATAGGAGAAGGAAGGAGGCATTAGAGCCTATCCCCCCATAATAATAACTTTCCTGAACTCCAAGCATCGATCGAAGTTTGGTAAAATTTGCCTCTATGAGAGCCTTTGTAAAGATATCGACTACTTAATCATTGGTTGGACAATACTGCACTTCAAGAAGATGATCATGAATGAGCTTTTTGATGAAGTGTATGTGGAGTTCAATGAGTTTCATACGCTGATGCTGAACTCGATATTTACATAGCTGAATGGCACTCTGATTATCACACCAAAGTGTAGTTGGATGCTGCTGATGAAGACCAAATTTAGACAGGATCTGACGAAGCCACATGGCTTCCTTGTTGGCTTCAACTACACCACGATACTCTGCTTCTGCTGAAGAAAGAGAGATGGAACTTTGTTTTTTACAAGACCAAGTAATAGGTCTTGAACCAAGAGTGAATACATATCCTGCAGTAGACTTTCGATCATCAGGGTCACCAGCCCAATCAAAATCAGTGAAACCAATAAACAATGGAGATACTCCTACACTGTAATGAATCCCAAACTGAACTGTACCTCGAATATATCGAAGTATTATTTTAGCTGATTTCCAGTGACTTTCAGGAGGTTGGTTCATAAACCGAGCGACAAGACCAACAACAAAGGAAAGTTCAGGACAGGTATGGGTTAGATATAGAAGTTTACCAACAAGTTGATGGTATAAAGTAGCATCAACTTCAGGGGTAGTACAAGTGACCGAAAGATTTACTCCAGACTGAAAGGGAGAAGGGGTTGGCTTACAGTCTTCCATGTGAAAGTAGTGTAGAAGATCACATGCATGCCTGGACTGAGAGAGGGTAATGCCTTCCTTGGATTGCAAGACTTGCAGACCAAGGAAATAATGCAAATGTCCTAAGCCTGTCATTTCAAACTTCTTTTTGAGGCTAGACTTCACATGGTTTATATGGTTTGGATCACTACCAGTTAGGATAAGATCATCAACATAAAGAACAAGGATGGTGAAGGACTTACCCTCTTTCTTGGTGTAGACAGTGTTGTTAGAATGACACCTAGAAAAGCCATTATCTAATAGAAATCTATCCATTTTGGCATACCAAGACCGAGGAGATTGTTTGAGACCATAGAGAGACTTCCTAAGGTGACAAACAAGGCTAGAGTCATTTTGGATAAAGCTACGGGGTTGTTCCATGTATATTTATTCATGCAAATATCCATGTAAGAAGTCATATTTAATATCCATCTGATGGACTTCCCATTTAAAAGAGGCAGCAAGCGAAAGAACAAGGAGGATAGAATTCATTTTGGCAACAAGGGAGAAGATTTTAGTATAGTCAATGCCTTCAACTTGTGAAAATCCTTTAGCGACAAGACGAGCTTTATGTCTATCCACTTTTCCATCTGGTCCAAACTTTGTTTTGTAAACCCATCTGCATCTAACAAGTTTTCTTCCTGTTGGAAGAGGAACAAGATCCCAAGTATTGTTCGCCAATAAGGAACGATATTCCTCGTTCATAGTTGCATCCCGATTTGAATGATTGGAGGCTTCTTCAAAGGTTTCTGGATCAATATTTTTTGGAACTTGAGCCAATAAGGAAGAGGCTCTTTCGAATTAAGAACGTGTACGTCTTCGATTGGCAGGGTCACCTGCAAGAGAACCTGCTGCATCTCGAGTAGAGTGGACCCATATTGGAAGATGTGGAGTAAAAGGAATCATTTCAAGAGGTGAAGGAGGATTATCACCTTTCTTTCATCATCTGAACTAGAAGGAATGCTATTTAAAATAAAAAAGAGAGAGAGAGAGGTGGCACATATGCCGAATCAGGCTCGCAGGCCAAAGGTGGCACACCCGCCGAACTAGGCTCGCAGGCCAATATATTTTCATCAAATTTTACATCTCTTCTAATGATTATATTTTTGGATTTTGGTTGACGAAGTCCATATCCTTTGACATATTTAGAATATCCAAAAAAAATGCATTTTTCACTCTTAGGTTTTAAGGCTTTATGTTTCGCATCTGGAATATGGGCCCAAGCATCACTTCCAAAAATACGAAAGTGACTTACATCTAGTTTGATTGAGCTCCAAGATTATTTTGGAGTTATATTCTTTAAAACCTTAGTAGGAGTGAAATTTACTATGTAATTTGCATAGTTAGTAGCTTCTTCTCAAAAATTGAGACTAAGTCCTTTAGATTGAAGCATACAATTAGCCATTTCTTTTAAGGTGTGATTCTTTCTTTCACCTACACCATTTTGTTGTGGAGTATATGGAACGGTATGTTGCAATTGAATGCCATGCTCAGTGCAGAAGTTGATAAAATTTTTGTTAACATATTCTCCTCCATTTTCTGATCTTAACTTAAGAATTGGATGTCCAGATTGTTTCTCAACAAAGGCCTTAAAGGCCAAGAACATGTTAAAAACTTCACTCTTGAGATTTAAGAAGTATACCCAAGTGCGTCTGGAAAAATCATCAATGAAAGTTAAGAAGTACTTGCAACCAGAGAAAGAAACAACAGGAAGTGGACCACATAAATCACTGTGCACAAGCTGCAAAGGGGATGAAGCATGCCAAGAGGCATGTTTGTCAAAACTATCCCAATGATGTTTTCCGAGTACACATCCGGAGCAAACACCATCTTGGTAAGATACCATAGGAAGACCCGTCACCATATTTTCCTTACATAGAGTTTGAAGAGAGCGATAGTTTAAGTGACCAAATCACTCATGCCAAAGTTTTGTCACTTCATCATTATGAGCAACAAAAATGGAGGGAAGACATGATGACCCAAAATTTTCAAACTTATACAACCTTAAGGAATCATCGACAATTCCAGTAGCTAAAATATGTCTAGGATCTTTGAGGTCCTTGATTACAACATCATGAGGTGAGAATTCTACTATTTTCCCTTCACCTGAATGAGTTATTTGATAAACAGAGAGAAGGTTGCATGACAACACTAGAAAATTTGGCCTAATTTCCGACAGCCACTTCGTCGCTATTCTGACACATAGTCGCCACAAGAGTGATAGTTCGAGGCCAGACAAAACGTGGTTAGCCATTACGTCGCAATTCCGACGCTTTGACAAAGTGTCACAATACTGACACTTTTTCCGTCGTTTCCAAACAAGCGTCTCTCTTCCGACGTTTCCCAAACCGTCGCTCTTCCGACGTTTGTAAGCTGTTGCAATTCCGATGAAATGTGGTCCGACATTTTGAGCGTCGCTCTTCCGACGTTTGTAGTGTCCCAATACTGACGCCTTACAAAACTGTCGAAATACCGATGTCTTGCGAAAGTGACGAAATACCGACGCTTTTGCAGAGGCGTCGCAATAATGACGCATTTCAGAAGCGTTGCAATACCGACACTAGGAAGGAACGTCGCAATACCGATGAAAAATTAAAATATTTTTAAAAAATTGACCGTTGCAAGATCGAATAAGAGTATCACAAGGCGTCGGAAGACCAACATTTATAAGAGGTCGAAATATCGACACTTTCAAAGCGTTGGTATACCGACGGTGGGTTATATTTAAAAAAAAAAAATGAAATCCCTGAATTTATACTACTATGCATTTAGATAACAGCAATCGTGAATCTACAACAAACGTTAACTTCATAGATCCTTAACAAAAAAATATTTCTCTTTATCTCTTCTAATCGTTGCCCACTACCTGCCTTAACTGCAATTCACAATCTATAAAACGATTTAATTGTTGTGTTCATATGCCTTCGTGACTTTGATGTGGGAGGCTTTGTTGGGACTTAGAAATGTCGTATTTCCATCCACCTTTCCCTTCACTATTCCTTACATCTCATCATCCCATTAACCTTTCATTATATCATTTTCATAAATACATTTGAGTTTCACCTTATTATTTTCCACTTTATTCATTTTTGTATTATAAGTGAGTTTATGATTAAATATTAGAAAATATACATGTTTTTATATATATCTCAAGAATGTGTGAGCTTTGTAATGTGTGGAAGAAATGTGAAGGATTAATTCTAAGAGACTTCTGGAATATCTCCTCCACCATATTAAGGAGATAATTATTCAAGCCTATTCCTAAGGAGAAGATCATGGAGGATTTGGTTGGCATATCTTATTCAAGATATGTGAGAGATGTGTGGAGGATTCAAAGGGATCATGTCTTGCAATAATGGGAAAGTAGTTGAGAGTGGTTGAATGAGATGGTTAACTTCTTCATGTATATAAGAGAGTGCTCTCTCTTCATTTGGGGAGAATTCAGAATTCATTAGTTCATTAGATTAGTTTTGGAGTTTTCAGAGATAGTCTTGTAATTAGGAGAAGGGGATTCTTAACTGTGATTCATATTCTTTTATTGTATGCTTTCATGGTTTGTCATTTGATTCTTGTAATGTAATTTGAGATAGCTTTATTGTTGTGAGCTCACATATGTTGTTTTTCATTCAAATCTTCACATGTTGTATTGATTTTTCTCTTATGCAATTTCCTGCTTTCATAGTTAATGTTTCAATGCCTTCCTACATTAATTTGATTTCAGTAATTCAGATTAGATTAGTTCCACTTCGATCCTGCATATATAGTGCATGTGCTTCGTAAGCCTACGAACCTCGGATTGACAAATTAAATGGTTGGGGAAGTACTACAACAGAATTAAATGACAATAGTTTCACCCAACATTTTGGCGCCGTTGCCGGGGAAGCACGATAGATTGAAGTTCAGTTTGATCTTTCATGCAAGTGTGTTTAGACATGTTCCTAACTCCGAGGTGACAGGGTTGTAAGACGTGGGGAACAGCCTACGCATCGTTCGACATACTGTAACGGGCTCGGCCTCATATGGGTCAGGACATGTAGGTGTGACTGATATCAGGAAACAGGTGCTAAATATTCCTGCTTTGAGGAATAGGGTCCTATTCTCCGTTGATTAATCTTCTTTTTCTGTAGTGTGATTGATATCACGAAACAGGTGCTGAAGATTCCTGCTTGGAGGAATAGGGTCCTGTTCTCTGTTATGGTTAATTGATCTTCTTTCCTGCAACTGTGATTTTCAATTCCTGCAAGTGTGTTTGATTTCCGCAACTGTGAAGAGTGTTTTTTTTTTTAATCTGTTTCAACATGAGTGCTTTTATTTATGCAAGTAGTTTATTTTCATTTAAGCTTTTTAGATTTAAGTTTTGGGTGCAGTAAGAATCCATTTTTCAACATGGTTTAACAATGAGTTTCAGCTTGGAATTACTTACTCAGATCCTAGCAGAAGTCGGGATCTCCTCTTCCTTGGAAGAGGAGATCTTGACAAGAATTAAAGGTTCAGCTACTCCCCAAGAAACAAACGAAGATTTAGCATCTGAAGAATCCTGCACATCTGATAGCGAACAATCATTCGAACAGGAGATCAAGGAAGAAGAAGAGGAGTTACAACATGATCTAAGTAAGAAAAATCGTGCCTATCAAAGCCTTATCGAACAATGATTCCAGGTAAGTACTCGATTAGAGTCGTCTTTTTATTTTTATTTAGTTGATTTGCAGTTTTAGCAACTAGACTCATTCACTCTGGAATATTTTCATTTTTCATTTGAACAATTCCTATTGAATATATTGTTGTTACTGCTACGTGAGTGGCTTCATTGTAATTTTAATTACACGTAACTAATTTTTAAATTCTAATTAGTTTAGAGTAGGTAGGCTTTCATTTTCAGTTTTTGCTTTCATTTTCAATTTTTCTTTTGCCTAGAATAAGTATGCTCTCCTCTGCGTTAGTGCGATCGTGAGGAGCAAAAAATAAGAATTATTTAGACTAATTTCAGGAATTTCAAAAAAAAAAAAAAAAATCATGTTTTGCAATATGCCTAATCGATTTTATCATTAATTTGCAAATCATTTTTTTTCTTTTCTCCATTTGCTAAATTTTTTTTTTTTTTTTAATAAATCATGAATTGAGGCTGAATAAAAACAAACTGAGTTTTTATCTAAACAGTCGCTGAAACTGTGAACAGTCGCTGAAACTGTGTCTAGCATTTTATCTGAACAGTTGCTGAAATTGTGTCTAGCTTGCAATTGATTACGTTTTCTGGGCATACTAAAACTTGCAGCAAGAAATTAGACGATAAAACCTGCAAAAACAATTGAATTAGAAATTTCCCAGGTTCACTGTTTTGCTTGAGGCCTATGAGTTTAGATGGACTGTGCATTTTCTGCCTCAAGCTATTCTTTATGGCTGAGCTGTAACGATGCCAACCCTCCACCCACTATTCATAGACCTACAACTAGCAACAACAAACCAAAATTATGAGCAGCAAACAAATGAAATCGCAATAAAGTAAAAGACAACTCTTATTTCTTTGTTTGCATATTTTGAAAGCTGGAATTTTCTCGTATGATTAATTATCACACCTAATTTGGGATACTATGCGGATGTTGATTAAAAAATATCGGCCAAAATCCACGAGTTGTTACACTATCTTTGGCATCTCAAGTTAATAGGAACGAAATTCCATCAATATCACGGTCAGATAACTATTTTTATGGATTGGCTTTCCTGAATTTTCCATCCGTCGGCATACTTTATTGAGATTAAATGGTTATGTTGTTGGTTATTGACGGATCCCTTCTTTACTGGCTGCGAATTTTTCTCCATCGTTTATCTTGAGGAAGCATTTTTTTTTTTTAAATTCAGTCGAAAGAGGTGAAGGTTTAATTCTCCTCGGAAGCATCCACCATGGCTTGTGTTGCAAAACTGTCTCTTCAGGGCCTCATTACATAATTGGCGGTTTGACATTGATGATAATTCGGGTTCTTTTGCAACTAACATAGAAATTGTGATGGTAGTTGTTCTGGTGAATCAGAAGATCAAATATTCTGTGTTTCCTGCACATGCTGGTGTTGATCACCCATCTGCACGTGATCCACCCTTTCCGGCATCTGTTTCTGGAACAAGTCAGATTACTGTGTGCCCTTCCCTTGGAGCTAATGTATATAAAATTGGAATGTGCATCGGTACTTTAAGTGCTGATTTACCTAATGTGACATCTTCGCAAAGCCCAATTCCTACAGACGTTGGTAAAACATCTCTTTTGGGTAGTATGAACCATGATGCATCATCCACACTGACTACATCATACACAGCAAAAAGATTTCCAATGACATATGAGAGGTCAAGTCAACGAAGTTCTCTTGGTGTCATTTCGACATTGTATGGCTGAATCAGAGCACTCAGATGCAGAGGCTTCATGTAAAGACGACAAGTCTCCCCTTGTTGATGAGCGAAGGCCAAGAAAATGAGGGAGAAAACCTGCCAATGGAAGAGAAGAACCTCTCAAACATGTTGAAGAAGAGCGTCAAAGACGGGAGAAGCTTAACCAATGATTTTATGCATTGAGAGCTGTTGTGCCCAAAGTCTCCAAAATCGATAAAGCTTCCTTACTGGGGGATGCTATTACATATATCCAAGAGCTCCAGAAGAAACTCAAGGAAATGGAAAAGGAGAAGGAGACACAAGAAAAGACCTCCCATGCACCATCTGTAGCTCCTCAAAATATGCCAGCTGTTGTAAACATCAATTCCATCCCTGACTTTGATGTTCAAACAGTGAATGGAGATGCTGTGATTAGAGTAACCTGCCCATGGGAGTGTCATCCAGTTGCAAGAGTGATGCTTTCTTTGCAAGAAATGCAGTTAGATGTACAACATGCAGACATGTCTACTGCTAAAGAGATGATTCTTCATACATTTGTAGTCAAGCTCAATGGTGCACAAGAACTGACTAAAGAAAAATTAGTTGCTGCAATTTCTGGTTAATTGCTCATTCAAGATGACGATTAGCAAGATTTTGTCTTTGGTTAAACAAGGACACAATCCGGTTAAGCAAAGAACCAAAGGGGATAAGTATATGGCAGAGCCGTGGAAGTAAGCTTGAAGATACAGTACTCTCAAATACTGCTTCTGTGGGTGGAATTGCATGAATCTGATAGCAGGAAAGAGTTACTGGTATTATTCCTGAACGGAGAAGTGCCAAAGTGCTGACTGAATGGCATAAATACCTTCCCCAAAGACCTCCAGGGAGTGTATGCATGTATTTTCTGAAGAGAGTAATGACATTAAAGCACCAAGGCATATTATTAAGTTAGAATCACAAATGGACAAGTCATATGTGGATGCCCCATCGAAGGATACGCGTTACAGGGATTTACTATATAGTTCAATACCAAATTTTCAGAGACCACTCTTAAGGAGTTAATTAGACAACTTTGTTCATCAACGTTGGAGATTATAAGTAATACTTATAGCATAGAATTGGTCCTTCCTGCCTTACTCCGTTCACTTGATGAGCAGTGCTCACCAAAGGCCAAGGTGGTTGTTATAGAGTTTGCTATATCTTCCTTCACAAAGTTAGCAATGAATGGCGAAACTTCTACTGGAAGTGGGTTGCTGAAACTGTGGCTTGCAAAGTTAGCACCATTGGAAAATGATAAGAATACAAAAATTAAGGAGACAGTTGTTACTACTATTATATCTGTCTATTCATGTTTTGATTCTACATCTGTCTTGAATTTTATCTTAGGCCTCACAATTGAAGAGCAAAGCACATTGCGTTGATCTCTGAAGCAGTATACACCCAGAATTGAAGTGGACCTCATGAAGTTTTGTAAAGTAAGACCCAACGGACACGGTCTAAGTCATTATATGACCAGTATGATCTTGTTGGCACATATTTTGAGGGAAGCTGTGCTTTGGAAGGGCAATGGGGTTCTGAATAAAATCAAATTAAACTTCTGTTGAAACCAGCGTAGCGACAAAGCTCAAATCGAATTGATGAAGCCGATATTCATTAAGCATTACAGTTATAATGATGACGATGCCCCAATCTGCAAACCCTTTTGGTGATCCATTTGAAACAAATTATACTCATGGTGTTGGGGCCTTTCCATCAGAGTAATCGATTTGGAAACCTTGGCTCCCTGTAAACATAAAGCAAAATCTTTAATATTTGTTCGTAACTTGCATGCTGAAACTGTGCTATAGAGCCATAATTTGTAAAACATGTTTCCCAATGATATGGTTGAGAGTGTGATTTTACAGGTTGGTGAGAGTGGTTTTTCAGCTGGCAGACAAAGGTCTTTTCTTTACGACAATTTTACATTTTAACGTTTTTCAGACAGCTTAGATTTGGGCAAAGGCGGAGAACACAACAGAGCCTATTTCTTTCACTCAATAAATTTGTTTGACAGCCGCAGCACCTGTCAACAAGACACGACAATGGCTTCAACCTCAGAAGAGGAAGAGAATGTTGCCGAGCATTAAGATTGGAGAAGAATTTTTTATTCTTATGCTTATGCTGGATTTTATGCCAGACACTGATTGTTTTTTTCATGCTCACTATCTCCATTAAAGTAATGTTCATGATGCCAGGAAACTTACTGACGCTGATTGGATTATCCGTCACGGCTTGATGTTTGTTATTGGATACTTAGGCATGCTACAATTGAATGGTTTGAATATTCAACTATATATGACAATGTACAGGTCCAATCTTGCAGAGAAGTAAATGAGATTATTGCAGCAAATCGATGTGAATCATACTTTTCCCAACTTCCAATTGCTTGAATGAATTTAACGGTGCATCTAAGAAACTGATTTAACTTTCAGAGCTTTAGTAACATGAATCAGCAAGAAACTGAATATTTGCTAGTGCTGAGACAATATTGCTACACTTTGCAAAGCATGACAAGAAATGGAGATCTGACTTTAATTTTGCCTGTTTTGTTTTTCTTTTTGCCTTAAAAAAAAAAAAAAACCATGAAAATTGCAAATGGACCTTTTAATAAATTTCTAAAAACAATACGAATGCATGTATTTACGCTTAACACTAATTTGTTTCTTGAAGTCACTTTGACAGCGATCGATGATGAAATCAGCGCAGGCAACAGGTTAACACATCGTTTCTTTCTTTTGCTCGCATTTGTACTTATTCTTGCATCTTACATTTTACAATGCTCTCACGAAGTTTTCATACAGGATTTGTACTAAGTTTTTTTCAGGTTTCGGAAATGATCGCATTTTGCTGCTGAAGTGATTTTCAAAGATCATAGAACTTTTGAGAAACATGCTTTCATAAATAGCTTGAAGGAGTTGTAACTCATCATAAACATCATGATGTTTGCACCTCTTGATGTTTTTTGTTACACAGCGACCATGTTGATACACCAACATTTCCACTTTTTCCATTATCCATGCTGTAACACTGTAACATTTCTCCTTCAAAGCTGATTGACCATCCTTGTGTTGAAGCCCATTTTCCATTACCTTATCTTTCACGACTTCATGCACAGTTATTTTTCTGAATCGCATACATTCCTTTATCCTTTTCAGTTTATTTTCCTTCTATTTTGCCTTCTAAATAAAACTTATCCCCTTTCCATAATTAGATTGCCTTGCTTTCCTCGCCATGTTGATCCACACTGCTTTTCTGTGAGTTCTTTCCATTTATAGTCCTACCAAATCTCTTTGTACAAACTCGCGTTGACTGATGTGGGATTCCTTAAGGCCCACCTTTCAACAAGTCTTTCCCCATCGACCTCAGCACTTTATCTGGGAAATAGAATAGAGTTCCTTTTGGGTACCTTGAGACTTGCATGCCTTAATGGAAAGTTCTCCCGCTGACAATCATGGGAATACATCAATGTCCCTTGATCGTCAAATCTTGCAAATGGCTCGACGTCAACCCCTCTATTCACATTTCACAAGATGTACTCGGGTACCTTGGCACTCATTAACATCAATGGTGAGTTTTCCTCACATTGGTTAACGGCATGCATCAATGGCCGGTAATCCAATGATTTCTCTTCATGCTCGACGTCAACACATTCTTTCGCATGATTAGACTTGTACCATCAGTTTTGTAGCAGGCGAAGACTATACACTTTTTCACGACTCCCTCAACAGTTACCGTAGCATGAATTCTGATCGATGAGAGTACCACAGTTCCATTTTCAGCCTTTATCTTTTCCATGATTCAGCATCAGCAGTTCAGATTCCTTCATTTCCCAGGTTCCAGTTACAGCAGCATCAACTTTCACAGTTACATTTGCATGATCCTGCTGCAGTAAAACCTTCCATGTTCTAACAACCGCAGTCACATATTCTCTGATCTAGCAGTTACAGCAGTTGCAGCTACAACACCAGTCACATTTTCATGATTCAGCAATAGCAGCAGCTACATTCCTATTGCATAGTTCATCATTCTTGGGTAAGTGAAAGTATGTTGTTTTCTAATCTTTAATCATGCAATTCCTTATATGCTGACTTGGATATTTTGGAAAATTCCCTCATCATGCTCCATTTCCTTTCATGACCCATGCCGAGTTGCATGAGGACATGCAAACAATTCAGTTGGGGGGGGGGGGGGGAATATATTCACTACATATTCACTACCATGATTCCATTTCTCCACCACTATCACTCCATTTTTTTCTTATTTACCATTCACCAACATTTCTTTTCCAACGATAATTTTTTGCACTTTGCTTCATACGCATTAATATACATATTGGCATGCTTCATGAATATTACAAAAGGGCTTTCTTATGCACATTGATAGCTTATGATTTCCAGTGAGTGTTTACATTATTATTGCAGCAAGAGAACAAGAAGCGAAATGAATGTTGTTAACACAAGAACCAACATTCTTTGTATTCATGGTTGTCATACAAGAATCAACCATAAGAGAAGAGAACAGAAAACGAAATGAATGTTGTTAACACAAGAACCAACATTCTTTGTATTCATGGTTGTCACACAAGAACCAACCATAAGAAAATGTAAGCTGTTACTCATATCCTTCACATATCCTGGAAACATTCATCATCATGTAAAGCCAAATTTCAGATGCCAAACATTCTTAAAAGAGATCCATGCATGGTTGCATGAGGACATGCAACAAGTTTAGTTGGGGGGGATGTTGGCACTTGGAAATGTCGTATTTCTATCCACCTTTCCCTTCACTATTCCTTACATCTCATCATCCCATTAACCTTTCATTATATCATTTTCATAAATACATTTGGGTTTCACCTTCTTATTTTCCACTTTATTCATTTTTGTATTATAAGTGAGTTTATGATTAAATATTAGAAAACATACATGTTTTTATATATATCTCAAGAATGTGTGAGCTTTGTAATGTGTAGGAGAAATGTGAAGGATTAATTCTAAGAGACTTCTGGAATATCTCCTCCACCATATTAAGGAGATAATTATTCAAGCCTATTCCTAAGGAGAAGATCATGGAGGATTTGGTTGGCATATCCTATTCAAGATATGTGAGAGATGTGTGGAGGATTCAAAGGGATCATGTCTTGTAATAATGGGAAAGTATTTGAGAGTGGTTGAATGAGATGGTTATCTTCTTCATGTATATAAGAGAGTGCTCTCTCTTCATTTTGATTAGCTCAGGAGTTCATAAGTTCATTAGTTCAGGAGTTCATTAGTTTTTGAGTTTGGAGAGATAGTCTTGTAATTAGGAGAAGGGGATTCTTAACTGTGATTCATATTCTTTTATTTTATGCTTTCATGATTTATCATTTGATTCTTGTAATGTAATTTGAGATAGCTTTATTGTTGTGAGCTCACATATGTTTTTTTTCATTCAACTCTTCACATGTTGTATTGCTTTTCCTTTATGCAATTTCCTGCTTTCATAGTTAATGTTTCAATGCCTTCCTAGATTAATTTGATTTCAGTAATTTAGATTAGATTAGTTCCACTTCGGTCCTGCATATATAGTGCATGTGCTTCGTAAGCCTACGAACCTCAGATTGACAAATTAAATGGTTGGGCAAGTACTACAACAGAATTAAACGACAATAGTTTCACCCAACAGGCTTCTACTCTCTTCCTTCGCTACAATTTCACTATTATGCTATGCTTGCTGAACAACCTTGCTCCAGGTTCTGAAATTTTCCTCCTTTTATTTGAACGAGACTCCTCTGTCATCCAGGTGCACGATGATGCAAACAGAGTTCTGCACAAATCTGGTATTTTCAATTATCTCAGCACAACTACGTACCCATCCAAAATAGACGCTCAGTAAAAGAATTCAAAAGTAGACAGTTTTTATTTGATATTCAAATATATCATCGTAGAGATTAATTGCAACAACCAATGCAACATCTTTATATGGCACAGGCTTGAATATCTGTTCCCTGAAGCAGCTCATACCTCTCTTAAGACGTGGTTTCTGTTGAAAAGTATTCTGGTACCATAGTTCGGATCTTGGCACAGTGAAATACACAACTTCGAATATTTCTATGACTCTACTGTGGCATCTCGGTTAATCTTATGGAGGACTTATCTATCGTACTTATCTATGGGACTAAACATATATTGCTACAAGACGGGACCTAATGCTACAGAATCTAACCTACAATTTCACCAGATGGAAACCTAACATACTACAGGTCGAGGGTAAAATAGACTGACATTATACAATATGAAGGTGACTACTGTGAGGTTGTCCTGCCGCACTATATCTGATCAAAGTGAACACTGAAAACATGATATGCAACATGTGACAATAATACAGTGACTCTTATCAGGACCATGATGGTTAATAGATAGTGATCTTACATCAGTTATTGACAGTGACCTAAATTAGGCTTGTTGGGCAAGAAAAAGTTGTTGGCCCCTAGGTGGCCTGATGTATTGCATCTCATTGTATCTCTTTCTATTGAACTCTTGATATTAATCGAATAATAAGAAGAATTAAGTTTTGGTTTTCCCCCTTGTGGGGTTTTGCCCTAGTCTCCGACCTAAATACGGGTGTCCTTATTGTCTCCGCTATTATTCTATTGTTCCTTACTGTTACATTGCATTACCGTTATGTATACTGTTGATAATGGTGGAAGGAAATTACTGTGATAAAAATAAAAATAAAAATCTAAAATTGTCTATTTGCAACAAATGCCATAATATTAACAACATGATAGATAGTGGTAACAACGAGAAGCAAGGAGATGGCAACTCCACGGTCAATCTACTGGTAGACAATATGCCTTCTCACCTCCAACGGATTTCTCATACTGGGTAGCACACATCAAAATTCTGCTAGTGAGAATGGAATGCCTTAAATCTAAAATAACAAGTTATATCCAAATATTGAAGTGGAATCCATAAATCTCAATTTGAAATAGTTGTTTTTATAAATGAAACACCAAGAAAACTTACAAATCGAAAACTCACTCAAGGGCTACACCACAATACAATATGAAAAATTTTAATCATTGAAAATATGCACGAGGAGATGAAATCCCAACAAGCTTTATTCAAATAGGGGATGGAAACGCAACAAAAAACTCTAAATCTTTGGGTACATGTGACTCTGGCTTCACAACCCCCTCACTCACCATGGTGGAGGCATTGTTCCAAGCCAAAATAATGGAGAAATGCATTATAAAGACACTAAATTCCAGGCTACATGCTTATTTCTTAAGTTAGAGACCCTAAATTCTTCATTTGAAATCTTCAATTTAAAATTTAACATTTTTCACAGAGTATATAAAAAGAAAAGGGCCTTCCTGAAATCATATTGTAATTTGTCATACCATGGTTTCTGAATTTCTTCAAGACAAAATTCAAGAAATCCAAGCATTTTTTGTTCTCTGTACGCATGAACACAGCCACTGTAGATGCCGGCAAGCTAAGGAATGATCCATCCTTGGATTGAAGTTTCATTATTTTCTCCCAGTCTACTATTTCTTGCAGACCTTCCAAAGAATAGAGTAATGTTGTTGGTAAGGCATAGAGAAGATCAGGAGGAAGCTTGATCCAAACACCACCAAGGTAAAAGGTAAAGTCAGTCAGTTATCACTTTGAGAGATGGAAAATTTATCAATAACAGAGGAGAATGGTGATCAGATTCTAACTTTTGAAGCTTAGCCTCCTACTTTTCAATGATTTTCTTGATGAAAGGCAATTCATAAGGCAGATCCAGACCTAAGGCTTTAGCTTCTTTTAGCATTGCAGGGAATACTATTTCAAATCCACTTGGCCTGTGGCTATCAACCTCCTCTATTTTTCCAGCTTGTGTCTTGAAAAATTCAATCCCTGAAATATGTACAAGTTAAAAACTCTTCACAGGAAAGAATATACCATAATTTTGTCACTGTGTGAACATATGGAAAGGGCAATCCAGATATCAACATATTTCTACTTCAATCCCTTTTCCCCCACCACACACATATATATTTCAGTTAGTACAAAAATTACATAAGGGCCTTGATTGATGTACACACCTTTTTGTACTTGTGACTCTCCAATCTGCCATATAGTAAGAGTAATAATACATGCAAGAGTAGCTAGTATTCTGTCATATGCCAAGAAATAGAATTCTTGATCCATATAAAACCTATGTATCGGCTTGAAGGACCTTTGAAAAACCATAAGGGAGAAGAACATTGACCCAAGTATGAAGAAAACTTGGAAAAAGAAAATGGAGTTCTAGGATGGAGTCTAGACTATGCAGGTATGGAGCTTGAAGACCAAGAATACCATATTAAGTACAAATCTCATAAAGTATGACAACAAAGCTAAAGCAATGATGGCCTAGGAGCAAATTTTAGTTTATCGTCGTTCCATGATCACAATCTTGAAGAGGAATCTACAAGCATTTAAGTAATCAGCTTGAAGGTATGAGATGTTTATCATACATTTTCTTATTCAATCTCAATGGGAAACTAATAGCCTATGAGGGGGAAATACTCTTAAAACAATGTTTGTTAAAGGTATTTGACAAGTTTTTAAGTTGGCAAAAGAAGTTGCATTTGTGGGTCATACAAATTCATGAAAAGAGGCATAGTGAAACTTGAAAGTGGAGGGGTATTAACATTCCTCAATGTCAAAATTCTATTATGTCAATGTCAAATGTATAGAGATCCAGCCTAGTACAAGTTCTTACCACTTAACCACAATTTGGCCGACTAAATTAATGGCTAAGATAAAATCCAATTCTGTGAAGCTAAAGAAAATACAAGATCCTATGCAATGGATAACAGACGAAGGACCAGTCAAAAACCTCGAAAAAGTAAGTAATATAACCTCACAAATCGTGTTAACTTATTCACATATATGTTCAATAGGAGAGACAAAAAAAACATTTAGACTTGTTCATATAAAGAAACTTCTACCAATATAATGCTTTAAAAGTTCATTTAACCAGTAAGATTATAACCAACTGCATTGATTTCTCAGTTTAGAATATTGACACAAGTTACAAAAACAAAACGAAAAAAGGAGCCATAGAGAACAAGATGACTGTAGAAAACACCATACATCTTTGCAAATAAACATAGACTAAAATGGAACTCCTATCAATAGCTTGACTAAATCAATTGATTCAAAGAATATTTTTTCTAGATAAAAAGTGAGATGCAAGATAGATGTTACTCTCACTGCTTTTCAATCTCTCTATAAAGTTGGGCTTCTTTTACACATTTATTCTAGTTTTAGATGATATATTATTTTTTTGTTCCCCTCTAAAAAAACAACTGAGAAAATGACAAACACACTTACCACAAGTCCATGTGCTCTAAGAAAGTTGAAGGCTGCAAAGACATCAAATTCGTTATAACCAAGATCCCCAATGAACCAAGATATGTTTATGGTAACTAGAACAGTTCCATAAAGTTAGCTTAGAAATTGTCAAATAATAGGGATGCAAACCATTTCCATTGTTTTCTATTTATGGGGGATTGTGGGAGATGTTTGGGGTAAGAGAAGCTTATACACAATGTAGCCATGCGAGAAATTTTAATCCAGTGACCAGGTGCTCAATTTTGTTTGCATGGTGTTCAAAGGTTTAGAGTTGATGATTTGACAATATAAGTAGTCCGAGAAAGATTCATGCATTTTTATTGATCTTGACTCTTGAACACCAAAAGATTGATTGAGATGGTATTGCAAACTACACTATTGAAGGATACAAGTGTTGATAGATATCTATAATCTGCAGGTGGAGTTCATCTGGATCAAGCCTACCTTGATACATGTATAATCTGACTCTTGTCCCTTAATAATCACATTAATCAACTGTTTGAATCTTCATTTCGAAGAGTCGCAAGTCAGGGTTGGCATTAATAATGTCAAAATATGAAACAAAATTTTCCAACAGCCTGATTAAAAGTGCAGTAGTTCTTGGCATATAAACTCCTGGAAATGTGTGAAGTGGTAGTTAAACTATCCAAATCTAGTGCATATAAATCCTTGTCGTATGTTGAAACCTGTTTTAACTAATTCATAATGACAATTGCTTGAAAGCATTCGGTGAATTTGAAGTAATCTGAAAGAGACATGGTATTGTGGCATCAATAAATCTGAAGAAACCAACTGTGAAAATCTTAGTCATTGTTTTGGAGAGATGATGGTTTTTCCGAGTTCCCTTTGTGAGTATTACAGGTGTGAACTACTATAATACTCCTTACTAATATATGTTAAGACTCAACATGGCTATAAATGAAGGAGATTGCTACGCATCAACATCAACATGTTTTCAAGTAGGAGCTACCTAATTTTGTAACAAACTTCTCTCTGGATGTCAAAATTTGTAGACACTGAAGATTACTCAGGTGATGCCTGAAATTTCCACTGAATTCCTATAAGAATCTTAGATTTGTGACAGAAATCCTTTTGCTAATATATTAGCTTACTCCTTTTAAGTTTGTCTCATTCAACTAATAAAAATGTTTCAAGGAGTATAATGAAAACTAGATTATGTGTGAAGCATAAAATAATCATTGATGCTAGACTTGGAAGTTAAGAAGTATAATAAGAAGTAGATACACTTCTCTAAAGCATAATACCGTTTTTCTGAAGCATAAGACAATCATTGATGCTAGACTTGGAAGTTCGAATAAGACGAGATAAAACAACGAAAAATGCATTCCATTACTTGCATGAAATATGAGTACCGCCTTTTACCAGTAAGCTGGGAGCAAGGTCTAGATTTTGACTGGCATCGATTCTTGTGAACTCAAATTTCACTAAAAACATAGTTTTTTGTATGGTTCTTCAGCACATGGTTAAAAATGATAGTGCATCAAAATCTATATTGTTGAGCCGAATTCATAAGTAATCAAAAATTCTCTTTACCAAGTTATTCGCTTCATCAAAAGCCTGATCTTCACATGTGACACTTTTACTAGGGATAAATATCAAGTGGGTTGTGACATTTTAAAAATTGGTTCGCAGTGAAGTGCCCAAAAGGAAAGTCTATCAAAGCATCTACGACCTGCGTCATTTCATAGTAGCGGATGATTTGATATCATAATGGAGGTGCTCCAATTCAAGTAGTGTAGAAGAGGTAGGAGCCTACAAGGCATATCCAAACTTTGGAGAAGAGCAAGGCAGATCCTGGGAAGAATGAAGAATTTGGGAATCCGGGATCTCTTCCAAAGGCCATGATACCAAAGGCTTGTCCTGTTTGTAGATATTTCTCATCTACATCCAATATAGCCTTAAATGCTCACATAGATCACTATCTATCAGGTGAGTCAAATGCTAAAAAATCTGGAACAAAGTTTTCCAAGCCTAAAGTGAAGGTGAGAAAAAAACAATCAATCCTAGATGTTGCGGCACCTGTTTGCATGCTAGAGGGTTTGGATTACAGTACTAGCAAAGAGAAATCGACTGCTGATGCACATCCATTGCCTTTGGATTAGCTCAATCTCAAAGACACCACCAAGTAGAGGCAACATCAATGAAAAGATCTCAACATTTCAAAATTAATGCAAAGATCTCATGTAGTGGTAATTCATGTATTTCAAAAGAAACAAATAACAATGCACATTCTAACCCATTCAAATAACCACTGTAGCAAGGGTTTACATCTAATTATATCCAATCCATATATCGATGGAAAAAAATTAATATAATTACATTTTCCGTAGCAGAGGAAACTTTGCGAAAACAGAAAAGGAATTTAACCTTACTTGAGCCACGCTAGAGTAACTGTGTTGCCCATGAACCGATCATCTAATCTTCCAATTCTAGTAGTAGTGGAGTTCAACAATGAAAACGGTATTTACAATCCAAGTTATCTCATCCCTGAGCTCCTCTAGTTGAAGAGCTCTGCCTGAGCTTTTTTTATAACATTTGCGGGCAGAGTCGCTGGCCGTGCAGCGAAATTGAACACGCGACCTTCATCCGACACTGGATCTGAGAATCCTATTCATGGGGTTGCAAAATATGGTGCCACGGCTATGCATGTGATAGACAGGGTTTTTGATGTGCATCCTCCCTCCTTCCCTGGACAAACCATGCAATCAGAGGGAAATGAAAGATGGAAATGAATTAAAACATTTGATATTTGAAATTTAAATTTTGAAGAGGGAAATGAATTAAAACTTTTGATTTAACAAAGAGTAATAGCTATTGCTATGGCTTCTTCTAAACGTCACAATTGTAACACTTTTTCTAAGTGTCAGTATTGTGACACTTGTCTCTAAACGTTGGTATAGCGACAGTTTCGGGCAGGATTTGAAAAAGTTGAAAAAAATTGGGGAAATTTCTGAGATTTGGTCAAAAGTGTCGGAACCAAGTGTCAGAATTTCCACCAAATGTACTAGTGCAAGGTAGGAACACAAAGTACATCATTCAACTAAACATTATCTAGATGAATGGTTCTAGATCCTACAACACTAAGAGATCTATCATCACCAACATATATATGTTTGGTGTTACAATCATTTAAAGAAGAAAACATGGTTTTATTTTTGGCCATGTGGTAAGAAGCTCTAGAATCAATAAGCCACTCATGAGAAGGAGAAGAAGAAGATACATTTAATGCATAACTAGATGTTGATGCTTGAAAACCACAAGCATAAAGTGCCATTCCTGAAGATGAAGGTGAAGAGTGCTCCAAATTGATGTTGTGCTTCTTCATTGCTGCTTCTAAGGCTTCCATCTTCTTAAAACATTTGGACTCTATATGGCCATCACGATTACAAAAGTTGCAATGTCTATATGTCCTCTTCCCTTTGTTTTTATTTTCCTTATCATTTTGGTGAGTTGCTTTTTTAGTTTGCGACTGAAATTTCTTAGGACCCTTGTTTTGTTTCGAACCATACTTTTTAGGATACTTCTTCTTGGGATTCTTTTGATATGATTGTTTTTGGGCTGATAATGCTTTCTTAGAAGCATTTCCGGAAGTGATAAGACCAAAGTGTAAGAGTTTTTCTTGTTCTCTTATCAAAGAATCGCAAAAGGCATCAAAAGAAGGGTTCTTGTAGGTGGTTCTTGAAGAAATGATGGCTTCTCTAGTGGAATGGAAGGTGGAAAAAAATATAGAGTATGCAAGGCCAAGCTTAGCAAGAATGCAATAGATAAGGCTACCATCTTCCTTTTTGACCTTACAACCTTCTAAAAGAAGTCTAAGGGTCTTCAATTTGGACAAAAAATATTCAATAGATGAGAAATTATTGGGGTCCAAAGTAAGCAACTCATTTTCAAGCTAGTGGGCCCTAATTTGATTTTGAATACCAAAGACAATATTTAGCTTATCCAGGGCTTCATGAGGGGTGTCAATGTCAAGGATATTAAATCGAAGATCTTGAGCAATGGACATTCCTATCAACCCTCGTGCTTGATCTTGTTTATTTTTTCATTTAGCGACTTTATCATCATCAGAAGGTTTAGTTTCTTGTCCTGTGGCTATTCTATAAAGCCCTTTACTTCTAAGTATATCTACCATGCGAGGTAGCCATTGGAAATAATTGGTGTTGTTAAGAATAATCGGGCATGCACTTTTCATTTTTTTTTAAACTAAAGCTGAAAAAAGCTAAAACTAATTGCTCCAATGGATAGATTTCGAAAAATTAGGTTGATTGAAAAAAAAACGGCTTGAAAAATAGCTTCCAAATGAAGATGTTATGCCTTTTGAAAAAACGGAGTTGTAGATGCTGAATAGTTACGGGAATGTTTCGGAATTTGATGATGAAGTTCAAACTAAAAAATATCCCACCCCTTCAACAAAAACTTTTTACAAAAGGAAGCTTGAGAAAGAGACTTGAACCCAAGACCTCTATTCTCATAAACTAATTTCTCACCAAGTGAGATAGTAAAAGGATTCTGTAATTGTTTGAAAGGAGGAAGGGTTTTTTTTTTAATTTTTATTTTTAAACTCTTCGGTGTGCGTGCCTTTTCATGCACAAAAAACCGAGCATTAAAAAAATGAAATGCAAGCCTTACGATAGAATGTTAGATTTTCGGTTACCCTTACCGACAACTATCTATTTTTTCACTATTTTTGATCTCTCGAGATCGCACAAAGACGCAGGGAAAGAGCATACGTAGTAAAAAAAATCCCTTCCTCCTGATTTTGATTTGCCGAGATCGCACACAACGCAGAGCAAAGAGAATACACATAGAAGAGGGTATAGATCCGACAAATAAAAACAACTAAAAACCGAAATAGACAGAGTGAACCAAAATACGCAGAACTATTAACAAATGTAACTGCAAAACAAATGCTTTATACCTCCAGATCTAAACTGACATAACATAGGCAACCATAAACATTTTCGCATGAAAAAAAAGGCGTTCCTCACTATAACAGACACTCCAAACACAACAGAGCAGTTCTCTAGGCTTGAAAATGTTCAGAAATAGTAGATCTAGAAAACGACAGTCGTATACAGTCAAACCGGCTTCGTATTTGGATCAACAACGGATGCGGCCCTCAAAATAGCTTTGATACCATGTAGGAATTTACAAAGTAGGTTCCTTAGATAAAAAACCAAAGGTCATTGTTCACAAACAGATCACAAATCAGTACACCAGTATTATCAGTCCACGGCCTGAGCCAACATGGCCACTTCAGGCAACTTATTAATATAAAAGAAAAGTTACATATGTTTCTCTCATAAACGGTTACCAGGAAAATGACCCTCCATGATCTTTAAATAAATATCATGGACCAATCAGATGTTAAGCCATGGATCAAGTGTTGTTAATACCGAGGAGGCAGATAACCGTCAGATCACTACAAATCGTGACCGTCAAATTATAAGTTACAAATGTACATAGTAAAGAAACACACTTTACCTAACTCTACACTAGACTAAGTTATTCTTAACTATTTCCTATATGTCGGAATATCCTAACAAAATGTAGCATGTAAAGTCAATATTTTGTTTGAGTGATGGTTACTTTTTAACTAGGGTCATGATAGAGGAGTTAGAAAACCAATGCCACTAACATCAAGGTAGATAGAGGGCTTGGTTCTTTTGATTAAATACTAGTTCCATACCCTTGTACATCACAAAATCCAATGGAAACATTGCAATCCCCCATCCTAAAATTCTGCAAAATTGTTAAATCTGTTGGATTTCGAGTGAGCTCTTTAAATCAGACTACCAAGCTTAAAAAACCATTAATGCCATCCACATGAGTCATTTCCAAATGATGTCTTAATAAAATATACAATGGGGATCTCATTAAAACACTTAAATTAAAAACAACATAGAACAATGTTTTTTTTTTCATTAAAGCAAAGGGAGGGTCTCATAACTCTCATCATCACCTTTCCTTTTCTTCTCTATATAACTCCCCGAAACTGTAAATTTTGTTGTTCCACCTTAATAAGACACTAGTTTGAGTACATGAGGTTGTAGTTGGATTTTTGAACAAGAATATTTCAAAGGGAAAAGGGTCTAGACTTGTGATTGAACACCTTATTTGGTGCAAACATATTCATAAAGATTGATCAATTGATTTTTCATCATCATAGAGATAAATTTATATGTAATTTTATAGACATGCACATAATAAATATTCCTAAAACATGGTTGATCTTTGTATGCCTTAGACCATTAAATGCCACAAATAATAGTGAGATGTGATTGAGTGTGGATTGAGTAATCACATTGTGGGAATACTAATATGCATCTCCTATGTATATCACAAGAAGAAAGGTGAATTGTAGAATGCATGTGGGGTCATAAGAGAGGCATCATGTCATTATGTTAAGGATATAAATATAAAGGGGTGTAAAAAATGTTAATGAAAAAATGGATACCTACAATATCTAATGAAAGAAGGGGTTTGTTAACTTGGGAAAATGCAATGGGTTAGTATTGGTTGGGGGTTAAATAAAGTGATTTTTATAGGTATTTTCCAATATGTAATCAGTTTAAGGGTATTTTTTAGTATGCCATGAAAGCACGTGCTATTCCATGGGTTAATTGAGTGACGCCCCTGTGGGTCAAGTCCCCCCCCCCCTCTCATCTCTGTCAATAGAGTTCGAGCAAGGTAGACCTTCCCACAAGCCAAAATTTCATTATGTTTGAGTTTTGGGAAGAAATTGTATTACCAAGTCCAAACCTTTCTTTCACTGTTTTATCACGCATTTCTATCTATTTCCCATGAATAATCCACATGTGTGTTTAATTTCTGAGCACTACTCTTACGCCTCCATTCTCCTCCTTTCCTTCTCACCTTAACGCGATACTTACCCTTTTTCCTAATGCACTTAAGCCCTTCAAGCCTTACTTCTTTGTTTTTCTCTGTTCATGACTGCCTTAATTTTTTTTTATGCAAAACAAGTGAAAAACCATTCAAAACCACCGAAAACCTGACCTCTGCCTTTGCTCCTTGAGTCTCCCACCACCGTACATCGCACTTCGCAAATCGCAACATCTGGATTTTACCTTTAACACTTACCGCTCGTTCCTTGCGATTACGATGTTGCGAAATCGCAAATCGCACTTTGCGCCGCTTACTTTTTACCTTTAACACTTACCACTCATTCTTTGCAATTGCGATATTGCGAAATCACAAATCGCACTTCGCAGTGTTTACCTTTTCTCCCTTAACACTTACCGCTGGTTTCTATGATTGCGATATTGCGAAATCGTGCTCCGCTGTTGGTCCCACCACCACGCCGCCATCACAAATCGCACTTTGCATCCTTTAGCTTTTAACCTTAACACTTACAGCTCATTCTTGAGATTGAGATATTGTGAAATCGCAAATCACACATTTTAACTTCTCTCATAATGCTTACCGCTCATTCCGCCAATGCGATAACTCTACCACGTCACGTTTCGCACTTTGCACTTCGCAGAACTTACCACATTTCAGATCGCAACCCATAACTTTTACTGCGTCGCCAATCCCACTTTGAACATTTTAGTTCATTCTTGTTAATCCTTACTGCTATTCCTTTAAACTTGTGATATTGCGATTCGCGACCCGCCACGTCACTCGTCGCACTTCACACTTCGCACAACTTAGTTCATTATTGTTAATCCTTACCACTATCCCTTTAAACTTGTGAAGTTGCAATTACGACATCGCACATCGCAACTTTTGTCCTCCATCGCACTTCGCCATCTCATTTTTTTGTTATGTCCGCTCCAAAGTCATTTCTCACGCTATCATAAAGTTCTATAAGGGTTTAACCCCCTCTTTCCACTTACAAACCTCGTTTCATGTGTTAAACCTTCCATTAGCCTCTTTTAGCCCTTTTCTTCCCTCCAAGCTGCAAATTAACTCTTTTTAATTAGAATTAAGTCATGGATAGCCTAGTTGCATGGATAGAGGCATGGTAGATATATCATAGGATAAGTAGAGTGCATTTAGCCATTTGGCCAAGTTAAGTGTGGTTTAGGATTAGTTTCCTTTTTGCTATTTGTTTTCTGCAAATTAAATTAGTTTCCTTCGTGTCATTTCTTTTTAGCAATTTAATTTAGTTTCTTACAGTCATTTCCTTCCTACACATTAAATTAGTTCCATTTATGTCATTTCCTTTCTGCAATTTAGTTTAGTTTCATTGAAGTGTGAAAGGTTTCACTGAGAACCCCTAGAAGAAGCACCCTTTCATAAAGAGGAAGAGGGTCACATGAACATAATGCATCTACTGTGTGTATAACACTGTCACCTCAAAGTTTGTACGAACCCCGGGTTGATAAAGTAAAGTAGGGTAGCCCCTGGGAGTTGCAGCACTCTTGGTGCAATACCAAGGCTCACCAGAAACTCCCACACTTCTTCCTTAGGAAATCAGGGGGTTTGTCAAAGCCTTGAAGGAAATGCAAGAGGAGGATTAGTTGCTCAGAGGATGAGCAACCGTTCAATAGGGGGGTGATCATGAGCTCCATCATTAAACATATTTGGAGGGGCTAATGGTCACCTTTTTTTCCTTCTTAGATCTATTTTTCTTGCATTTTTATTATTATTTGGTTTTATGATGCTAGTATAGGTGGTGATTAAGGCTAACAAACTCCAAGTTCCTAATATGAGGTTGAATGTAGAAAATCATGAATTATTAAGATTTTTTATAAGGATTTTATCATAAATACTTGGATTCAAGTGGACTCAATCACCCTAAATATTCTCTCTAGAAATTTGAGTTCCAGAGGCAGTGAAGCAACTGCAAGAGCAGTGCACTCAATCTTTGTTGACTTAGAGACAAGTGGACTAAATCACCCCAAATATTCTCTCTAGCAATTCGAGTTCAAGAGGAATCAAAGCAACTCAAAGAGGAGGGCACTCAATCTATGTTTACTTGGAGTCAAGTGGACTCAATCACCATTTTCAAGGGAGTTGTTGGTAGCTGCCCTGTAGAATAAATAGAGTAGAGATAGAGCTAGGAGGGGGAGTCGATTCTAGTTGGAACTTTGTTGCAAGCTATTGAGCTTTTTATTATTTTACTTAGTGATAAAACTTTCAGAAATGTATGAGGTTATTATTTTATGAAATGAGCAGACTAATTTCATTTTGCTGATTTAAGTTTCAGAGAGCTAGGCTCGTGGGTTAGGGTCGAATCCATGTTCCTCAGCTTCTCTGTTGTTACCATTCTTTCCTTTTGGCCATTTAGCTAAGTTTCTTTCTATCATTCAATTAGTTCTGCTTCTGATAGTTTCATTTTTGCTTAGTCTTTGCTTTCAATTTGATGTTGTAGTTTTTATTTGCTTGAAAGTAATATAACAGAGGAGAAAAGCCAAAAATATGTGGATCAAGACCCCCTTCTCATCTCTGTCAATAAAGCTCGAGGAGGGCAAACCTTCCCATAGACCCAAAAACTGATTTTTGGGATTAGAAGTAGAGTTACATTACCATTTTCCAGTCTTCCTTTGCATGGTATTTCCACGCATTTGTCTGTTTTTTGTGCATAGATCAGCAGAGTTGTTTATAGGAATTATTTCTAAAATCCCATAGTCGCTCTGTGGCACCTTCCCACTTCATTTTCCATCTCTGTCTTCACAGTCTGACCTTGCTTTTACGCCTCCATTTCCATCCTTTTCCTCTTATTTTCAGATGTTGCACCCACCTTTTTTTTTTCTCAAAACACTTAAACCCTTCAGCCCACCTCATTCCTTTCTTTTTATCATTCACTATTGCCTTACCCATTTCTAACGCAAAATTCTTGAAAACCATTGGAATTCGACCTTCTACCCTTGCTCCTCGAACTTTTTGCTACCATACATCACAAATCACAAGTTGCAGTGTTTAGTTTCTTCCTTTAAGACTTACCGATCCTTTTCGCCGATTGCAATATTGGGATATCTCATATCACACTTCGCACCTTTTCCATTTTTCTTTAAGACTTACTGCTTCCAAATGCTGATTACGATATTGTGCTCGCGCTCCACTGTTGATCCCACTGCCACGTCATCCGCCGCATCGCACATCACACTTCTCATCATTTCCACTTTTCTTTTAAGACTTACCGCTATCCCTCCAACTTTGCGATATTGCGATTGCGATATTGCACTTCGCACTTTGCAACTTTTCCTGAACAACACTTCCGCTACCCCTCTAAATTTGCAATATCACACTTCACACTTCGCAACTTTTACCACATCACAAATCACTCATCGCAACTTTTTCCCTTTTCTTTTAAGACTTACCGCTCCTATCTGCTGATTGCGATATTGCGATCGCACTCCACCACCGGTCCCACCGCCACAACGCTTGTCAAAAATCACATTTTGCAACCTTTTCCCTTTTATTTTAAGACCTACCGCTCTTTTTGCTAATTGCGATATTGCGATATCACATATCGCAGATCGCAAACTTTTCCCTTTTCGCATTTCACATTTCACATTTCGTAGTTCTTTCCCTTTGCATTTCACACATCACGGTTTTTAGCCCATTGCACTGCGCACTTCGCAAATTTTTCTTCATCTCTTCTTCACCATCATACTTTTCAAATTATTCCGCTCTGAAGAATTTTTGTGCTATAATAAAGTTTTAATCAGGTTTAAATCCCCATTTTCCACTTCTAAGCCCTGTTTCATGCGTTAAGCCCTCCATTAGCCTCTTTAGCCCTTTTTTCCTCCAAGCTACAAATCAACACTTTTTCAATTAGAATTAAGCCATGGATAGCTTCACTGCATAGATAGAAGCATGGTAGATAGACCATAGGATAAGTAGAGTGCATTTAGCCGTTTTCCCAAGTTATGTGTGGTTTAGAATTAGTTTCCCTTCTGCCATTTATTTTCAAAAATTTAATTTAGTTTCTTTCTGCCATTTCCTTTCTGCACATTAAATTAGTTTCATTCCATCATTTCCTTTCTACAAATTAAGTATTTTCCTTTCTATCATTTCCTTCCAACAATTTACTTTTCAGTTTTTATCATAGTTTAAGAAATAACACCCTTTCGTCAAGAAGAAGAGGATGACATGAACATAATGCATTTGATGTGTATATAGCACTGTCACCTCCAAGTTTGTATGAACCTTGGGTTGATAAAGTAAAGTAGGGCAGCTCCTAGGAGTTGCAACACTCTTGGTGCAATACCAGGGCTCACTAGTTGTAATGCAAAGGCAAGACTCCAAGACAAAGGAAAATATGTTGAAAATGTTGTTGTGACGCATTAATGATAAATATTTTTATTTGATATTGTCATTAGGTTGATGCATTTAATAATTACATGTGGCTGAAATTAATATTGGATGAATTATTAATTTTTGGTCTAATATTCAAGATATGAAGAGTTTGGAAACGAATGAGTGGAAGGAAAAGATTCAAGCCTATTCATTTCATATTCCTATTTCAGATACAAACATCCAGAAACCTATCTTTATAAAATATGTGATTTTGGAAGGTGTTAGAAGTAAGAGAGTGGGAGAATGTGTGAGAGATGAGTGAGGTGTTGTGCATGAGATTACCTTACACACATGAAGGTAATGTGAAGCAGATTTGAAGGGGAGTATAGGCAGAAATAAATATGGAAGTATGTAGAATTGATGACCAGTTGGAGTTGGTTGAAGTAGGAGCCTCCTGTGGGTTGTAGCCTGCAAAAAACATATGGGAGTTGGAGCTTCCGTGCATGTTGTATCTTGCCGAAATTTGAGGTAGCAACATCTTGTAGGTTGGAGCCTACAAAGAATCAGATGTAATAAGAAGTAGGAGCTTGCCTTTGCATCACAATAATAATAAAATCATGGTTTTCTCCCTTATCATTTTCCACTTATATTTGGTGTTCATATTCATTGTTATTATGTGATGATATAATGTATTGGTCTGATTATTACTTTTTTTTCACATATTCAGTTTTCTGGTCATTATTTGTTAAGTTTCTCATGTAATTTTTTATTTAATGAGTTTAATGAAAATATTTTTAATGTCCTTGAATGGACTAAACTGATTCACCCCTCCCCCCCCCCCTCTTAGTTTAGTCAATATTTCATCAATTGGTGTCAGAGTTAGTTCCTTTGGTGTAAGCCTAACAATTGGAAGGAGATATGGTTGAGTCATGGAGTATAAAAGTGTACCTATGTTGAGTGAAAACAAATTTGATGAATGGAGAGATAAGGTAAAATCTGAACTGATAGCTTATGGACTTGGTGTATGGAAGCTTGTGTGTCATGGTTACTGCAAAGACTCTCACTATTTGCAAGAAAAATGTGTTATATTTAATAATATTCATAATATCAATATTGATACTGTAATATACTTCAATTATGCAAAATAAATGTGGGATAGATTGCATCTCATGCATGAAGGAGACACCAGTGACTGCACTATCAAGAAGGAGAAGATAAAGAGGAAGAAGAAAAATCCCTTTCAAAAGGAAAAGGTTCAGTCAAATGAGGTCTTTGCTAGTGTGAATGGAAATGATTTCCATGAAGAAAAAATAATTGAAGAACATGCCAAACATGACAATGTCTTGACTGAAATAGGAAGATCGAAGAATGAAAACAAAGATCTGAAGAACTCGGTGCAAATATGTGATGAGAGAGACTATGAGCATAAGGAAGAAATTGTTGGCCTGAAGGAACAACTTGAAGAAGTAAGGATATTAGGAGAGGTTATGAATAACAAGCTAAAGGAGAAAGAGATGCAATGTGAAAGGTTATAGGTTGAGACTAATTCAACTAGAACTGAGTTGGAATAAAATAAAAGATTGTGTAAACAACTAGCAGAAGAGAATGTATCCATGAAAGACTCACAAAAATAAGCCATTAAATAGGACATAAAAACCTTGAAAATACATGTATTATAATGCAAGAAGCAGAATTAAAATGAAAAGAATGAGTAAAGGAAATTCATTGTGTAGAAAGGTCATTTTCTCCTGTTGATGAACTAAGAAAATTTAGAAAATCTCAAAGGAGGTTCTTTGTTCCTATGAAAGATATCAAGTGTTTTTATTGCCATGGACCTGGACATGTAGCTGCAGAATGTAAGAGAAATTGAATAAAATCCTATCAACACTAGATTCAAAAAATTAGAAGGCTCCCTCAAGCATGCAAACAGAGAAGAAAATCATAAACCAGGTACATAAATAATTTCTATGGCTATTGTTGTTTGTGCAATGAATTTGGTCATAAAGTTGTTGGATGTAAAAACTTTGCAAAGAAGGGCATAAGAAGCCACACGCCATTTCCACCATACCTTGGTCAAATAATATGTTATTTATGTAGCAACCTTGGACACAAGGTGAATGACTGTAGTCTGCCATATACACTAAATAACTCTAGAGAGATGATGGAACCCAATCAAAGCAGACCAAACAATGAGTAAAAAAGAAATGCAGAGAGTAGAAGGAAATATACTAAAGTATGGAGGAGGAATAAAAAGGAGCATAATGTTACCTTAATGACGTAATGAATCCATCATGGTTTTAGGGGAAGTTTCTCTAGGAAGCAAGGCAAATATTCAATCAATATTAGAAGATCAACTAGTATTAGGAGAGCAACCCATAAAATGTCATGAGACTCATCTCAGACATGGTGAGGTCAAAGTTGTGTATGAGACCATACTAACATGGGGAACATGAAGAAATCAAAAAAATATACAAATAGATGAAAAAATTAAATAGATACCAGTGAGAAATCCATAGGGAGAGTGGCAATATCATGAGGACAAATTTGTTGCATCGTGAATTTTGGAGATACCTTGATTGGCAAGATGGAAAAAAGAAAAAAGAAAAAGGAAAAAAAAAAAAAAACTAAGGCCAGCAGGTTGGGTCAGTAAGGCCATTCCATCAATCAATAAACAGTTAAATGGAAAAAATAAAGTGTGGCTAATATATCTCCTTTACTATATGAGAAAATAAAATCAAGGAATGTGATTTTGAAGGATGATGATGCATGAAAATTAACAATGAACAATAAAATACGGATGTAAGAAATCTAAGACAACTTTTAAAAGTTGTCAATAAGAAGTTTCTCATTGTATTTCCCATGGAAGTAATGAAGAATTTTTAGTGAATGATGGAGTTGCAGTTGCTCAGGGGGAGAACAGTCCCATTAGTGAGAATTGGAGATATGACAATCAAGCATATGTTAGTAGATAATACTTAAAGAAAATATAATCAAAGTCAAAGCGATCATAAGAAATTAAAGTATTCATCCAATATAAACACCTGTAATGAAGATGGATAACACAAGTTAAGAACTCGTCTAAATGCTAAGATAAGTATTGTGTGCAATCAATATCTCACTGAATGCATGTTCAAGCAAGTCTGAAGCTACTATTTTAAATCCTCAATAAATGATGAATATTAAAAATAATGAAAACCGTACGGTTTCCCATGGAACATATTAAGACATCTAATGAGGTTGTAGAGGATATTATCTATGTTCATGTTGAAATCCACTGGAGCAAAAACTTTTAAGACAAGAGTATATGTGTTACTAGAACTATCGACATGGATCTTCTTACAATAAGAGTTTATTTAACCGTCAATAAGCTTAATTCAAAAAATAAAATTGCGAAAGGAACTCAAACATGGTCGAAAGAGGTAGAGACTGGCAAGTACATTTAGGGATTTCGCACAGGCAATGTTGATGGAATTCAACAACAACATGAAAATTGTGTAGAATATTAGGAGTGATAGTGGAATTAACAAGAATTTCAACAGATGAATGGAGAGAAACTTTGATAGCACTTTGAACGCTATTGATAAATCTAAAATGTAAGATAGTATTAATAAAAGGTCTTCTCTCTCTCATTCTACATATCTAGGCTTCTTCGATGAGTAGGTGGCCCAACGGTTGTCCAGGGATAAAATTTCCATGGACATGGTTGAATAAAATACAGAAGTGCAGTAAGCAGGGAAAGGATTCAAGTAATGCAGGAAACACCAATAGTGCACAGACTTCATTTGGGATCTCAAAGGATTTGAATTTTCAACCCAGGGATTGGAATGCATGGGTACTTTAAATATGCCATAGAGGAGAGCAATAAATCTATGCATGACAGGAAAATTCTTGTCAACTTCGAAGTCGCATTAGTTGCTGCAAAGAGCAAGGAGGTAGAGGAATCCGAGAACAAGGGAACACCTATTTTCGTTATAGACTTACGTTACATATGATTTTCAGGATTGACAATGCATGAGACTAACGATAGTTTGGTGTTTATGTTGGAGTATTTAGCATTGCGAGTTATACACTCAATGAATTCAGAATAGCTACACGAGTTTGGCGTTTATGTTGGAGCATCGAGCATTACACACTCAGTGAATTTAGAATAGCTACCAGAGTTTTGTGTTTTTTTCAGGGCATTGAGCGTTGAGAGTTACACACTCAATGAATTCAGAATAACTACAATGATACCATATTAGCAGGATACGTTACATAAGCTAATTAAAGAGTTACATGTACATGCATTGCAGAAAAATTTACAAAGAAGAACATTATAGAGATAGTGGCAGAGCAAAGAAATTCTGAAAATAATTGCTGAAATATAGAAATGGGTTGCAAAAGAAAAAATAACACAGTGAAGAATGATTTTTTTTGAAAAATGGCAGTGTTTATAGTGTTATCTCAATGTTATAATTGTGTTAATATGATGCACTTTCTCTTGGAATGGGCCAGTTCGATCATAACTACGAACACATCCATGTCATAAGACGGGGATCCTTCCAGTGGGCTAAGCCCATGATGAAAATATGTTGGAAATATTAATTCCAACTACAGCAGTAGCAAAAGGAGGACAAGAGTTTAAGTTTGATTTAAATTCAAAGGACAGTGAACAACAGAAAATTTATCGTTTATGTTTATACTCCATTGAGCATTAAAAATATGTCTGTAAAACCTACAAATCCATTTTATTTGATAAAGGCCATAGCCTGTGTTTTTTGTGTCTACATTTAAAACCGTGGTTTGACCACGCAATCCCCTGCTTCTTTAAACTATCCCATACCCGCATTCAAAACTCCACGAACCATCGTTCTTACCACGCTTTGCATTTGATTTCATTTGAATTGGGCCACGTCGTGTCTGTGGAGCCCATGACTCCATGTCACCAACCACACTTAACACGCAACCAACACCATTTCGGCGGCAACAAGCTTGAGCTACGAAGAAGAAAATTAACCCACTGGAGAAGGTGACATCACCTTCCTTCGGACCAATGAACGCAACTTCATGGGGAAAAGAAACTGGCGTTCGCTTAAATATTAGACTCCATGGAATGTATATTGTATAAGGTTTCAAACTTTAGGTTAAAGGTTTTTAATGTTTTATGTTTTATATACATGATGCGACAGTAGAATTAGGATATAAGTGTTTAATATATATATATATATATATATATATATATATATATATATATATTGTAATGTTTTACATATGCAATAAGCACAATTTAACTGTGTGTATTGTAATTTCTTGCCCGAAGGCAGAAAAGAAGAACAGAGAGATAGAGAGCAGAATTTGAACAGCACTGCATGTGTAGCAGTCAACAAAGTCATATATTTTTTGTAAACTAGAACAACTGCAGTTCTAAAGGATCTTTTTGTAATAGTTTTTAAGTTTAATAGAAACAGAGTTTCTACTCCATCCACCTCTCTGTGCATGAATTTTATTTAAATCTCTGTGTTTAAAAGAGGGATTTTTTTTTATTCCTCTGTGTGTTCGAAATACTCAGAAATTCCAACATGGTATCAAAGCTAGTCTAGGCTCTTTGCATTTTCCAAATAAGCTGAAGGAAGGAAAAAGAAGTTTGTTGAAGATTTCTCTAGCAGTGTGAAAGTTCAACAAGCAAGGTATTTACCTCAAAACAGAGTTTCTTTTGTTCTGTTTTTTAAAAGGAATACAGTCCAGAGAACTGTAAGAAGGAATTTTTTAGAAACAAAGTTTATTTCTTAGCAGAGAGAGTTTGTTTAAAAACACAGTCAAATTTTTTAAGCATAGTTTAGTAAGCTAGCCATGGAAGGAGCCAGCACAAGCACGAGTATGGGAAATACTCAAATCCCATAGTTCAATGGGAAGAACTATGGCTATTGGGAAACCACAATGAGAGCCCTTTTTGCCTCTCAAGATTTATGGGAGCTAGTTGAAGATGGTTTATAAGAACCAACAAATGACCAAGCATATAATTCCTTAACACAGGCAGAGAAAGATTTGTTAAAGAGTAATAGAAATAAGGACTCAAAATCCCTCTTCTACCTCTATCAGGTAGTGCATGAAAGCATATTTCCAAGAATTGCAATAGCCAAGAAGTCCAAGGATGCATGTGATACCCTCTAGACAGCCTACTAAGGTATGGAGAAGGTAAAAACAACAAAGCTTCAATTAATGAGAAGAGATTTTGAAGTCATTAGCATGAAAGAGTTTGATACAATAGACTCATTATTCACAATGTTGATTGGGTTGGTTACCCAAATGAGATCTGATGGAGAGACAATAGAAGAAAGAAGAATAGTGGAGAAAGTTTTTAGGATCTTACCCCCAAGGTTTGATGTAATAGTAACAACCATTGAAGACACAAAGGATCTCTCAAAGTTTATTGTTGATGAGCTTCATGCATCATTGATGACACATGAACAAAGATTGGGTAGAACAGAAAACTCACCTTTGGAGCATGCCTTCAAGACCCAAATGTCCTTTGGAAGAGGAAGAGATCAAGGCAGAGGAAAATACAGAGGAAAAGGAAGAGGAAGAAGCCAAAACAGAGGAAGAAATAGCCCAACAAATATAAATGGAAGGGGAAGCAACCAAAATTAGAACCAAGGCCAAAGCAGTAGCCAACAAGGTGGACAAAATCAAACACATGGACAAAGGTATGATAAATCCCAATTCCAATGTCATTACTGTAAGAAATATGGCCATTATGCCAATGAATGTAGGAAGAAACAGAGTGGCATGGGTAGTAGACCCAGTGCTAATTTTACTAAAGAAAATATCAGTCAAGAAAATTTATTTTTAGCATGTAATTTGGCTGAAGAGAAAAATGAAGATATATGGTTTCTAGATTCAGGATGTAGCAACCATATGACTAGAAACATTTCAATGTTTTCCATGTTAGATGAAAATGTGAAGTCTCAAGTAACATTGGGGACAAATAGTAAAGTCTCTATCATGGGAAAACGCAGAGTGAGTTTATTGACAAAGAAAGGAGAGAAGATATCCATAGCAGATGTTTATTATGTGCCTGGTATGAAGTGTAACCTTTTGAGCATTGGACAAATCATTCAGAAAGGCTACAATTTTTTCTTTGAAGATGATGTAAGCACCATCATGGATAAACCACCAAGCAAGCAATGCATTGCACAAGTGAAAATGACAAGAAACAGAATGTTCCCTCTTAAGATGAGAGAAGATTTGAAGAAAGGAGCTGCAATGGCCGCGGTGACACAAGAGACTTACCAAAGAGAATCAAAAGATGAAAACTGGTTACGGAATTTGAGATTTGGACATCTCAATTTTAGAGGTTTGAACCTCTTGCATAGAAAAGGCATGGTAAATGGATTACCATTAATTGAAAAACTGGACAGCCTATGTGAAGGTTGCATCTTGGGCAAACAACACAGAGAAATATTTCCATCAGGAAAGAGCATAAGGGAAAACGCACCCTTAGAAATAGTCCATTCATATTTGTGTGGACCAATGCAAACACCATCATTAGCAAGCAACCACTATATGCTGACCTTTATTGATGATTTCACAAGAAAAACATGAGTTTATTTCTTGAAATTTAAAAGTGGAGTGTTTGAGGAATTCTGCCACTTTAAAGCTCTTGTAGAGAATCAAAGTGGGCAACATATTAAGGTCTTAAGAACAGACAGAGGAGGAGAATATATCTCCAAATAATTTATGCATTTTTGCAGATAAAATGGGATAAATAAGCAATTTACAACAAGGTATACACCACAACAAAATGGAGTTGTTGAAAGGAAAAATAGAACCATCATGGATATGGTAAGAAGCATGTTGAAGGGAAAACATTTGCCAAATGAATATTGGGCTGAAGATGTACATTGTGCAGCATATATCTTGAATAGATGCCCAACAAAGAGTGTTATGAACATGATTCTGGAAGAAGTGTGGAGCGACATTTTACAGTTTGTCACCCACATGAGAGTATTTGGTTGTGTGGCTTATGCACACATTCTAGATCAACTAAGGAAGAAGTTGGATAGTAAGGGGGAGAAGTGCATATTTGTTGGATACAGTGAAGAATCCAAGGCATACAAATTATATAACCTATCTACCAAGAAATTTATGATAAGCAGAGATATACAATTCATTGAGGAAAAAGCTTGGGATGGAAGCATTGAGAAAACAATGAATGTAAAAAGCTATTTGTCTCATGATGAAGATGAGGATGAAATGGTTGAAAGAAACACCTCATTAGTAGCACCACCTCCACCAACACAAGGACAACAAGGGAAACCACAAGTAGGTATGAGAACACCCTTGAGAAGTGATGACAGTGCTTCTCCAAGCACATCACAAGGAGCATATTTGAGTGCTTCTACAAGCACAAGTTCAGCAAGTGAAAGAGGAACAAGATTGTGAAGTTTGAATGAAATTTATGAGAAAGAAGAAGATATGAACTCTTTATTTGCATTATATTGTCATGTAGAGGAGCCTATTCATTTTGAAGAAGTTGTAAAAGATAAGAAATGGATAGATGTTATGGATGAAGAGATTAATGCCATAGAGAAAAATAACACATGGGAATTAGTTGATCTTCCTAAAGGCAAGGGAGTGATTGGAGTAAAATGGGTCTAGACCAAAAGCAATGCTGAAGGTAAGATTGAAAGGCACAAGGCCAGACTTGTTTTCAAAGGCTACAAGGAGCAACAAGGAAGAGACTATGAGGAAAATTTTGCACCAGTTGCAAGAATGGAAACAATAAGAGCAGTGTTGTCCATAACAACACGACACAAGTGGAAAGTTTACCAAATGGATGTGAAATCAGCATTCCTAAATGGAGTATTGATGAAGTACGTTTATGTTGAACAACCTCCAGGCTATGAGAAAGAAGGCCAAGAGCATAAGGTATGCAGATTGAAGAAATCTCTTTATGGGCTGAAACAAGCACCAAGAGCATGGTACAGTAGGATAGATGCCTATCTACTGGAAAATGGGTTTGAAAAATGTGAAGGAGAACCCACATTATACATTAAAGAGAAATATGGTAAGATTCTCATTGTTGTTTTGTATGTTGATGATGTTATATTCACAGGTAATGATTCTTACCTCATTGAAAATTTTAAAATAGTCATGAAGGATGAATTTTAAATGATTGATATGGGATCGATGAGATACTTCTTAGGAATAGAAGTAGAGAAAAATAAAAATAAAATTTGTATTTCTCAAGTAAAGTATGACAAAGAAGTTTTGGAAAGGTTTAACATGCAGGAATGCAAGGCAAAAATTACTCCTACAATGATGGGATTGAAGTTGAGCAAAGAAGACAACAGCAAGGATGTTGATCCAAGTTTGTATAAGAGCATAGTTGGCAGCCTCATGTATTTTACTGCAACTAGGTCAGATATTATGCATGTTGTACGTTTAATTTCTAGATTTATGGAAAGGCCAAAGGAGGCACATTGGAAAGCAACAAAAAGAATTCTGAGGTATGTGAAAGGAACAAAGAGGTATGGTATTGAGTACACCACTTCAGAAAATTCTGAATTGATTGGCTATACTGACAGTGATTGGGCTGGAAGTATAAATGATAGGAAAAGCACCTCTAGATATGTTTTTCATATGGGATTAGGAGCCATTTCATGGGCTTCTAAGAAACATCCAATTGTGGCTTTATCAACAACAGAGGCAGAGTATGTGGCAGCTATAGCAACAACATGTCAAGCAGTATGGATGAGGAGAATGTTGAGAAGTTTGTGTCATGAACAGGTAAAGGGAACAACAATTTATTGTGATAATAGCTCAGCAATAGAATTATCAAAGAATTTAGTGTTTCATAAGAGAACGAAACATGTTGATGCCAAGTATCACTACATCATAGAATTAGTGAGCAATGGAGAAATTGTTTTACAACATTGTAGGACAGAGGAGCAGTTTGCTGATATATTGAAAAAACCATTTGGGCATAAGAGTTTTAATTATTTAAGAAAATGTATGGGTATGCAAGTGAATGCAGCAGTTGAAATTAAGGGGGAGTGTTGGAAATATTAATTCCAACTACAGTAGTAGCAGAAGGAGGACAAGAGTTTAAGTTTGATTGAAATTCAAAGGACAGTGAACAACAGAAAATTTCTTGTTTCTGTTTATACTCCATCAAGCATTAAAACCCTGTCTGTAAAACCTACAAATCCATTTTATTTTATAAAGGCCATAGCCTGTGTTTGTTGTGTCTACATTTAAAATTGTGGTTTGACCATGCAATCCTCTGCTTCTTTAAAATATCCCATACCCGCATTCAAAACCCCACCAACCATCATCCTTACCACGCTTTGCATTTGATTTCATTTTATTTGGGCCATGTCATGTCTGTGGAGCCCATGACTCCACGTCACCAACCACACTTAACGCGCAGGTAGCAACATTCCAGCGGCAACAATCTTGAGCTGCGAAGAAGAAAATTAACCCACCAGAGAAGGTGATGTCACCTTCCTCCAGACCAATGAACGCAGCTCTGTGGGGAAAAGAAACGGGCATTCGCTTAAAGATTAGACTCCACGGAATGTATGTTATATAAGGTTTCAAACTTTAGGTTAAAGGTTTTTAATGTTTTATGTTTTATATATATGTCACGATAGTACACTTAGGATATAAGTGTTTTATATATATTGTAAATATATTATATTTACAATATATATATATATATATATATATTGTAATGTTTTACATATGTAGTAAGCACATTTTGACTGTGTGTATTGTAATTTCTTGACCGAAGGTAGAAAAGAAAAACAGAGAGATAGAGAGCAGAATTTGAATAGCACTACATGTGTAGCAGTCAGCAAAGTAATTTTTTTTTTGTAAACCAGAACAACTACAATTCTGAAGGATCTTTTTGTAATAGTTTTTAAGTTTAATAGAAACAAAGTTTTTACTCCATCCACCTCTCTGTGCATGAATTTTATTTAAATCTCTATGTTTAAAAGAGGGATTTTTTTTTATTCCTCTATGTGTTCGAAATAATCATAAATTCCAAAAAAATCATCCTCAACGACATCTCTGACACAGTCAATCATGTTATCAGCATGGCCTTCTGTGACAACCGTCAGAATTATGTTCGCGTGCAAGAAATGGGGCTCCCGAGCAACACCGTCCCAGAAACGGACATCCGAGCAGCTTGAAAGTGAAGAAATTGTTGAAAATATCAGAGGATATGTTGAACCAAAAGAACTTGGAGACCATTCCCTTTGGCGGAAAGAGACTCATCTCACAAACCAATGCCACATTGAATAGCATGAGATATCTTGTTAACCAATAATTTGATAAATAAAGCCTCTTAAAATTCAATTTAATTAAACACAAGGGTTGGAATGTTATCTGTTCTATGTTCCCTCATAATGAAGAGAAAATATAAAGCAGTGGAAATTGCGATGGATATATGAAAAGAAACAAGGCCTCCACTAAACCAGAATGGTTGACACTTCTGCCATTTGTTCCGAACGTGGATTTTGGGGCACTTGAGAAGCGATTAATAGCCGATTCTTCCTCTTCTACTTAGGAAGATAGCCCCACATCAATCACAATGACCACTCTCAAGTGGGTATCTCATTGTTGCCCGGACATACCTCATAGTCTCATTTAGAAGCTTTTTTCGGCTACAACAAGTTAGAATGGAGTGCTTGAAGGACATGGAATCATATTCTCAGTTCCAGTAAGATGAGAAAAAGCTACAGTTAAAAATGTATTGGAAGTTGCAGCATGAAGATACGATTATAAATAGGGTCCAATAAGATAGTTGTGCACCAATATTTCACGGAGGAGGATGATCATGGAAATGACGATGGGGAATATTAAAATGCCTACAACAATGATTATGACTACAATGACTCATCTGTTTGTGGGATAAACTCATATGTTTGTTCGCATTTAACTCATATGTTTGTGGGAGAAACTCCAATTTATACTATTAGTAAGGTGTTACATAACATTATAAATGGAAATGAAAGGAAACAAATGCCTATAAATGGAATCAAAAGACCTATGCCAATTATTTTCATTTTGGTAGCCAAACTTAATGCATCTACACTTAAGAAATCTCGAGTTTCAATATGTTAGGGTCCTATAAATATAGGATTCATAATTTTGATTTGACTCTGTTAAATTCTTGAAATATTGTACATACCTTTGCTTTCTGCAAATGTATTCCCAAATTAAAAAAATGAAAAGAAGGCATGTCCTAAAAGAAGAATCAAAGGACAAAAAGAAACAAAGATCAAAAGAATATTAAATATGAACCCCATCAAAAATAGATCATGAAAGTGTTGCAAGTTTAAATGCCACTAATTTAGTTTACTTTTTGCAAATAAGATTGTGTGCAGCTTGTCCTAAATGCCACAATCCATGAGGGTCAAACAGCTTAAACTTGACCTCTCATGCTTTAAATTTCATGTTGTTAGATAGAGAATAAAGATCTGTCAAACAGTTTAAACTTGACAAATCAGTAGATAGTTAGAGAATAAATGAGGAGTTTGACGGTTTAATCTAAGCCCTTGGATGAAATAAGGTTAGAATTAGATAGATTTATTGCTTTAAAAGAAAAAATGGATTTAGGGTTGCAAGCTTAAATGCACTCATGCAAATGAAGTAAAACATTTTAGAATAAAGATGAGTAGGTAGAAAGCAGTTGTGCAAGACATGTAATAAAGCATCATCGGGAAAATTACTAATTTTCCCTCCCCCACAATGATCCAGTATTCTAAACCTTCAGTTAAAGAGGCTCAGAGCATTTCTCTGAATTCTGTTGGGACCGGAACCAAGGCTTAATAACTGATTGGTTAAAAATCTTGGATTCCCTACATAAAAACCCATTTCCTCAGCATATTCAACCTTTTCCAAGAAATACAAACCCTTTTACTAAGTAAAAAACCTTTTTACTTAGAAAAAGTAAAACCCCCATTAATTAATTTCATTTTCATCCAAAAAACCCATAAAATACATTTTATCCTAAGTTTATGTGCAAAAATCAAAATGGGATAATTTTATGCTAAAATGCCTGTTTACACTTAGTTTATTTTATGTATTTTAATTCATTTCATCTCATTTCATATTAATTTCTAACCTAAAAGTATTAAATCCCTTATAATACCCCTCCCGAGTATATTAATTCATTTTTATTTTAATATCTCACAAACCCACTTATTTAACATTAAACCTATGGTTTATATATCCCATGTGCTAAAAATAAACCCCTCCATATTACCCATAGGTTAAATGTCATATTATATTAAAAATCCGCTCCAAATAAACATAAAACATTTGTTAATGTTTTATTTTACCATATAATATTTTCCCTACCAATCAAATAAAACGTTGTTTTTTACGTTATAAAAATATATTTTTAAACTTTTAAAACCAACCCTGCCATATATCAAGCCCAGGCCCCACGCCCCACTGCCGAGCAATTCCAAAACTAATCCCCACCATTTGCATGAACGCTCTCAGATCCGATGACCGCAAATACATATCACATTTTAAACTGCGCAATAAAAAATCATTTCAACATTTGCGAAATGGGTGGTTTAGAGTCCTTATCTCTCCTCCACGTGGCCAAATATCACTAGATTTCATTCAATCCTACAATACCATATACCACCCAAAACCTATGTGATAACCACCTATGGTTTTCTTCCTTCATGCGCCAAATTGCCCTCTATTTTGATATGACCTGCATTTAAGGTTAACCTGCATTAAACCTAAAACTTCTTATAAACCTCCATATTGTGCCATTAAACCCTTTTCTGCGTTGTTTGTATGCATTCATCCTTTCGACTGATAAAAGAAGCCGATACACTGGTTTTACGCTCAAAAGAACCAGAAAGCCAGTGGAATTACTGCCAAGATCACTGAAAACATTCAGCTTGCTTCCAAATACTTCAACAACCCTCAGAAAACCTCTGTTGTCCCATAGAAACCCTCCTTGCAGACCTCTATTTCATTAACTAATTGTTTGATTTTTGCAGGTTATTATCAGAATATGAAATTGGCCCAACAGTTCCAATACTAGTTGACAAAATTGTTTGCTCCAAATTCTCATATTTTAATTCAAAAGCTTCATTCAACAAACAGTGTGTATACAAAGAAAGAATAAAATCAAATAAGAGAGAGATCAGAATGATGAAATTTGCACAATGAATGGTAAAAGTGAAATAATAATTCACAGTGACAGTGAAAACAGAACAGTCAAAGATCATCAGAGTTAAAGTGTATCAGATAAAGTTAGAGTGAAAGTTAAAAAAGGTAACAGAGCAGTCAAGGTAAAACAGTAAAAGTAAATACAGAGGTAGTAAATGGTTAAACAGAGATGAAAATACTTTCACCAGCCACAATGAATTTTATCTAAAGTGAAAGTAAAAACAGTTAAAAGAACAGTAAGGTTAAAAGATGAAAACAAAGCATGAAGGGACATTTTTGCAGAAATTTCTTGTTTAAATCATAGATTTGCAGAAACTATTGTGTCCAATACAAGATGAATTTTGCAAAACTGGAGGAGGTTTGTGTTATTAAGATGCTAAGCTGCAAAAACTTATCTCACTCTATGCACAGGTATTACAGAATGAGAGATGCATGCACATATTTACAACCTATTTTTCAGACTGTGCAAAGTTCTGTTTTACATATCTTTTTGCATAGCATATGGTGAATAGCTGGAACTAAATTTTTGGAAACCGAAAGAGGTTTATCTTAGTAACATATTTATATAAAAAAACATCTTTCACTTTTTACATATATATTTCGGATTTATATATACAAAGATATCATTGGACCCCAATTTTGCAGAATTTCTGGAGAAAAATGCACAAAAGAAGGAGACAGTTAGTGACTTGGATGCCTCATCATCAACTTAGAGTTGATATCAAATTCAAATTCTCTTCTTTGTCACCATCTATCCATAAGTATAGTTCCAAATATATTCATTAGTTTTGAGTGTCCTTTTATTAAGTTCTATTTATTTAATACAGTTTGAGATATTTGTAAACCAATCTTGATATTTTTTCAAGATATTCTAGTTTAGAATTTGTATAGATACTTCATCCTTTGAAGTATTATTGTGGAATAAATTGCTGAATATTTCTATAGTCTTTTTTTTTGTACTTGAAGATTTTTTTGTTGCAAATTTCGAGTAGCAGACTGGATCAAATCAACTAGCATCATATTTCAGGATTCATGTGATGAGCCATTGAAGTAAAGTGCCTTCTACTTGTCATTGTTTATCTTATTTGTTTCATGCATCCATATATGTGTTCAAAATTTGAATGAATAAATAGGAGTATTATTTCAGGATTTGTTAAAAGCACCCTGTCTTCACTGTTTATCATTTCTATGTTTTTTGTTGATTTCCAGAGTAGGGAACCCTTAACTGCTCCCTCTTTCATTTGACCTCTATCTACTACTTCATTTTTCTGGATCAAAGAACCATTCATTGCTCTTTATCCCGATCAAACCACTTCACCAAAACAACCGTCCAAGATCTTCAAAGACTTATCTATCTTGCCCTGAAAAAATTTGACTTTTTGACCTTGATCCTAGTTCTGTCTACTTGACTTTTGACTCCTTAGCCCAATGGAAAAACAGATCTCCCACTATCCATCTCATTAAGTGATTTTTCGCACCAACCAAAAAAAATCTTAAAACCAAATTGTCCTTATAAATAGCCTAAAATCAAACATTAAAACAAAGTTAAATCTTATAGAGAGAGCCCTCTCTGAACCCTAGGAAGGCTAGATCCTAGAGTTTAAAAGTAGGTTTGTGGTTATTCCAGACTATTTCTTTCTTTAACCTTGAGAAATTACTGAGTGATAACATGATATAACAAAAATATAAATTAAAGGATATAAGAAAACATACAATGATCAATTCTTGGGTCTACTTTAGGCGACAACAAATGGTCGCAACAAGAGGCAACACTGGGTGTCTTCATTTTCTTGGTAGGAGTGCGAGAGGGCTCAAGTTTGATTCCCCTTGTTGAATAGAAAATACATTGTAAATCCCAGGCTTTCTTCATTTTGGTGTAAATTAGTGATTCATCGCTTTCTCTTTCGAGGCACAAAATGAAATAACAACCTATTGAGTAATAGGACCTTCAGTTCATGGTTGCACATGGCTAGATCTGTGTATATTTACCGAGAGAAAACATCGGGTTCGAGTTCATTGTGCTGAAGCCTTGGAGACACCTATTCTGGGAGATTATAAGTATGGATGGTTTTTTCATATGTTGTTGATACATGGTGACCATGTTACATTTGGAGAGGAGTGTATCTAAAGAGAAACATACATGTTTATTTTGAGAGAAATGTGTATATGATTGAAGAGAAATGTGCTTGGATATATTTAGCTCCAAAACTAAAGCGCTAGCACATATTCTTGCACAATGAGAGCGTTGGCACATATTAACGGCGTTAATGCTTCACTTTCAATACTTGGAGTGTCAATAAAATGGTTCTTTAATATGTGTTTCTTTGAGTTAAAATATTAAATATACCAAAAAAATGGTATTTCCTCTCTACCAGCAACATTTCTTCCTCTTGGAAAGAAGCATTTGTTTTAATTGAATTAATGGAGAGCATGTTAACACATCAACATGCAGTTTTATTCATGGAGGTTAATTACAACATTCATATCATCATAGCATTCATAAAGTGGAGGTCTATATCATGAAGGGCGTTGGACATAGGTATTGTAGAGCATATATGTTTCTTTAATTCACTCTTCATTATAGTGTTTATTGCAACATTAAATTATATTATGGCACATTCCAAAACACATAGCATTCAACTTTATATTATGCATATTCTCATTACATCGTTTAATTATATTTTATACATTGATTCGCAGCGTTGATAATTGTAATAGTGCAACTTATCTACTATCTTATTATGTCTAGAAGTTGGTGATATGCCACATATTCTGCTCAAAGATACTGTGTTCCAAAATTTATTAGACTTTGCCTCCAGTCTGTATAAGTTATTCAAGAATTAAATTCAAGGATCCAGATATTATACTTGATGAGAAAATTATTTCATTTGTCTAGCATTTGATATAGTTCTTCATTGATGTCAATTGATGGAAATCTCATGAAAATTCCAGTGTTACTTCCAATGAGAATTTTTTTCTTTTAGTTATCAGGAGCCAATATGTTATATTATGTCGATTTCTTATACTGTAGACAAGATGAATGATGTATATTTTACACTGGTGGAAATTAAGAAAGGATTATGGTTTAGCCTTTTGTATTTTCTTGACCCTGAAATTCTAAAAAAGCTTGAAAAAAATCTTATTACTTGTTCTACTATTAAGGTGATTTTTAGCAAGATCGAAATAATACATCTAGGGAAGATGACAAATGTGACACATATGTGTTGAAGAAACCCCTTTACATTGATGTCAAAAACTTCTTAGAATGAAAGGGGTAGGACAAATTTGTTTCCATCAATGCCAAAGGGGGAGAGTTTTGGAAATACTTTCATTGATGGAAAAGGAGCAGATCAAGATCAACAAAGGTATACAGGAGCAGTAGAAAAGACAAAGAGTAGAAAAAAGGTAGGCAATAGAAACATCAAGGCAAAGAAGGTAAAACATTAGCAAATAAAAGGAGAAGCAAGCAAAGGAGTAGCAAGGAAATGAGTAGCAAGCAAAGGAACATCAAGGCAATGAGCAATAAGCAAAGAAGCAACACAAGATCAGCCATGCAAAGGAGCAGAAGAAGGAGGAGGAATTGTGATACATTGAAATGTTTTTGATAATGTTGCAAAGATTTCTACATTGAAGATTTTGTTGCGATGTGAAATTGTTGATTGAGCTGAATTGTTGTGATGCAAAGGAAACACTTCAAGGCAAAGGCAAAGATGTTGCAAAGATTGTTGCTATGCATTAATGATAAATATTGTTATTTGATATTGGCATTAGGTTGATGCATTTAATCATTACATGTCACTGAAATTAATATTGGATGAATTATTTATTTTTGGTCTAACATTCAAGATATGAAGAGTTTGGAAATGAATGAGTGGAATGCAAAGAGTCAAGCCTATTCACTTCATATTCCTTTGTGGGATACAAACAACCAACAAAATATCTTTATAAAATATTTGATTTTGGATGGCATTAGAAGAGGATGGGAGAATGTGTGAGAGTTGATTGAGGTGTTATGCATGAGCTTACCTTACACACATGAAGCTAATGTGAAACATATTTTAAGGGGAGAAGAGGCAGAAATAAATATGAAAGTATGAAGAATTGATGACCAGTTGGAGCCGGTTGAGGTAGCTGCCTCTTGTGGGTTATAGCCATCAGAAAATATACGAGAGTTAGAGCTTCCTTGTATGTTGTAGCTTGCATAAATTTGAGGTATCAGCCTCATGTAGGTTGGAGCCTCCAAAAAATAGGATGTAATAAGGAGTAGGATCTTGCCTTTGCATCACAACGATAATAAAATCGTGGTTTTCTCCCGTATGGTTTTCCACTAATATCTGGTATCCTTATGCACTGTTATTATGTGTTGATGTGATGTATTGGTCCGCTTATTAGTTGTTGTTCACATATTCAATTTGTTGGTCATTATTTGTTAAGTTTCTCATGCAACATTTTAGTTAGTGATTTTAATGAAATGATGTTTAATGTCCATGAATGAACTAAACTGATTCACCCTACCTCTCAGTTTATTCAAGCTTTCATCATAACCAACATACCTCAGTGAAGTTCAGGGGAGGATGTATCGTCTACAATATCAATCCAAATTAGCACAATACATGTATAATCATAATCATAATAATATATGAAGATCATGCATGACCATACCAACTACATACCATGAACTCGTGCATGAAAACCATGCCCATAACAATGCATGCATAAAAAATGCATATACGACTAACATGCATTTATGACAACCACATCCCAATAGCAACATGATCAACTTATACATGTCAACACAACTGCAACAATGACCAGCAACATGCATACATCAAGAACGTATAAAACCTTCATGCATGCATGAAAAACACCTTCTTCCCATCCATTCCAAGTATTATACAATGCTATGATACCACTCTGTAATACCCTCCATCCACACTTACGCAAGTTCACCAGTCCACTGGGAAAAATATGTGATGAAGAATTACTATGATATGATTCAACCTCCTAGGTACAGTTAAGGAAGTGGAACTGTCCAATGAAAACTTTAATGACTTTCCTCAGGTGCTACAGGACCCCCAAGGGATAAACCACCCTTCAAGGTTCCAAAAACCCAAGTTAAACTTATTTTTTAGTGACCTTGAATCCCAGATGCTAACACAACACTACAAAAATTTGACTGTAACCCTTCAATCGCATGGATGAACCCTCCACCCAACGACTGCAGTCTTTTACCCCCAGTTTTGTGCCGGTGACCATGAGATCTGAGCAACTTTTTCAGGGCTAGGATCCATACCTCTTCCCAAAACTTAATGAAACTCTCTGAACTTATAAATAACACAAATAAAAAGCCTTTAATTCGAATATTAATCAAGGACTTACCCTGACCCATCCTAACCATAACATACATTTCTTCAAATACATCATGAACATGTAATCTACAGATCATAATTACATATCTGAATACACGTATCTCATACTTATCTTAGAATAAACAAGAAGGTTTGATTCCCTCTCATAATAGCTACAAAAACATCTATTAGGTTATACGTTCATTAACCATTCATTTACTAAAAAAAACATGATGAGAAACATAACTAAAGTTTATTATAAAATCATGTTTATAACCAGCATATAACCAGAATAATAATAGGGATAGAACAACCATCAAAGCCACATGAAAAAAAGTATAAATACTAATTAAATACAAGGGTAAAAGATCTCTTATTAACCTATCCAAAATCTAACCAAGCCAGGGACTTCCACATACCACCCGACCATAGATTGGGCTCAACCAAATCTTTCTTTCAACCAATCACCCCCATGCCATATTCCAAGCATGAATGTGGGGCTCATTAAAAAAACTGCCAGGGCTTCCTCAATCTTTACTGTGTATCCCGCCATTACCAATCAAGGTATTTCTAGGCCTAAAACCCTCATATATACAACTAGGATTTACCGTGTATCTCACCATCACCGGTCAAGGGATTCCTAGGCCAAACAATAAGAATACACTACTAGGATTTACCACAATTATGCCAAAACTAGTCAAGGAATCACTAGGCCCTAAAAAGCATGGATGCCTCCAGATTTCTTCACCAATAACTTGAAATTTTATCCCATCTCCACCCTTAGGATTTACCGCATATCCCGCAATTAACATTCAATGGATTTATATGCCCTTGGGAATTTTCCTGAGACCACCTCACCCAATTCTGAAACCATCCAACAATCCAGCTCAACCAAATGAAAGAACCCCATCACACCATGGATATTTAGAAATGGAAATGGAGGGCTAAAACCATTGTCACACCTAGAAAAACCCATTCTGATGTCAACAATAAAACCAAATACACACATGCATGTACCGTGCATGCCAAAAATAGCAAGGAAATCATACATGAAACTCAATACTTGCAAGTAATCCTATTGTAGCCACTTGATCCAAATCTTCCTTTCTTGATACTTACTTCCACTTTATTTCTTTTACTTCCTCTTCCTTTCTTTCTCTAATGCTAGAGTGCTACAAGAATTCTCTAAGTGTGCAAGAGTATGAGAGAGAGAATAGCGAGAGAGCTCCAATACCGAACTCACAAAATATTAACTAGTCAAAAGCTGTGAAGTGATCCACATAAGCCTTTTTATATTTAATGAGGCCTATATTTTTGTCAAATTTCTCTATTTTTCCATAAATGTCCTCCTCACATGCAACCTGTGACCTTTCACCTTAATTTTCTCCTATTTTCCAAAATGCCAATTAATGCATCTTTTACTTTTCAAAGCATTTGCTATTTCCTTTGCCAATTTCCCTTAGCCAGAATCAAACAAATGAACACCCACTAGGATGTTTTTCCCAACATTAAGCTTGGAATATGTGTCCCATGAACTTGGTCTTATTTTCGCTTTATTAAATTTATTACATGAAATATTAACTTGCGTTTGTTTCAGTTTTCTGGGCATGGTTTGAAGACAAAATTATGAACTAATTTTGAAACAAAAAATTGAAGGTCAGTTCATTGTTACCTAAGGAAATACTCGGTCCTAGAAAGGAGTCGAGAAGTAATATTTGGAAATAGTCTCTATATAGTCACTTTGTTATAGCACCCCTCCATACACCTAATTCTGGATACTACATAGTGAATAAGCATTGATGCTTTTTGGATAGTTGGAGAATTCAGAGGTTTTGGACAGTAAAGAACACACCCATTCATGTTTTTGACTAGTGGATAGGACTAGGAGTATGTGGCAATACTGTGGATTATAATGAAGACCTGTTGAGCTAATATAGGCCCATTGTTGAAAAATTCCTTGAATCATCTTGAATACTTATTATTAAAGGCCCCTTGAGGGATTTTTTGGGTCAATTTTGAAGGTTGGTGGAAGCATTTTTTTGAGATCACATCAAAAACTTGTTTCAACCAGCTTTTGAGAGCACCATTGATTTCATCACTTGAAGTAGCATTGTTGAAGCCAATATGAATAAGTCTTTGAAAAAGAATATTTTTTCAGTTATGAAGAGCTTTGGAGGCACTTACTATCCATATTGAATATGACCTTGATGGACTAGCCCCTGGAGAATTTTGGAGATTTTTGTTAAGGAGTATTTTGGAGTCATTCATGAAGATATTTTTCAGGACTTATTGAAGAATATATTGGAAACCTTGAAGTAGCACTAAGGACACTTGAAGTACTTAAGAAAGGGTTGGATCCCTAAAATATTGGAGTCCTCGTATAAGTTTGAAGCCTGGTCGAGTACCAGGTTGGAAACTGATCGTTAAGAGGATTGGAGTTCTAAGGAAGACCAAGTTAGTGCTTGGTGAGTACAGGTTGGATCCTGATAGATTTGAATATTGGAGTTTTCACCTAGGATTGGATCCCTGAAATATCATTATACTTGATTCATTGTAAAGATTTTTGGAGTCCTTGTCATTATTGCTAATAAATTTATTCTTTTACTCTTCATTTTGTTTTCTAGTTTTAAGATATCTCAACTGGTAAAGTAAAATTTATAAAAGGAAATATTGATTCACCCCCCCCCCCACCTTATTATTTCCAACAATCAAGACATTGAAGTTGTCAATAGTTATAAACCGCTAACCATACAACATTGATAAATTGAGCCATGGATGAAACACCTATGTCAACTAACAATGCTTCATGTCATATAGCATTAAGCCCTTCGAGGATGAGTTATGGTGTGATGTTGCATGATCAGAGCTTGTTATGTTCTTTTAGCACATCCTCATATGTGGAAACTTGATGATGTTTATGAGTTTCATTCATGTAGTGTCAATTTTACTCTAGGAGGTCATTTTTATAGGGTATCATAGGTATTTCTAACTATTGAAATTTCATTCATCTCACCAAACTAGCGTTGAATGATAATGTTTGAAACTACAAGTTATTCCTCTTCATATTTAAATGACAATGTTAAATAAAGGTCATTATAACCTCCAAAGCCTCAGCATGGGGCCTCTCTACACAATATAAGAAGGTGGAAAATATTTTAGAGACATACATATATATCTTCGCTCCACTTGTAGGGGTTTCTTTTCACTGTCAAGTCAAACACTTAATTGACTTGATACAAGTTCTCCTTTCATTAATGGCCCAATAAATAGATGATTTTTCTCTAGATAATGAGGAAATAAAACATATAATTCATGAACTCATTCAAAGGATCCACATTCAACTAATTTCTTCATGTTTTTGGCATCCAATTTTTTTGGTGCAGAAGAAGGATGGGACATGGACACTCTATATTAATGATAGATACCTAAAAAAATAATTGTTAAGAACGTTGACTCAATCCCTTGGATTGAAAATATTCCTGATCATCTTAAGGGTTCCAACTTCTTTAGTAAGACTGATTTCAAGTCAATCTACCATCACATTCCAATTAAAAAATAGATGTATAAAAGATAACATTCAAATCTAAAGAAGAAATTTTTTAGTGGTTGGTCATGCCCTTTGGATTAATTATTTCTATTGAAACATTCATGATGTTGATGGATGATATCCTATGGCACTTCACAAACCCTTATGGAACTTCATAAGCTTGAGATCGTCATTTACCATGTCGTCCAACTCGTACTTTTGTTATATCATTCCCACACCTATATGGACCGCTGTCCCAACTACCTAATCATAAAAAAAATATTGGAAAATTGTTGTAGTAGCTTGTTTGATGGTTGTAGCAACATAATCTTGAGGCACTTTTGGAACATAGATTGAGAAAAAATGAGGTTGAGAAAAAAAAAATTGAGACGGGTTTTTCTTAGAATGTGATAAATTGAGTAGCGCAAGAAAAATTCCAAAAAAATACAAATTTGAAGGATAGTTGAGTAGGTTTTAAAGGTTGATTTTTACTTTTCACCATTGTGCACAAATAAAACTAGAAATTAATAATCATGCACAATGACCTCTTTTCTTTACCAAAATGAAATTATGAAGACATGTTATGGTAAAATAGGCAGAAAAACATTGTCTCATTTTTGAAGCACTCAATTTGGCTTTAAAATGAGTTCGCCATATATATTTTTATGCAACATTGGATAGTGTGAAAGATGAAACAAGGCAAAAATTGATTTAACCATATTTTGCAAACCATGCATCCATTGTTCTAAAAACTTGGAGGGTAAATGAATCATGCTAGGATAATTAGATACAACATATTTCATTATCTGCAACCATTTTTCATTTTTCTCGATATTCCTACATCTAGTGGTCATCATTTTTGGTGATAATATGTATATGATGATGGTAACAACCTCAACAAGTTTCATGAGAAAACAATTTTCAGTCTGAGAAATATTAGAAAATTAGGTATGCCACAAGAAGTAGTTACAAATATGTCTATCAACAAAAAACTTATTTCAGGTGATGGGCCTCCAAATTAGACACAAATTAAGGCCCATATGACCATCCTTCATCACATTGAACCTATGTTTTTGCATTATATGACATATTTTTAACTTTAATATGTTCAATAGGGAGGTTTAGAGATAATTGTATATTTTTTCCTAATATTATTTATTTTTATAGAATATTATGAGAATATTGAGTAGATTATGAATATTTGGAGGAGGATATAATCTAGGGACTTGCTCCCTGCTACAGGAGGATCAATATTGGATAATAAATGAACAAAATAACATGAAATTATTGACAAATTTTGGATCTCCAGCGATTGAGAAAATCTAGGAATGTGTTCCTTGTCATTTAATGTAGATTCCTTGTGTTGCAAGCCAAATCCACTATTTGAGGTATTTTGGAGGTGAAATCTTCCTCCTTTCAAGAATAATTCTTCTCCATCAATTTTTACAAGTACCAATTCGAATTTTCCCTTAGGGCCATGCATTTCTTAGTCTTCTTGTGGAGAAAATTTGTTATTTAGCAGTAGCAACTCCACTTTCCTTTCTAGCAGGGATGTACTTGGATTGATTCAAATGATGAAGTTTGGTGTTGTTTTTAGCTTCTAAATCTTGGTTTCCTTGATAGGACTCTGAGTTTACTTGGGCTTGGCCATCCTAGGAGAATCAGAGCCCTCTTGTACAATTTATTTATTTCCTTTGAATGTATTTTTCACTTACATATCTTAATTCTGCATTTACTATTCACGCTTCTTTTGTTGTAGGACACATTGGTTAAATGATTGAAGTGATTTTTTTTAAAGGTTATTTATAGAGTCAAAATTATAATGCATCCTTAGAACAACTTTGAAAGGTCATCTTCATCATTACTAGTTCACAAACCTAGAATTTCTGGAAATCCCTTGTAGCAAAATAGTAGTAATTTTATGTTAATTTTTATAACGTGTCAATGAGATTCATTTGAGTTGATTCCACTTGTATTCGGTCATAAAAAAATTAAATTTAATAATAAAATTTACCCCATAGCATTTGCGCTTGATTAGGTTAGGCATTTGGTATGTTAACTAGCTCACTAGTTCTTGAATTTTTGGTTTTTAGAATAGTGATTTTTTGATATTTTTAGCATGCATTAACAGGGGTTCTTTGGAGTGATTTTTCTTGGAACAAAGTCCTAGAAAATCCTAATTAATAAAAAAAATTTCCCATCTCATTTTCATTTAATTTACTTCGGCATTTAGAAAATTATCTCAGTCATGTAGCAATCTTGCCCCTTTTGTAGCACTCCTATAACACATGTAAAATTGACTAGATTTGCTCCAAAAGCTTAATTTTTGCTTCTTATGCTTGAATAACGACCCCTAGGCTCCAAAACCATGATTGAGTAATACCAAAAACCTCTTAAGTCTTTGCTCTCCTCCATTTCAATTCATCTCTGCATTTGAAATGTAAAGTTCGTGAAGCCCTGGAAATCATCAAACACCCTCACAACCTCAATAGGGATGGGGGATTAGAGGTTAGGAATAATTGGATCCCCTTAATTTCCCACTCTATGGAATAAGTTGCCCCCTTAGCCTGTTTGTATCCATTTTCCCTCGCCTTTCATCTTCCCTCATTACATCTTCCTTATCATTTAATCATAGTTTCCTATGATATCCCTTGCTATGCGCAAATGCTCCTCTCTCCTCCCTTCCCCTTCACATTGTTAATTATCTCCCCTCCTATATTTCATGTGACTTTCAAGCACTTCATCCCTTAAACTCTCAACCCTTTTAACCTTCTCTTATAATAATAATCCTTTAAAATCAAATCTTAATCAACCTAACTATTTTTAATAATTAATGAATTGAAGCTTTCATACTAATTCAATTATCCCTTCATAATAAATTTCATAAATTTATGCCTTGTTATTATTATTAATTGGCCAATCTATTACTATTTAATATTCTAATTAATAATAATAAAATGGCTTTATAAATTATACCTGTAAAAACTTCAGTATCAATTCATATTCCACTTTGTTAATATTAATTTTACATTATTATAGTAAATTATAAATATTGCTAATAATATTTTAATTAATATTAATTATATGTAAATTTAAATTGACATTATTAGTTAAAACTAATAAAATTAAAATTAAATATTTTTAATAATTGAATTTATAATATCGTTTTAAATAACATAACTCAGATGTAATTAAATCATTTCATATAAAAATTTATTTTAAAAAATTATATAAAAATTAAATAAAACAAAATTAAATTAAATAAAGTTTATTACATACATAATTTTAAAATAAATACAAAATTTTATTAATTAAAAAATTTAAAAATATTATTTCTTATATTGGGTTGGTCGACCCTTCACTTCCCCTCAGTTTTTCCATCCTATATTTATTTACCCTAAATTCTTCTCTTTTTGGCGGGTTTTGTCCTGAAGACGAGTCTTGTTCTAGACTCGAAACGTAGACTAAAAAATGAATACTGTGAACATTTTGAATTTTCTATATCAAAATCCACACCACAGAAACCTCCAAACTAACCTTTGTCATTTCAACCCCAAAACAAGTCTTGGCAACAAGGTTGGCAAGGACCTTATGGGAGAAATCCACAATATCCTCAATATTTTCCTCAATATCCTCCATACCCAACTCCATGTTATCCCTATCATCCACCTCCACCACAACCACATCCATCTCAAATATCCACTCCAACTCAACTAGTTGTAAAAATGTTTCTGCACCCAAACAAACTAGTAACTCAACCCACTTACAATGTTGGGGTACAATAATTCCAAACAACTCCTCTTGATTTTAATTGTATTCACCTTAGATTGGGAAGTGTATTGAAAAATAGAGATTCTCTTGATTCCATTGAAGAACAACATCAAGAAGAAGAAGACTCAAATGACACTACAAGGAAAAGACCCTTTAGCAGATGTTTTTGAGGAACCCCTTATAAAAATGCCCCATACATCTGTTTCTAGCAGAGGTTACTAGAGGAGGTTGGTTGGCGGAGGGTTTTGCAAAATTTTTCCGCTCGGTGTGCTTATCATCCAACATTGCACCGGTGCTCTCTACAAGAGAAAGCACCAGTGCACACAAAACATTGGCACACCGCACACCGTGCACTCTGTACACACCCTCCTGATTCGTCGTATTACCGTAGTGCACTAGTGCTTCACAACTCTTCCACGTCGGTGCATCATAAAACACCACGCAAAAACCAAAACCGCCTAGTGCGGTATTACAAAACTGCACCGCTGCATCATAAAAAATCACGCCAAAACATAAACCAATCGGTGTGTTCGTAAGAAACATCACGGGTGCGGCTATAAATCACGTGCACCGGTAAAGGTTTAAATAAAAAAATATATATATGGCAAAAAAAGTGAATTTTTCACTTTCTTCAGTGCTCTAGAGCTCTCAATTACCGATGCGCTCTACAAGAGAAAGCACCAGTGTGCACAAAAAATTGTCACACCGAACACTGGTCTATCCTATTACTATAAAGCACTGGTGCTTCACAACTCTTCCGCGCCGGTGCATCATAAAACATCGCGCCAAAACAAAAACCGCCTGGTGTTGTGTTAAGAAACCGCACAGGTGCATGCAAAGGGTTAAATAAAAAATATATATATGGCAAAAAAACCGGATTTTTCACTTTCTTCAGTGCTCTAGAGCTCTCAATTACCGATGCGCTCTACAAGAGAAAGCACCAGTGTGCACAAAAAATTGTCACATCGAACACCGGTTTGTCCTATTACTATAAAGCACCAGTGCTTCACAACTCTTCTGCGTCAGTGCATCATAAAAAATCGCGCCAAAACAGAAACCGCCTGGTGCGGTGTTAAGAAACCGCATAGGTGCATCATAAAACACCGTGCCAAAACAGAAACTGACTGGTGCGTTTGCATGAAATAGCACCGGTGTGGTTATAAAACCTGCGCACCGAAATAGGGTTAAATAAAAAAAAGAATTACGGCGAAATAACCTCATTTTTCACTTTTTTGAGTGCTTCAGAGCTCTCAATCACCATTGCGCTCTACAAGGTAAAGCACTGTTCACACAAAACATTCGCACACCGGACACTGTGTGCTCTGTTCACACCTGCCTGGTTCTTCCTATTAATATAGTGCACCGGGGCTTCACAACTATTCCGCCCCAACGCATCCTAAAACACCGCACCAAACTAGAAACTGCCCGATGCAGTGTTAAGGAACTGCACCGGTGCCTCATAAAACACCGCGCCAAAACTGAAACTGCTCGGTGCAGTCTTAGGAAACCGCACTGATGCACCTATAAAACCCCATGCACCAGAACAGTGTTAAATAAAAAAAAATTACGGACAAAAAACCGCATTTTTCACTTTTCTCAGTGCTCCAGAGCTCTCAAGCACTAGTGCAATTTCTCCTTCTCTGAGCCGCCCTGACATCGGTGCTCCCATTGCACCCATTGCATGCACTGCTGTTGTGCATTTCCCACCAATCTCCAGTTTTCATTTTGCAAAACGGTGGGAAATTTTTATTTTGCAAATTCTGTAGCCAATATGCCTCCTCGACGGCGAAATGCACAGGTATTTTTCTTGTTTTTCCATAATTAATCCTTTTAGCGGATTAGAAATTGAAATAACCTTAAAAATAACCATTTAAAAGAAAAAGAAAAAAAATTGTTGCGCAGTGCGCATGAATCGTTCAGCTCACACCGGTAAGCAGTGTTGCTTGTAAAATTTACAGGCCGCACCGCAACCAGTGCTAACGATATCCGCACCATCTCCGGGATGGTACCATTAGGCACCCCCACATTATTTAAAAAAAAAAAAAAAAAGTGTGGTTTGGTCATTGAGCTCGTCGCACCGTTGACCAAGGAATAGCAATGTCATGTGTTGATGAAAATATTCACCCCGGTGTCTGTCAGCGCACCGCATTCAACATTCCGACGAGGTCAACGGTGTGGCCTGATAAAAAACCACACTGTTGACTATGTAATTTTTCAGGAAGTCGGTGTGCTAACACAATTATACACATCGGGGCGTATGTTATAAGTCAATTTGTGCATCATTCCTAATGACCTGGTTAAATGGGCATCATCTCTAGGAATAATGCTTAGGGTCTATCATCCCCTAACATTTCAATTGCTATATGCCCCAAGACAAAGATCAAGACAGATTAATCAAAGACTTTCGTCTACAAAGGTTTCCAAGGTTTGAAGTTTATTATATAGCATATGGGAGCTCATCAACACATCCCCTGAAGGGACTAAGTGCTTTGCATATGTAGGTAGCCCCATGCAAGGCTACTTTGCAAAGCACTTCCCAACATCTATGGGTGCGTTGGTCACATTGGGAGCGAAATTTTCATTGTTCCAGAATCTCCACTTGGCCAGTGCCTTCTAGAAGAGTTCACATGTGTCAAACTTCGAATCCATGTGTCCATTTGACATCTACAATATTTGGAACATGTCTTGCCTATTATTGGAAAGTCATTGATTGTAAAACTACCTCAGCCTCTCTATAAATTGAGTACAAATCTTAGTGTTTAAAAAGGAAGAAATTGTGTAGAGAAATGTTGGTAGATTTTCATTGAGGAGATTGATCTGAGTGACAGTTTTTTGGAGATATCTGCATTGTGATGAGGTTGGAATGTTGCTGGCGATGGTGACAGTAAATCAGTCACTTGGTTGTGACCTCCCCTTCTATCATCAATAAAGAATACAGCTTAATTTTCCCTATATGCATCTGTATTGGATTTGATTTTCCATATTGCAAGATCTTAGTTGATGTATATGGTTTATGCTTTACTGATTTAGCAAACTAACTTGAATAGACATCTGTATTATTGCTATCTTCTATTGTTTAGTGTTCATTCTTGCAAGAAATATTTTGCATAGCCGGCTAGAATTTGAAGCTACAACGGAAGCGACAGAAGGAGTCATTTGGATGCCCTTGGATTCCAAGTAAGCCTCCAATCCATTCTATGTGTCTGCGCTTAGTTAGGAAAAGTAGTCGTATAGTATTTAACTCTGTTGTTATAGATTAGCACATGTCTAGGGAAGCGTGTTTTATCCGTAATTCATAATTCTGTCATAACAAACTGGCGACTCCATTGGGGAAGTTACTCTTTATTCTAGGTGTTTTAGCCTCTAATTTTCTTTTCTTATTCATCCAGTAGTTGTTACTCACAAATATTAGGTTTTTTAAGATCCAAATTTGCAAAAGAAGTTTTTTAAACAGCTGTGTTTCTCCTTATACATTGCGCCCAACGCACTCTTGAACAGGGCACAATGCTTTGCATAGCACTGTCTCCCTTTCAGGCCTGCTTTGCAAAGCACTATCTCTCTTTAGAGACTGCATTGCCTCTTGAAGCCATCCAAATTCCCTTGAATTTGTCTTTGCAGTTTGTTTCGATCTGTTTGCTGATGTGTTTTGAAAATCCTAAGCCTCATATTGACCAGTGAATTCATCTACCTCTTCCTCCTTTGAAAGACAATTTGTTCAATGTTTGTTTAAAGCATTTTTCTTTATCATTGGCAAGTTAATTTCAAAGTATTTTTATTGTCGCATTAGATCTATTTGCTTTTGAAAAATAAATTGTTGTAAATTCTTCATTTCCTGATAGAAGAAATTGTTGTTTCATTCCTCATTTTTCCTTCAAAAGGAGAAATTGTTGTTTATATTCCTCATTTCTCAAAAGTAAAAGGCATTTGATTTTGTTGATTTAGTGCACTTAGTTTCTTTTCTGCATTCGTAACATTAAAGGAACTGAAAAGAAAAATCAGCATTTGCATGTAGTGGTTTGTGTGTTTTGCAAAAAGGAACAATTAAGAAATTTGCATTTAGTTTGTGTTCTTTGATTTGTTTGCTCACAAATTGTTTGCTCTTTCCTTCTAGTAGCTAGGATTTTCATTGAAAAACTAAAAGTGAAAGATTGCTTATCATTCTTAGTTTGAATTTTAGGAATTGTCTAATACATCATCATGGTGAACCTTTGAAAGGAAAAATTTTAAGCAAGATCAACATAAAATTAATCTCAGTTTACCTAATAAAGCATTGGCTCCATAACGATAACATTTAGAAGGTCTAGGCTAGAGACATGTTTTGACATCGTAAAACATAGCAACTATTGTTAACTTGTCTGTGATACATTCCGAGTGTGATACCTCACTCCACGTATGTAAGTCTATCATAGCTCGTCCACGTACTTTTGGGTATGTCGGGCGATGTTACAGTACGATAAGTATAAATGGGTGTTCTCACTATGTGGTTTCGCATTAGATAGCGCTAATATGGACTTGGGCCTCCACGTACCTTTGGGTATATTTGGGAGGACAACTTTTAGGTGCTATCCATCCATAGTGAACCAAGTCAGCCGCCTTGTAAATTGTGATACACCGAACAAAGCATTCGGGGAGATTGCTTGCCCGTACTTCTTGGTTCGCCACGAGGTATTCTACAGTTCACAGTTTCTTGGTAAACCTTTTGCCTAGTAATAACCCTTTTATTTTGTTTATTTGTTTTTGGTTAAAATAAATCAGTCATCGTGGAAGAAAAAAATCATTTTCCCCGTCTTTCGAGTAGACTAGCATTGAAACCACCTTTACCACTAGAAGTTACTCTTGGTCAGCAAAGGCGACATCACTCTACCAAAAACAGTACTACCATTACCTCTGGTGAAGCATCATCTTCCCATATACCAGAGTTGGCACAAGTTGTTTCTACAAATCCTGGTTTGTCTACTGTTGTCGAGACAGAGTCCTCACAGCTACCTGTGGTCACGATCTATCTAATCTGTGAGACCATACCTCCTGAACCCGACGTTGTTCAACTCGAAGTTGATTCGAATCCAATTGTGCTTTAGGGTGCAGCTGTTATTGGTCAAAATAGACATCATCCCCAAGACCAATGAAATAGGTTCTATCATCCCCTAATATTTCAGTTGCTATATTTCCTAAGTGGAGAAAATCTTGATCCCGAAGTCGAACAACCAGAAGTTGTTTCTAGATTGGTCACTCCACAATCTATTGTAGCCATTGATTCTCCCATATCACGCAGTCAACCACTTGAAACATACTTTGGGCCTGACGAAGAAGTTCTTCCACCTGGTTTGATTTCGATTGAAGAAATACCACAAGACGAGATACCTTTAACTCCAACTCATTTTCGGTAGGAGCTTTACCTATACGAGTATTTTCCTCAATCACCTTCCTCTGCTTTTGTTGATCTTGTTTCACTTCGAGTTCCCGTAGATTCTGTAGGGAATACATTGGGTCATTTTACCATGGCTGAGATAACATCCCAGACAAAACCATCTATTTTAGTTGCAACAACATCTGTTGTTGCTTCATCTTCGATGTTTTTTCCATTGACTTCACCCATGTCATCATCTGGAATCCTATCTGATTCCTCCTTTATGAGTACTGAATGACTTGATCCTTTATTCACATCTTTAGTGCAGTATCAAGTTGATCCCATCAGTTATTCTCCTTGGTGGCTGGTGATACCACAAAAATTACCCTCGAAAATTCCAAAATTCAATGAAAACCCTGGAGAAAACCTGTCAACGCATGTTATAACTTATCATTTGTGGTGCTCATCCAACTCCTTAAATTATGACTCCATTAGACTATGTCTTTTCCATCACACACTCACTAGTCCAACTGCACAATGAGGATGGTTCTTTTACTGTGTCAACCTCATTAAAAAATGAAATAGGCTTTGAGGATAGTTCTTTTTTCTTGTGTCAACCTCACCAAAAAAAATGAAACAAGTTTCTATGAGGATGGTTCTTTTTCTGTGTCACCCTCATTAAAAAATGAAACAAATTATGAGGATAGTTATTTTTTCTTGTGTCAACCTCGTTAAAAAATGAAACAATTGCCTTTGAGGAAAGTTATTTTACTATGTCAATCTCGTTAAAAAATGAAACAAATCATGAGCATAGTTCTTTTCCTGTGTCAAACTCACTAAAAAATGAAACAAATCCTCTCCTAATTACGACGAGCTTTCCATCTGATCTCGTAAATGAACCTTCATTCCATCCAACTATTAGTAACTAGTAGTTTACTTAGGTGAATGAAATGAATCTTGGGGGCATCTTCTCCTGCAGGGGGCATTCGACATGTGCTCTTACAGGGGGCATTCAAAACATTCTTACCAATTGCATTCAATCGACCGCTGAAAGACAGGGGGAAAACAAGTTCAGAGCTCCAAAATGAAAATGGTAACTATGGAATGGTAAAAATGAATAGTGAAACTACTTTTAAATAGTTGTTTAATTATTTTCAAGTTAAATTTATTGCTATGACTATAGTTTTATTATGATTTTATCATGAAACATGTATTTTTAATCCATTTGATGTTGTTCTGAACAAGATATACAACTGATGTGCAGATTTATTTCAAAGAATGACTTGAACACAAAGCATACTTTTTCTCCTTATTTTTCAAGCTTCTATAATAGCAAAAAAGGAACCCTTGGAGTCTTCTTTTAGCTCTTTTTAGACTTCGATAATGCGAAAATATTGTTGAGCACTTGTCTTTTCGAGCTCATAAAAGTAAATGAATTGATATCTACTCAGTATAAGTTTAACCCTTTTCCGGACTAAGATAGATTATTTACGAAAAAGGAATACCTTGGTTAAACATGACCAAAGAGGTTCTCTCAGATATTATTTTACGCTTTTTCAGATCTAAGCGACAAATTTACGAAAAAGTACTTATGGAGTTTTCTTTTTGTCCTCTTTTTCAAACTGTCTAAACATGAAAAAGGACCGGTCTATCACTGTCGTTAAGCTCGTTAAAACATAGATAGCGATGGGCTTGTCGATCATAGCAAGAATCGAGTTTCATTCATCGCTAGACTCATTAAATTATTAAATAGCGATACTTTATTCTCCCGCAGGGTTGAATTATAGATCAAGAAAATGTTATCCTCCTCAAGCTTGTTAAAAAATAAAGAGGTACTAGTCGACAAATGACCAGGGAAAATTTGGGAAAAGTGAGAAAATGATTTCTTTTGATATTAAGTCGCTCTTGAACATGACACTTCCTTCACTCCATGTCCATGACTGTTTGGGTTGGGTAATCATCTTGGTGGTTCATTCATACCTATGGCTCATCATACCTTCACTTCGATTTGGGTCAATGCTACCAACTCCACACAGTGTCGCCGATATGTTCAAGAGAATTCATCCAGTGAATAACTAATCCTTCTGCAATACTTATAAACCTTTATTCTCATGACCTTCATCCCTGAAAATTTCTATATCAATTCATACCCTTATCTCTAAAATCAGTAACTCCCGTTTCACAATAAGGTGGCTTCTTGTTGACGACAAAACAATATACAGGAAGTTCACTTAGAAATATCAGATTCCAGTACCATGAGGCTTGTTATAGCATCGACAAGATCCCCACTTTTGGACTTTTGACTGAAATATTTTTTTTGGCATTCGACATCAAGCCATCTATTCACGCCTTACGAAATGTACTGCAGTACCTTGAGGGCCATTTTCATTAATGGTGGTTCTCTCGCATCTATTAATAGCTCACATCATTGGCTGGTAATCAGACGATGTCTTTCCATGTTCGACAACAAATCATATATTCGCATGGATAGACTTGTACTCGAATGATCGAGTAAATGAGATAAGAAGACCCCGGATCTAGTTTCAGCCATTCGAGCTATGATTTCAAGATTGTTGTACACATCATCTGTACGGTGACCTTTGTTGTGAAACCAGCTCCAAAAAGAGAAGAAAAGAGAAATCAACGCCTTAGAAATAAGCCACTTCAAGGGGGCAACCTCCAATACATTACATGAATGAACAATTCTTGGATGATACAAATTACAAAACCTCCTTTCTATATATAGGAGTCCATGGGGCCACAATGTAATCCTAGCCGACCTAACAATAATAATGTAAGCGCACAATAATAACAATATGGGGGTTACAGGGGTACAACAATAACAATAATGGGGGTAAAATAACATAATAAGGGACTACACTATTAATATAGGAACTTAACATGCCCCTCTCCTTCAAACAAGTGTTGTCCTCAATGCTTGATTATTTCTTGATGCTTCTGTATAAAATTCTCATCCTCCCATGTGGAATCTTCCACAGGAAAGTTCTTCCACTTGCTGAGATACTCTGAAATTGGTCGTACTTGTCGAGTTCTTGTTTCTGTGACTGCTTCAAAACTTCTTTCGATGTGATGTTGATCTTCCTATTATTTCATTAGATTCTGCACCAAAGTTAGGTTATCCTTTGAGAGTTGGAGAACTTGTTGTTGATGCTCAATGTGATCATCCAAAAATTTATCATCCATATTAGCTATTATTTGATCCTTCAAACCATCCAACTTATCCTCCATTTATGCTTTTAAACCATCTATGTTATCTTCGGTTGCTCTTCGTAAGATCAAAATTTATTGCACTTGGTACCGTAATTTTGATATCTCATACTGCAATTCTTCCTCTTCATGCGTCATAGTATATATTTTTGAGGGCTTAATGGGTATGGAATTATTTTTTGGAGGCATTATAGAATCAAATACTGATAAAAATTCTAAAATATGCCCTTGGAATCACTTCAAACTGCTTTTTCAAACAAACGTTATGCAATTTTAAAAACCAAATGCACACCTTTTTCTTTCTTCTGAGGAGCTCGATATTAAAATTGAATTATATCTATCATTGTGGATCCTCAATATCTGAAATTCAGCCATGTAGTAGCCCTCTGAAGATTCTTTCAAATGCCACAGTTTTGATCTGATTTGGATTCTTCAAGGCAAATTTATGTCCAATCTCCCACAATGACCCAATTTTAGACTGGTTCAGTAGAGTGAAATTGTACGACTTCCCACCTGTCATTTTTTCCTCCTTTGGCTCTAAAATTGATAGACTGAAAACTGCAGTCTGTGTGCTTGCAGCCACTTCTTACATCATTCCAATCCGATGCTCAGAGAGAGAGCTATAAAGATTTTCCCACGATCACCTCTTTGAGATGAAATTCAGAAGCCTCAAAAAGACCTAACTTCAACAGATCATATCTCCGAAAATATTGCGAACCAATATCTGAAATTTTGCGAAGATGTTCCTTAGGATTGTGGATTTTCACTCTAAAAATTTCAGCTTCTGAACCTTCGTATAAAAAATTTTATTACGAAAATACCACGATGACCTATTTAGGTTAAATTCAGGAGCCTGCAAAATGACCTAACTTGCATAGATCATATCTCCGAAAATATTGCGAACCAAGCTCTGAAATTTTGCAAAGATATTCCTTAGGATTTTGGCTTTGCACTCTAAAACTTTCAGATTCTGAACCTTCGTAGAAAAAAATTTAGAGCGAAAATTCCACGATGACCTGTTTGGAGCAACGAAACCCTAGAATCTCAAAGCTCTGATACCAAATATTGTGAAACCAGCTCCAAAAAGAGAAGAAAAGAGATATCAACGCCTTAGAAATAAGCCACTTCGAGGGGACAACCTCCAATAAATTACATGAATGAACAATTCTTGGATGATACAAATTACAAAACCTCCTTTCTATATATAGGAGTCCATGGGGTCACAATGTAATCCTGGTGGGGCCACAATGTAATCCTAGCCGACCTAAGAATAATAATGTAAGGACACAATAATAACAATATGGGGGTTATAGGGGTACAAAAATAACAATAATGGGGGCTACAATAACATAATAAGGGACTACACTATTAATATAGGGACTTAACATGACATACAGATCATCATCCGAACATGGGCCTATATCTGTAGGCATGTCTGCATTGGGCAACATTCCAATGATGACGACTTTCTGAATTATATACATGTTATTAAATTGTTTATGTGCTGAATATGGGAATGCCTACCCTCAGCAATTATGATCAAGAGGATATATCATGATGTAAATGTATTGTAAGATTGATGCAAGTTGCCACTCCACTTCATCTCCAACTCATCACAGTGTAAAGCATATCAATCAAAATGTTGTTTTTATCATTCTGACTTCATGCTTTAGGGGGGAATTTTTATAGTTCAATTTGGGCATCATTCCCAATGACCTGGTTAACTGGGCATCATCTCCAAGACCAATGTTAGGGTCTATCATCCCCTAACATTTCAATTGCTATATGCCCTAAGACAAATATCAAGACAGATTAATCAAAGACTTTCATCTGCAAAGGTTTCCAAGGTTTGAAGTTTATTATATAGAATATGGGAGCTTATCAACGCAGCCCCTAAAGGGAATAAGTGCTTTGCATATGCAAGTAGCCCCATGCAAGGCTGCTTTGCAAAGCACTTCCTGAAATCTATTGGTGTGTTGGTCACATTGGGAGCGAAATTCTCATTGTTCTAGAATCTCCACTTGGCCAGTGCCTTCTAGAAGAGTTCACATGTGTCAAAATTTGAATCCATGTGTCCATTTGACATATACAATATTTGGAACATGTCTTGCCTATTATTGGAAAGTCATTGATTGTAAAACTACCTCAACCTCTCTACAAATTGAGCACAGATCTTAGTGTTTAAAAAGGAATAAATTATGTAGAGAAATGTTGGTGTATTTTCATTGAGGAGATTTATCTTAGTGATAGTTTTCTGGAGATATATGCATTGTAATGAGGTTGGAATGATGTTGGAGATGGTGACAACAAATCAGTCACTTGGTTGTAACCTCCCCTTCTATTATCAATACATAATACAACTTACTTTTCCCTATATGCATCTATATTAGCTTTGATTTTCCATATTGCAAGATATTAGTTGATGTATATGGTTTATGCTTTACTGATTTAGAAAACTAACTTGAATAGACATCTGTATTATTGCTATCTTCTGTTCTTTAGTGTTTATTCTTGCAGGAAATATTTTGCACAACCGGCTAGAATTTGAAGCTACAACGAAAGCAACAGAAGGAGTCATTTGGATGCGCTTGGATTCCAAGTAAGCCTATAGTCCATTCTATGTGTTTGCTCTTAGTTAGGAAAATTAGTCATATAGTCTTTAACTCTGTTATTCTAGATTAGCACCTGTCTAGGGAAGTGTGTTTTATCCGTAATTCATAATTCTGTCATAACAGCGTATATTTTAGTCACCGCGCCGCTCTTCTGACACCATATATAGTCAACGGTGCTTTAAAAAATTTCAGGTGCACTGCATATGGTGTGTTTTATGTCATCTGGGGCACTGCTGCTGGTGCGCTACAAACAAACACCACACCGGAACCGGTGCATGACTGCTTTTGTGGCGCACCGATTGGTCTGTTTTTTTTTTCCAAAAAAAATTATATATGTATATTCCTAAATACATTTCTGATTTAATAATTTTTTTTATTTAATATGTCAATGATTCAGAGATAAGAGGAGGGACAACAACAACAACAGGCGGAGTAGTATGACATGCTTCACCAGTGGGAAGCACAAGGGAGGGATAGAGATGTGTACCCTCATCCTATTACAGCAGATACCCAGGGCCTCCTAAGGCAGGTAGGCCTCCTCAAGTTGTATGAGGAGGCTACTTCCCTAAAGGCCCATAGTGTTTTTTTGAGACATATTATCTATAGGTGGAATGCCCACCAATAGGCTTTCCAGGTTGGTCCTGACCAGTGGTACACACCCATTGAGGAGGATATGTATTTCATTACAGGGCTATTGAAGAGAGGGATGTATTTTCCCTCATTCCCAGAGGTTCCAGCTATTTGTGTAGCAGGGTCAGTTAGTTTACTCCCAGAGATACATTGGAGCAGATTTACTGTCTCCTTCAGAGTTTCAGGTAGCTGGAGGTCAGTTACATATTGGTGCATTTGGTAGACGGGATGTGCAGTGCCTCTCACTTCTGATTTCGAGCATTTCGCACAATGCCAGTGACAAGCTATGCATTAGTTTCTCGCTTCTATATTATGTTGATTCTTTAGTACAAGAGCCACGATTTGTCAGGTGGTCTGCCATTTTTTTGCGGCAGTTCTGTATAGCCTTAGATAGATGTCATGCTCATGCACAAGGGAGGGTCAACTTCCCTTTTGCTCCAGATATTTTTTGTTTATTTTTTGAGAGGTTTCCAGAGATGAGGCCTACTTTTGTTCGGCAGCCTCATAGGCCAATGTTGGAGGCTCGGATGCTCATGTGGGGGCAGATGATGCCCAAGAGGGGAGAGACTATGTTTCCAGCTAGTATATCACATGATGCACTAGACTTACAAGCTAGTGTTGACGAGCTGAATCCCTTCATTATGGTCCCCTGTCCTTATGATGGATTGGATTGGCGAGGGTGTGTAAACATCCTCTTCACAAATGATGAGCCGCTGGATGATAGAAGTAATATTACTATTTTATTTATATTTATTCTAACATGTTCGTTAACTTGTTTTTATTAAATTGTGTAATGAAATTGTCTAATTATTGTTGTGTACTTGTATATATTTTACAGACATTGGCTCTTTTGATGGCGAGGGTATGCCCGCACCACTACATGATCCAGGTGTGGATCCTGATGATTATCAGGGCATGGCACATGCTCAGGATCATGATCGAGAGGCCGGTGCAGAGAGACATGCTCCTGCTAGTGCGTTGATACCGCCTTTTGCTAACCACGATCGACCCGAGACTAGATATAGGATGGATTTGGGCGACCAACTCAGTGCATTGATTTTTGAGGTGGGTATCAGGCCCGCTCATTATAAAGACATACAAGTTGATGATAGGCTATTGTAGATGTGGAGAGGCATGCCACGTGACATGTATAGCCTGATGCAACATGTCATAGGAGCTATGATAGTTGTTACGCGACTGAGGAGGACTGTTGCACATTATAAGCGTGCTCGAGCCGCAGCACGTGATGGACAGTCTATGAGCAGCAACGCATCATCTCATGATCTTTCACCTCGCATCGCGCCTGATGAACATGAAGCTCCACTAGCATCTAGCAGTGATCATGGGGATGAGGTTGGACCATCGGCCACGTCCAATCAGTAGCCTGTAGCATCATCCATCAGTACTAGTCATGATCATGAGCAAGCTAGACCATCGACCGTCGAGGCTACAGTACCATTTACTGAGCAGGCCTCCACTAGTACTGCTATTGATGTTGTACTACCATCAACTGATCCATGACTTTTATATTACAATTGTATATTTTTAACATTATTCAGTTATATATATATATATATATATATATATATATATATATATATATATATATATATATATATATATATAGTCCATGTATTTTATGTTCATGTTGCAGTTGTACTTAATTTGCATGTTAGTGATAATCATGATGTGCATATTGTTAGGTCATGTTAGATATGTTCATTTAATGTGCATATTGCAGATAGATGTGTATGTGATAGCATGAGTTATTTGACATGAGATGTATATTTGATGTTTGTGTTGTGATGATGTTAATATATAATGTTAATTTTATGTTTGAATGTGTTTTTTAGTCGAATATTAATTCTAATTTTAATTGTAATTGTATATATGACAAATTGTAAAATTGTAATTGTAATTCTAATTGTATGTAAAATTCTAAAATTGTAATTCTAATTGTATGTAAAATTCTAAAATTGTATTTGTAATTGTAATTTTAACTGTCATAGTATGTAAAATATTTAATGTAAAATTTTAATTTTAATTGTAATATTTAATTTATTGTGAAATGATTTTCATTGTATATATGAAAAACTGTAAAATTGTAATTCTAATTCTAATTGTATGTAAAATTCTAAAATTGTAATTGTAATTGTAATTGTAACTTTACTTGTAATTGTATGTAAAATATTTATTTTAAAATTTTAATTTTTAATTGTAATGTTAATTTATTGTGAAATGATTGTAATTGTAGTTTTAGTGTAATTGTATATATGACAAATTGTAATTGTAATTACGCGTGACATCTTCTTGAAATCAACCCTCCTGGGTGTCCGAGTGTCATAATCGGAGCCCTTTGATCTGTTGTTAGACGATTGAAACGTCTTCCACCCTTGATCCACCGATTGAACTTTCAACTGATTCCTTGATTCAGTTCGGTTAACGGTATTTTTAACTGTCAGTCTGTAACGACCGCACTGGGCAAAGAATCGAGTGTTTACATTCGATGGAACTACTCAACTAGGTTCCAGGCTTCCGATTTCATCCGACAGACGAGGAGCTGATAATCCATTACCTGAAGAACAAGGTCTCCTGTTCTCCTCTCCCTGCTTCAATTATTGCCGAGATTGATCTGTACAAGCATGACCCCTGGGATTTGCCCGGTGAGTATAATGGGTATCTGTTAATTTTATTATGTTGTTGCATTCTGTTAGATACTTTCTCACTGTATGTATATGTGTTGACTGGATTTCAGCGAAGGTTTGTTTTGAGAGAAAGAGTGGTATTTCTTCAGCCCGAGGGAATGGAAATATCCCAACGGGTCGCGGCCAAACAGATCCGCCGGCTCCGGCTACTGGAAAGCCACGGGAACAGAAAAGCCCATTTTTGTCATGTCGGAAACCATGTCGTCAAAGAAAGTGGGCGTAAGTTTTTTTCGAAGGAAGACCGCCGAAGGGCTTCAAGATTAACTGGATCATGCACGAATACCAATTCCCTGAATCCATGCCAACAAAGAAGAACCAATCTCTATATAATTCAAGAAAAACTTAATGGGAATTTAAATATATTTCAAGAAAAACTTAATGGGAATTTAAAGAATTGATCATGGCTTGTGTTTTTTCAGTTGGACGATTGAGTGCTGTGCCGCAAGAAAGCGAGACATTCTAACCCGGTGGTTTCGAACCCACAACTGTAGTCCCCGTCACCTGCTGACGTGCAACAACAATCGATTATGCCCAAATTCAGTTCCGTCTCTGAGTGTCGAGAAATTCTTTGCCCATGAAGTACATGAGTCTCCAGAAATTCTTGGAGGTAGCACCAATTCCTTCATCGCCTTTCCGATACGTGCAACATACATTTTCACACTATTTAAGCAAAACTAATCGATTCATTATTTTTCGCATTCAACAGATATATTGTCTTCGGGTATTCGTTTTCCGTGAAGAAGGGTTTCTGAGTTACTCACTTCAACTTACGGGAATTGCGTGATAGACAGAGAGAACATCAATCTCAAGTTTCATCATCGCAACAATATAAATCTGTGTTACCAGAAACACGAACTCTCCGGAATCAGTAGGTCCCATGGAAAGAAAGGGAGAGATTACATGGTCCCTTTGGAAGCCCACGAAAGCACAGAAAGAGATTTTGGAAGACCTCTTCAAATAAGGCCATTGGAACTTTAGTCTCTCTCGCATAAATGAGATTACCAATATACTGAAGGAACACGGAAAGGTAGAAGCAAAAAATGTGTTTTATTGGTTTCAGAATACTCACGCACGCAGCAAGAGGAAACAGAAAAAGGAGACCATTCAAATGCAGCGGTCTGGATTTGAATCACCGCCTCAGGTTCTGAATAAAAAGAATACTGTGAAAAGTTTGGAGGGTCAAACCAGTTCCTCTCCAACTAAGGGTAAACTATACTTTGTTTTTAAACAGTCTTAAGAGTTTCCATTTTTAGTTGCTTTCTTAACTTGCCGGATTTGAATCACTGCCTCAGGTTCTGAATAAAAAGAATACTGTGAAAAGTTTGGAGGGTCAAACTAGTTCCTCTCCAACTAAGGGTAAACTATACTTTGTTTTTAAACAGTCTTAAGAGTTTCCATTTTTAGTTGCTTTCTTAACTTGCCCGTGTATGTTCAGCTGATTGTATGATCGTGGATTATTCAAAGGATATGGCCAAGTTTTCGTTACAGGTAAATATATTTTGGGCAGTTTATGGGCAGGATATGGGCAGTTTGTTATCTCTTCCTTTCTTGATATGGGCAGTTCGTTATCTCTTCCTTTCTTGACTCTTAAATCTAGGTTTCACATATGTTGTTCACTCTGTGATTCGTTCCCCATGTAATTTATATTATGGTGTAGGGAGGTACAAAGACTTATATTATGGTTTAATATAAGTCCGAGACTTCGTTGACTTATATCAAGTGTAGCACCGATCCTCGATTACTATCGGAAATACAAGGCTCTTTAATTAAGTGTAGAGTGTCTCCTTTCAAAAATTAACACAGAAATAAGACTTGTAAAAGTTTTCAGTCTCTTATTTCTTTCTTCACACAAATATTAAACTTATGGAAATATGCAATAGTTTGATAAAATTTCTTTGTAGTGTTTCACCTTAGCAAGATTAGTTTTGTGACACTTAAGAGAGGATGATTTTTATGCAGTGATATGATATTCTTTATGTATAGGCTTATATTCTATAGACATAGTTTGGGTCACCTGGTTATTGTGTGCTTATGATTATATCTATGGTTGTGTGTATAAGACTAATTTTGGTTAAGTGCATATTATCAATGTTTTCACTTTTGGTATCCTAGTTTTGACATAGCTGATTTGATTTATACATTGTTTATTATGTTAATAAGATTTCAGAATCATGGTTTAATATGTAAATAAGATTTGGTAAATGGTTTTTTTTTCATTAGTATTTGAAATTTACTGATATAATGTCATTGGCACAATCAACGTTTAATTATTAGATTTTTTAAAATTATTTTTCATACATCAGTTAAGATTTGGTAAATGGTTTTTTTTTCATTAGTATTTGAAATTTACTGATATAATGTCATTGGCACAATCAACGTTTAATTATTAGATTTTTTAAAATTATTTTTCATACATCAGTTATTTGACACTGTTATGTACTTAACGACACATTTCTATTCATTTTACATTACTAATATTGACCATATCTACAACATATTTCTATTCATTCCAGATTACTAAAGTACTATAGATATCTTTCTTAGCAACTATAGGATCTCTCTAAGAATCTTACGGCGTTTCCTTTGCAACATTTAATGATGTTGTAATTGTAATTGTATGTAAAATTCTAAAATTGTAATTGTAATTGTAACTTTAACTATAATTGTATGTAAAAAAATTATTGTAAAATTTTAATTGTAATTGTAATATTTAATTTATTGTGAAATGATTGTAATTTTAATGTTAATTGTAATTGCATATATGACAAATTGTAAAATTGTAATTCTAATTCTAATTGTATGTAAAATTCTAAAATTGTAATTGTATTTGTAATTGTAACTTTAACTGTAATTGTATGTAAAATATTTAATGTAAAATTTTAATTGTAATTGTAATATTTAATTTATCGTGAAATGATTGTAATTGTAATTTTAATTGTAATTGTACATATGACAAATTGTAATATTTTAATTGTAATTGTAATTGTAATTGTATGTAAAATTCTAAAATTGTAATTGTAATTTTAATTGTATGTAAAATATTTGTAAAATTGTAATTGTACATGTAATTCTAATTTTAATCCTAATTGTATGTTAAATATTTGTAAAATTTTAATTGTATTACTATGAAATGATTGTAATTGTAAAATTTTAATTGTAAATGTAATTGTATGTAAAATTAAAATTGTAATTGTAATTCTATCGTAATTGTATGTGAAATTGTAAAATTGTAATTATAATTCTAATTATAATTCTAATTCTAATTGTATGTAAAATATTTGTAAAATTTTAATTGTATTAATGTGAAATGATTTTATTAAAATATCTAAACTTGTAAATAATTGTAAAATAATAAATCTAGAATAATATGAATTTTTGTAACATAATAAAGTTTAGAAAATAATGCAAATAAGTTCATGTCATTTAGAATTATCATTATTTTACTATGATCTTACATACAAAAAAAAGAACTTTATACAGTTCGGTGCGTTTATCATCATAACACGCACTAGTGCGTCTTAGTACAAAGACGCACCATAGCTTCACAACTCTTCCGCACCGGCGCGTCATAAAACACCGTGCCAAAACATAAACCTCGATCTTACAAACTGCACCGGTGCGCCTATAAAACCCCGCACACCGAAACAGGGTTATTCTGTAAAGTGCAGTATTGGAGCAGTGCAGGGTCCGAATCGTGGGCAAGAATTGTTTTAAGGAAGGGAAGGATTCTCATTCCCTTAAGGACAACAGAGAAAGATCAATTCACGTTGTTGATCGGGCTGGTAGATCCCATGAAGGGAAAGATTCTCCAGAATGTGTTTAAAAGTAGCTGGGAGTATTGTCTGAGCTTCGGTTGGCTTACATAAACTTTTACTGGCAAAGCTGACGTCACATAAAATCACATCTTCGGCTTTCAATTGAACCTGAATGGCATCTCTAAATTTTCTGAGTTGTGGTCATGTGGATGAAACCAGTAAAAAGTCTACTTGTATTATAAATGGAAATCCAGTGACCATTTCTGTGGGAAGAAAAGCATAGATACCTGCAACTACCATATTTCCACCTGCAAATCGGTTTCCCATTGGAAAAGCTAATGTAATAGCCCATTTTGCAATGTCTTTCCTCTGCTCAACCCTATACTCATTTTCTATGGGAAACCATTGCCTCCACATGTAATAATTGCATCGTCTAGTCGAAAATCAGTCTTCTTCTACTAGAAAATCCAGAATGAAGGACTCGTTATCATTGTTCCCAAAACATTCAAGGTCAGTTTCTTGTAAAAGAGAGAGTGTATAAATTTTGTTAAGATCAATATAGAAAGCACAAAGGAGAAAAGAGGAAATTGGATGCCAAGATGGAGGAGGAACTTACAAATGAGCAAGCAGATCATGGGGCACCTTTTCTTGTTGCAGGTTATGGAAAGGTTCAAGTTTCTTTTTCTGAAAGAAGAAGAGGTGTAGTTTTGAAAAGAAATGGCCCAAATATTTTCACAGCAAAATGTGCATTTCCAACATGTGTAAAAACTAAAATATATCCAACTTCAATAAACTGCTCAAAAACAAAACTTTCCCAACCATTTTTGAAAACTGCTCACGTCTTAGCATAGCACAGGTTGACATGCCACAATTTCCCACTTGGGCCCTATAGTATTTCATCTTCACACGCCCCACATTGCATTCTCTCCACATAATCAGTGGGGACCTCCTGCAATAAACAAAATGCATTGGAAGAATAGTTATTTCCATCAAGAATTTATCCAATTCCAATTCTCAATTCTAATTCTCAAGAATAAACAAAATCATAATTCTCAATTTCTATGGTTGGAGTTCACTAAATGTTGGTGTACACACCTAAAACTAATTTTGGTGCCTTAACCACAAATCGGTGCTATTGTACATATAACCGCACCAGTGCGTTTTAGTTACTGCGCACTGATGCCGATGATACAAATAACGCACCGGTGCGGTGCTATTAAGTGACACACCGGTGATAAATAAATGCAAATAAAAAAAATGAAACTCTATTTTCTTTAAGTGAAAAAAAAAGTGGCAAATTAAAAAATGGCTGGAAAAATATTTTCGAAAATCTAATTTCATAAAATAATTCTTTAAATACTAAACACTTTTCATTATTTCACTATTTTTGCTAAAATTTTCAGCCAGAGATTTGCAGGGGACATACATGGAGCAAGAGAGCACGAGAGCACTGTGGAGCAGCAAAATACATTCGAACAGAAGTATTCAGACAATCAGAAACAAAACCTATGGTGATTCAAACCCCATATCATAGAATTTTAAACCATCTCGTGATTAAATTTGATTCTTTTTTCTGCAGTTTTTTTTACTTTTTTTCTGCAGTTTTATCCATTTTTACCCTAAATCCTTCATTTTTTTTGTTTTTTCCCTTTCTTCTCCCTATCTCTTTGATTTCAAAATTAGGGCTTTTCATTTTAGATTGACATCCAACCCACGGGACGACTTGCACAGTCGGATCCCAATCCATTCGACCATTGCGTGAATTTTTTGAAAAAATGGATTTTTTTTATCGGTGCGCCCTACGTAACCTAGTGCACCACGCAAGTATTGTAATAATTTGAAAACAATTTTTTAAAATCAGTGTGCCATATCTGAAATAGGGCACCGGTGCTCCATGTTACGCGGATAGCATCGTAAGGTCTATTACAATGTTTGTGTGGTGCGTTTATAATACCCCCACGCACCGACAGCGGTGCGTTATTTTTTACCTGAAAAGTTGACAATTTATTTATAAATATATTAATGAATGATATGGTACAGGTTTCAGATTGATAAAGAAATGTTGGCAAGAGATCAAGTAACAAAAATACTAATAACACATCAAGAAAAGCAAAAAAGGCAAGTTCTTTGTAAATTCTTTATAAAAAATACTATTTTTGAACTATATGTAAGTTTAACTAATATGTATTTTTTACTGTGTATCATGCAGAGCCACAAAATGACGAAGGTTGATAAGATTATTTCTTATCTAGGACTAGAAGAGTGTAAGATCTTGATGGAAAATTTTCAAAAGAATGAATCATGTGAATGAAAAAATACTATCGATCCAATATGAGTTTCTTTTTTTAATTATCATTAATAATATACTTAAAATTATTAGGTAACATGTGTCAAAAAATCTATTAATTCACATCTCTTTAATGTTCTACAAGGACCAACAACTCAGAAAAGGAATGTTTTTCTAAGAAAAGAAAAAAAATAAAACATGCAAATGAAAATGAATTGCTCCTTAGCTCATCTAGAGCAGTGATGGAGGTTAACGAAAGGAGGAAAAACTTCTACAAAAGTTTGAGGGATCTAGTGGAACAAATGTATAGAGGTTATTTCCACTTACAATACAAAAATCAATCCAATGATTCCAAGAACCAAATTTTATTTAAACTACAGGAAGAGTTTCCAGAGAATTTGTCAATGAGACATGTCAGACTTTTAATATAAAAAACATACAACAACAAAAAAGAAGAAATTAAAAATTAATATTCCTTTAAATGTTTGTCTAGAATTATTTATAAATATCACTTTTGTTATATTTACTTTTCATATATCAATATAAAAATTAAATATTTTGTTGTCATGTTACATTTTCAGGAAGATTATGAAAATCTCAAAAGATGTACAAGCTGATATCATAAATATGCCAGTAGGAATGTCCAAAAAGGTGTACAAGGAGATGGTAAAAGAAATGGACAAAATTTCATCACATGAGGAGCCATCTCAACAACAACGTGCTTCAAATGTAATATGTAATCATTGAATTTTTCGATCATTAGGTACAATGAATAAACAATTTAGCATTAAATATTAATTTTCAACAATTTTCTTGCAGAAAAGAAAAGAAAATGGAACCCATTCAACACATAAAACAGGACGACAAGGAAGAAAAGGGTTGATATGTAAGTTTGTGAGTAATTGTTGCTTCCTTATAACAACTTAACTAGATTTAATTTTTGTATTTTTTAAGTTTTTTTATAAAAATCATCATTGAATGTCTTCAAACAAGTGCTAACATACAAAGAAGAACCATCAGACGAATTGATTGAAATTGGGTTAAATATGGGTTGTGAGTATATGTTGGCATATCGTAAATTAATTGTGGAATTTGTAAGCATATATCGATCTTGTTTTACTTAGCTCCGTCTATAATTAATAGAACAAAAAATATTTTATATTAAATATATGATTTGTTATGGGGTATAAAACTTGCAGGAAACAAAGTATGGAACTATGCCAACAGATGAAATTTTGAAAGATGGCATGGTACATGGTTTTGAAAGAATGTGTATAGTTTATGAGTCAATTGCTGCTATGGTACATCATTTTTATTTTCGATTTACATTGATGTATATTATTTAATATTGCAATTTTCATTATTCTCACCGATGTATATACACTCATTTCAGTTTATTTTTATGTTTGTAGATGGAAGGTGAAGAAGAAGAAAACAATCAACACCGTCAACAAAACATTCCTGAAAATAACCAAGGTCATGGAAGTAGCTCTAGCAGTGACAGCAGTTCAAGCGAAGAATGATGATCACTATGTTTGGATATCAAAGCAAGGCGTTGTGTTTTTTCAAATATGTCTATCAAATCAGACATTTTGTTTAATGTAATGGACATAGTGTCCCAATTTAAAGACAAATGGATACCAATAATTGTCCCATTTTGTATGATAAAGACTGTCTTTTATATATATATATATATATATATATATATATATATATGATAAAATATGTTTTAATTTATTCTATTGTGTTCTCCATTGTCGCTATTGCGTTCTCCATTGTCGTTCTCAAATGCACTCATAAAAATTTAATTCATATGAATATTGTTATAAGATATATATGTGTTGACTTTTGATGAATAATGAATTTTGAAAAACCACAATAATTATGATATGCTATAACAAAATAATCCAAACATCAAATTCAAATGCATTAATAAAAATTTAATTGATATGAATATTGTTATAAGATGTGTCGACTTTTAATGAACAATGAATTTAAAACAATCACAATAATTGCACTGTCATAGGTCGATGCTTCTAAAAAATACAAAATGAAAATCGGTGTGTGTCAGTTATTGTACACCGATGCATTTGTATTCTAAAGTGCACCGGTGCATTTCTATGACCTATGGGCACCGCACAAATACAAAACCAATTAAAAATATCGATGTGTTTGTTCTGTACGATGCACCGGTGCGTTTATGTGTCTATACGCACTAGTGTTTTTTTACGATCTATGGGCACCGCACGAATACCGATACAAATTATAAATTTCAGTGCATTTGTGCAAAACTGCGCACCAGGATGGTTATGTGTCTATAAGCATCGGTGCATTTGTACGACCTATGGGCACTGCACGAATACCGATACCAATTATAAATCTCGGTGTATTTGTGTGATAGTGTGCATCGATGCGTTTCTATAATTCTACGCACCGGTGCATTGATACGACCTATGGGCATCGCACAAATCCCAAGACCAATTAGAATGGCCCCATGCATTGTATCACCAACACTACACCCGGTGCAGTTTTGATACCTTAACGGCCCGATGCATTCTCCTTTGACTGCCCCAGGGCACTTTCTACATGTACGCACTGGTGTGTTAAACCCAGAGTAGCGCACTGATGAAAAAAACATCCGTATAGCCTCCGGCCGCCCATTTTTTTTTAGTTGTGTTGAATTTCCGTTAAAAGCTCCGCCAAAACCTTCGTAACCATAAACGGATGTTGTAGAATTTTTTTTTTTGACAATTTTGGCCAATTTTATAACACTAAAAACCTCCTTTATAACCTCCGCTAGAGGGTCTTTTCCTTATAGTGTGAGGATACCAAAGAATCATGGGTTGCACTAGATGGAGAGAAGACATCATAATTCGATATTGAGAAATTTCCCTCATGGTTACCATTAGATCCTCCATGTATTCAAGAGAATAATCAACAAAAAGAGGAATATTTGAATGTCAGGGTAGAATAGGACACATAAATAAATCCAAATGTGCAAGTGGATCAAGGGCATCACAACTATATTGAAATATGGTTCTATACAATCATTAATTTTGAGCATCACTCTCTTCTTTAATAGTGCTTGATATCATCAAATGCAAAGAACTTGGTCTCTAATATTTAGGTACATGCCAAAGCATGTATTTTGAGCCTAAGCATGATTTTATCTATCATATTGATGTGCACATGGCTACATTGGAAGTATTCCTACACTTCAAAGATTTTTTGTTCTTTTCAAGTAGAGTAGGATAGAAAAAAGAAATAAAATTTTGAAAAAGAGGAAAAGAATAAAATCTCAGCTGAAAACCTCTTTTGAGGTGCCTAAGATTGGCTCATTGATTGAAAACCTCCATGAGGCAGTCAATGGGTTGGAAAAAAAAGAGAAAATAAATAAGATCCTAGGTAAAAATCTCTTATGAGACGCCTAGACAGACATACTAGTTGAAAACCTCATTGAGGCAACTAGTAGGCCTAAAGAAAAAAAAGAAACAAAAAATGAAAAAAAGAAAAGAAAAACAAAAGATGAAATAAAAAAGATTTATTTTTCTAGTTGGATATATGTGTTTGCATGCAGATACTCCTCCACCTGCATAAGGAAAATAAACAAGTTAGCACCACAAAAAGAGAAAAAGAAAGAAATGAGCAATGATACAAGAAAAAAGTAAAAAAAAATAAACCTTGGGCTTCTTACCTTTTGTGAAAACTGCTCAAGAAGGACCAAGGACATGCCAATCCATCACCCTCATCCATTTCCAATGTATGGCCATCATTCCCAAGCCTTTCCTATTCATTTTAATCATTGTCCTAAAATGCTTTAGGAAGGTTATGTTTTGCTATAGGAGGCCAAAATATATAGGGCAACAAATTGTTTTCACCATATCTCAAAAACCATGCATTAATTTTCTAAAATATTTCATGGAGAGATGTATAAGGATTATGGTAACATGTTCAAGGAATTTCAGCAAATTCCAGTGCACACTTTTCTAGAAATTGACCTCCATCACCTACAACCATTTTTATTTTTTCTATATATTCATGCATCCATTGGCCAAGATGTTTTATGGGGAGGTGCATAAGGATGATGGAAACATTATAAAAAAAAAATAAGGTCAATATAATCTACCATTTGATAGATATGGATAAAATATTCAGCTACAGGAGTGTTCTAGAATTGCTATAAGAGTGACCAAAATTGTTATAGGAATTTGTTGAGCTTGAGAAAGGGAGACAAATTTGAATGTTTTCATCTACGAACAAGATAAGGGGTTCATTTTAGCCTCATAATTAATTTTCCACACCACTTGACCTCTTCTCCACTCTCATTTCCACTTTTGTGCATAAAAACCACCACTTTTCACCCCTTCTTCCATCTCTTCTACCACAAAAGATACTCTGACCATTGTCAACTTGTTACTCATGAATTATTAGTATTTTTAGAGGCATAACTTGAAATAAATTGTGATCTTTGCAGGTTCTATGTGATTGCTACAGGAAGACACACAGTCTTGTAGCAGTTTGCACATCCACTGCCAAACCATAGCTAAGGCACCAAATCCAAAATTCACCCACCATGGAACATTGGACGCTTCAAAACCATGATCTTGAGCAGCTATAGGACCTCCTGTAGGATTCTACAAGATCATCATTAGAGTAGAAGAAGCTTGCATGTATCAAATCAAATACAGGGATTTCTAAAGCAGTAAAGCCTTGAAGCAGAAGCCATGGATACATGCTCCAAAGTGTATTTTATTACCCAAAAAATAACAACATCTGATCCAAATAAGAGAACCTGAATCTAGAAGGACTTGCATCATCGAAGTTTCAGCCAACATAAAGCATAAAAACTTTCTTATATTTTTTCATATTTCAAGAAGAAAGGGAGACAAATAAACGACCTCTTAGAAGATCCTCGAAAACAACCTCACCCATGTAAAAATATTCCATGCAACCAAAGGATCAACAAATTATCAAGAAACCAATAGGTAGGCATAGGTATGCACTATCCTTCACCTATCCTCTTGAGTGTATTATGTGCTATCCTCCACAATATCCCAAGGCTGAAAGGAGATCGACAGAGGTAACCTCAAACCAAGATTTTAGTTTGGTAGCTAGCCCTACCAAACCAGAGAGGGCTTTCTCTATGAAAATCATAGCCAAGGATTTGACTGGTACAAGAATGGATTTTAGGCTAGATAATTCAGCTCTAGGGTTTGAAAATTTTTAGGTTTTTTTACTGGATTAGGAGTGAAAATCAGGGAACTAGGTCCAAACATCAAAGGTTTCAGTTGTAAGAAATATAGAGGAGAAGGGTATTCATGATTTTGTGATAGCTTAAGAATTGGTCGATATAGTGTAGGGTTTGAATGAGAAATAAGATCAAAATGAGCATGTATACCATGAATTTATTTCTCAAGAAGATAAAACACACAAACATGAAATTCCTAATAAAACAGAGCCTAATCAAAAGAATCTTATTTAAAACCTCTTAGGAAAATCACTGAAGAGTAAAGATATGGTAAGGACACTAATTTATTATTCATATAAATCTATAACAAAGAGAAAAAATTATCACAAAATCACAACACAAGAATTCTTGAATAATAGCTAAAACTATCCTTTGATTTCGTGTAAAAAGTGATGAAGTACAAGCTACAAGACTTCCACTCTCTAATGTCCAACCTTTAGATTGACTAGAAACCACATAGATATAGACTAAAAACAAATTCTCCTCTCTTAGGGGTCGAATCACTCAGTTTAGGAACAATTCACATGAATTTCTCAACAAAAACCTAATGACTAGGAGGTTAAACAAACTCTCCTCAAATAGACTTTAAGTGACCTACTCCTCATTAGTGAGGTCAAAAATTACACCAAAATGACTTTAACAATTCCATTACCCCTATATTACATCACATCAACTTTAAAGTAGAGGAATTACATCATAAAACTAATTTTTGACAGAAGAAAACTCTAAATTTTCACTAACAAGCAAAAGCGTAGTGCCACCAGACAAAAGTGTAGTGCCAATCTTGGAGGCGAATTTTGAAGGCCTTCCACTGCTCCAAATCTAGCTCTGAAGGATCCAATGGAAAGTTGAGGATGTATATTTTTCTTTAGACACCTCAAGAAAGTAAAATTTACACACCAAGATAGATAAAAATTCATTCTCCCAAAACTACTCCCAAAAGTGCATCGCCTAGTCCAGAAAGGTGGCTGAAATTGTCTTTTTGACCCGTTTTTGGGAATTTTATTTCAACCAGTTTGCTGACAAGGCACCCAAAATGAATATATTTCATGTAAGAGTGATTATATATCCATAAATGCAATTTTTTTGGCATTTTAAGGTCAGAGGAAAAAGTGCAGCGCCAAGGCGTTGCACTTTTGGCTGTACTAAGATTTCTAAATTAGGCCAAAAGTCACAAAAAACCAAAATTTCACAAATTTTCTTCAAAACTTGCCCAAAATTGTCCCATGAGGCTAGGTGATGATGTTTCATGCAATTAGGGATGCCTCTGAAAGAAATTCAATCATATCTTTCTCCTTTTTCCTCATTAGGGTTTACTTGAGCTTCTTCTTCACTTGCTTGATTCTGACCTGGGAGACTTTGTTCCTTGTATAATAATGCATGCACATGTGTCTATTTAAGTTTTTGTACCTATTTTCCCTCTTGAGAAGCTTCTCCAAGTGGCAATTCACCCTATCAAGTCAATATTCTCTATCTTTCTCAATTTCTTCCAAAATGAGTTCATTAACAATCATTTGGCCTTTTGGTGGAGATGGTTCTTTTTTATGCTCAAGTGCCCTATTGAGACTTATATTTCTTGGTGTCTTTGCTTTCACCTACACTTATAGATCCTATAAATCATCAACCCCAACAACTACCTTACCTTTGGCATCATCATTTCTCAAATATTCTTTGGGCTTGTTTAAGAGCAACTGATTTACTTTTAGCTGCATGTTCTCCTGTTGCAAGAATGAAACCAAGAAATTTTCCTTTGACAAACTGTATTTGAGCTCTCTAATATTAGCCTCCTTCTCCATGATAATCTGCTCCGATGCTTTGTCCTTTTCATGCTCCAAATCTTCCATATCAGTGTCAAGATGTAATTTTTCCTCATCCTACAATGGTGCCTCATGATGTGACGATGTTTCTTTCTCACCTGATGTAGGCTTGTCCCTTTCAATAATGTCTGGAGAAAACACAAGCCTCTTTTCTCTAAAATATGTTTGAGTCACCTCTGCCCTAGGAGTTCTTTTAGTAGGTTTTATTGCGTAAGCCGCCTCTTAATGTGCTAGTGAAGTCAAATGTGTAGATTGACTGCTTGGCTGAGATGGAGAAGGCATAACAAAGGTTGAATACATACATCCATCCCAATACAAATTGATCTTTTTGAGTTGATGGGAAACTGATATTTTCACCAAGCCATGATGAAACAAACTATCATGATGATCTTATCCTAATCTAATTACCTTCTCTGACATCTTTACCATGCTTCTATAAAGTTAATGAGGCAAGTTGGGAGATTTTACATCGGTGAAATGCATCAAGAGCCTCACATGATACTGATATAATCTCGAGTGCATGCCCTCACATGTGAATTATTTCATAATTAATTTCATGAGAGGGGCATATTTTTCAAGCAAGAATCCAAATGGAAAGATGTGTTTCGGGGCAACTTTGTATGCAGGTCTCAAATGCATCTTATAGTTTTCAATGTCTAGGTCTCTACCCTTGAACCAATTTTCTCCAATGTTTGAAAGCCCTGTAGCTATGGAAATGGTCTCCGTTGAAAGTTTTAACAGAAACCCTGCAATGGTCACCTTATCCTTCCTCAAACTAGTGGAAAAAGTGTTGGTAAGTTTATCATTGAAACCTAGTTCCTCAACCTTTTGGCAAAAGGAAAGGCATCCTGCATCCTGGAATAATTTCTGGAGGAAGGGTGAAGACATTACCTCATGTGCTCAAGTGGGCTCATACTTTCTGATATGAACTCCCTTGTGCCTCTTCTACTCAGTTGTCTCTAATTCCATAACAAACCCTAGCTCAGTGGGAGGGGAAATTAGGGTTTGGTGTAGGGAAAAACAAGGGATTTGGGCAGTTTTTAGAAACAAAGGGAGATGAAGGGGTTAGGGGTCTCTTGAATTCTTGGGAAAATTTAGGCTAGTATGGAGAGGTGTTAGGGAGTGGGAGAAAGTGTAATTTGATGGAATGAGTGAGGGGAAGGGGTCCAAAAGGGGAAAAAATAGTCCTAGCCTAGGAAAGTGTAGTCTAGGCTAGGGTTTGTGGGAAAATAGTGAAAATGAGGGATAGGGGTGAGGGAAAATGTCTATGAAGGTATATGAAAGGTGGGGGAAGGTTTCTAAGCTTTAAACTTAGGGTTTTTCGCAACAATTTTTCAATGAGATGTTGTGTAACCAGCTCCAAAAATAGAAGAAAAGAGATAGCAACGCCTTAGAAATAAGCCACTTCGAGGAGGCAACCTCCAATACATTACATAAATGAACAATTCTTGGATGATACAATTTACAAAACCTCCTTTCTATATATAGGAGTCCATGTGGCCATAACGTAATCCTAGTGGGCCACAATGTAATCCTAGCCGACCTAACAATAATAATTTAAGGGCACAATAATAACAAAATGGGGGTTACAAGGGTACAATAATAACAATAAGGGGGTTACACTAACAATAATAAGGGACTATACTAGTGATATAGGGACCTAACATGCCCCTCTCCTTCAAAAAGTGTTGTCCTCAACGCTTGAGTAGCTCTGGGTGCTTCTGTATAAAATTCTCATCCTCCCATGTAGAATCTTCAGTGGGTAAGTTCTTCCACTTGATGAGATACTCTGAAATTTATCGATTCCGTAGTTGTCGAGTTCTTGTTTCCGTGACCACTTCAGGTTCCAATATGATTTTTCCTTCCTCATCAAGTTCTGGAAATATTGTTTGAACTGGAATATTTTCACCTACAACCTTCTTTAAGCATGAAACATGGAAAACTGGATGCACTCGTGAAGAAGCAGGAAGCTCCAATTTGTATGCCATAGTACCAATCTTTTGCAACACCTTGTAAGGACCATAGTACTTTGGCGATAGTTTATTATCCTTCTTAGCTTGCTTGAGGGACATTTGTTTGTATGGTTGTAGCCGTAAAAATACCCAATCTCCTACATCAAAACTTCTCTCGCTGCGATGTTGATCTGCCTGTTGTTTCATTCGATTTTGTGCCAAATTCGGGTTATCCTTTAAGAGTTGGAGAACTTCTTGCTGATGCTCGATGTGATATTCCACTGCTTGAACCTTCGAATTTTCCCTTAAAGATGATGTGATCGATGGTGGATGATATCCATAAAGTACCATAAATGGGGTCATTTTTGCTGCAGTATGGAAGGAAGTGTTATACCACCATTCAACGAGAGGTAACCACTTGACCCATTGTGTTTGTTTATCGGATACAAAACAACGAAGATATCCTTCCAAACATTTATTTACTATCTCAGTTTGACCATCGGATTGAGGATGATAAGATGAGCTATGAGCTAATTGAGTACCCAAACAAGAAAATAACTCTGTCCAAAAATTTCCAGTAAAAATGGGATCTTTGTCGCTCACAATAACCCTTGGGTTTCCATGTAGCTTTTGAATTGTGTCCATAAATGTAGTAGCAATTGTACTTGCTTTAAATGGATGAGATAGTGCACAAAAGTGTGCATACTTGGTAAGTCTATCAACTACCACCATGATGACACTCTTTCCTTCGGACTTAGGTAAACCTGTGATAAAATCCATTGAAATCTCATCCCAACGTTGACTTGGAATGGATAAAGGTTGTAGAAGTCCTGGGGTCTTAATTGTTTCCACTTTATTCTGCTGGCAAACCAAACATTCCGCCACAAACTTTCGAATATCGGATTTAAGGCCATCCCAAAAAAATTCTTTCTTCACCCTGTGGTAAGTTTTTAAAAATCCTGAGTGTCCTCCTAAAGGAGAAGTGTGCAATTCCAGAAGAATCTTTTGTTTTCGTTGGGAATTCTTGCAAAGATATAAGCGATCTTTGTACCATAAGGAATCATTTTTCCAACTAAATGTATCAGATGTACTAGGATCTTGCTGCAACTTTTGAATGAGTGTCCATACATCTTTTTCCTTCTTCCATTCCTCTCTTGCTTTGGTTATCCAATCTGGTTGGATAATAGAAATGGCACAAAGCAATGCTTCCACCTCTTCATTCTTTCTTGAGAGTGCATCCGCAACAACATTAAGCTTTCCTTTTTTGTAGATTATTTCAAAGTCATAACCCAACATCTTTGTGACCCATTTTTGCTACTCTTTTGAAGATAGTCTTTGTTCCAAAAAGTGTTTAAGACTATCATGATCAGTTTTTACCTTGAAGTGTCTTCCCATTAGGTAAGTTCTCCATTTTTTTAGTGCATGCAATATTGTTAACATTTCCTTCTCATAAATGGGTTTCTATAAATACTTTCTTTTGATTGGACGACTTTCAAAAGCAATGGGTCTTCCTTCCTGCATTAAAACAGCACCAATTCCATTTCCTAAGGCATCACATTCCACAATAAAGGTTTTTGTGAAGTCTGGCGTAGCTAAGACCGGTGCTAGGCACATTGCCTCTTTAAGATGTTCAAACGCCTTAGTTGCTTCAGGAATCCATGAAAATGCATCTTTCTTCAATAATGTTGTTAGAGGTGCTGCTATTCTCCCATAATTATTAACAAACTTGCGATAATACCCTGTTAACCCGAGAAATCCTCGCAACCGCTTTATGGTTGTGGGAACTTTCCATTCCTTAATGGCTTTAATTTTTTTAGGGTATACTTTAACACCCTCGTGAGATACAATATGACCCAAATATTCCACCTCTTGTACTCCAAAGAAACATTTGGATTTTTTTGCATATAATTGTTTCTCCTACAATAGTTTGAGCACCCTGTCAATATGTTCAACATGATCCTTCCAAGACCTGTTGTAGATTAGTATATCATCAAAAAATACTAGCACAAATTTTCTAAGGAAGGGTTTGAAATGGAATTCATCAACCCTTGAAATGTAGAAGGTGCATTGGTAAGGCCAAAAGGCATGACCAAAAATTCATAATGACCCTCATGAGTTCGAAATGCTGTTTTTGGAATATCTTCAGTCTTCATTCTAATTTGATGATATCCCGAACGAAGATCCAACTTGGTAAAATAAATTGCTCCATGTAATTCATCCAATAATTCATCAATCACAGGAATGGGAAATTTATCTTTAATGGTGAGCTTATCGAGCTCCCTATAATCCGGACACATTCGCCATGATCCATCCTTCTTGTGTACCAATACTACAAGAGCAGAGAAAGAACTTTGACTAGGTTGAATTATACCTGCCTCTAACATTTTTGCAATCATACGTTCAATTTCACTCTTTTGGACATAAGGATATCTATAAGGCCTGATGTTTGGAGGAACACTTCCTGGAATCAAATGAATAGCATGATCATGATCATGAATAGGTGGGAGTCCTTTGGGAGTTTCAAACACCTTGGAATGATTGTCCAAGACTTGTTGGAGATCTGCAGAAATAGATGATTTTGATGTTGGAACTTCTAGTGAGCGTAATTGTGCAATTACGCCTCGCTGTTCTTTCTTTAGAAGCTTTGTCATGACATTAGAGCTTATTATCCTTCCTGGCTTCCCCACAATACCCCGTAATTCAACTTCCTTTCCTTTTGAAAAAAATTTCAAGAAAAGTTCTTGAAAATTAAAAGCTACCGTCCCCAAAGATTGTAACCATTGTACTCCTAGTACAACATCAGCACCTCCCATAGGAATGGAAAACATTGGACTAGTCAACACATATTCCCCCATGGTTAGCTTGATGTTATGGCATTTTCCAGAGCAATTTATAGTTCCTCCATTTGCAACCATCACTTGACATTCTGGTGCTGGGTATAGGAAATAATTTAATTCCTTGGCTACCTTACAATGAATAAAATTATGGGTGCTACCTGAATCAATCAACACTATTACCTTTCTCTTCTTGATTTTTCCTTGTATCTTGAGAGTTTGAGGAGTGGTAATTCCTGCCAGTGCATTACACGATATGGTCGGATTCATTTCTTCCTCTTCTAGGGTTGGTTCCTGGTGTATATCCTCTTCTTGTTCATTTTCTTCTTCCTCTTCACAATCTATGTAAAATAATTTCTTCTCAAGACACTTATGACCTTTAGTGTATTTGCTATCACAACTATAGCAAAGCCCTTTTTCTCTTTTTTCTTCCAATTTTTGTGGTGTCAACCTTGTAGGTTGTGGAAATCTAGATGTAGCAACACTTCCTTCTTTATAGAATTGAGTGGTAGGCTTCCTTGTCACCATTATTTTACATTCAACTTTTCTTGCCAACCTGAATGCCTTCTCCAATGAATCCGGCTCCAAAAAACGAACTTCATGTTGCATGTTATCCTTTAGAGTTCCTATGAAGAGATCGATCCTGTGTTCCTCTGGAATATCAGTTACCCTTATATTCAATTTTTGGAAGTCCTCAATGTGCTGCCGCACTAAACCCTTTTGTTTGAGATTTATCAATTCGCTAAAGAAGGTGTTGCTCTTTGTATCCTCATAATGTGCTATCATTTCCTTCGTAAAAATTGACCAAGTGACAATTTTTTTACGGGAGCAAAGCCATCGATACCATACAAATGTATTTTGTTCTAAATGTAAAGTTGCAATGCGTACCTTTGTGTGTTTTGCACGTTATGGAGATCAAAATATTGCTCCATCTGTAGTATCCATGTTACAGGATCCTTTCCATCAAACTTCCTCATATCCATTTTTGGAATATGGTGGTTCTTCCCGCCAACATTAGAGTTTATGAAATCATGATTAACATTTATTTTGTTCTCCTCATGAGGTTCTTCTACTATCTTTTCACCATTAGGAAACATTTCTTGTATCAACTTTGTCAAACCTTCTATGTCTACTTTTAGATCATTCTTCATGTTTTCCATGTTGTCTTTCATGTCATCCATCTTAGCTTCCATGCCATCCATCTTAGCTTCCACACCAGCTTCCATGCCATCCATCTTAGCTTCCATGCCTTTCTTCAAACTATCCATCTTCGCTTCCATGCCTTTCTTCAAAACTTCCTTTTCATTTTTTGTTGCTCTTTGCGAGAGTGAAATTTGTTGCACTTGCTCTTGTAATTTTGATAGATCATGTTGCAATTCTTCATCTTCATGAGTCATAGTAGAGCCTTCTGAAGGCTTAATGGGTGTTGAATTATTTTTACGGGGCATCTTCTAGAACCCAATACTGATATCTATTCTACAATACGCCCTTGGAATCAATTCAAATTGATTTTTCAAACAAGACTTATGTAATTCGGAAAAACATACACATCTTTTTCTTTCTTTTGAGGAGCTCGATATTGAAATTGTATTATCTCTGTGATTGTGGCTCTTCAATATCTGAAATTAAGCACTGAAGTAGCCCTCTGAATTCTCTTTTTAATGCCATAGGTTTGACCTGAATTGGATTCTCCAAGACAAAGTTATGTCCAATCTCCCACAATGACCTAATTATGGACTAGTTCAATAGAGCGAACTTGTACGACTTGCCACGTGTCACTGTTTCATCCTTCGCCTTTAAAATTGATAGTCAAGAAACTACAGTCCGTGTACTTGTGACTACTTTTTACGGCACTCCAATCCAATGCTCAAAGAGAGAGTTATTGAACTTTTCCCACGATCACCTCTTTGAGATGAAATTCTGGAGCCTGAAAAAGCACTACATTCCACAGATCATATCTCCAAAAATATTGCGAACCAAGCTCTGAAATTTTGCGATGATTTTCCACAGGATTTCAGCTTCACACCCTAAAAATTTCATATTCTGAACCTTCGTAGAAAAAAATTTATAGTGCAAATGCCACGATGACATGTTTAGGAGCCGGAAAAAATACCTAACTTCCACAGATCATATCTCTGAAAATATTTCGAACCAAGCTCTGAAATTTTTAGAAGATCTTCCTCGGGATGTTCTCTTCACACCCTAAAACTTTCAGCTTCTAAAACTTCGTAGAAAAAAATTTATAGCGAAAATGCCACGATGACCTGTTTGGAGCAGCGAAAACCTAGAATCCAAACCTCTGATACCAAATGTTGTGTAACCAGCTCCAAAAATAGAAGAAAAGAGATAGAAACACCTTAGAAATAAGCCACTTCGAAGGGGCAACCTCCAATACATTACATAAATGAACAATTCTTGGATGATACAATTTACAAAACCTCCTTTCTATATATAGGAGTCCATGTGGCCATAATGTAATCCTAGTGGGCCACAATGTAATCCTAGCCGACCTAACAATAATAATTTAAGGGCACAATAATAACAAAATGGGGGTTACAAGGGTACAATAATAACAATAAGGGGGTTATACTAATAAAAATAAGGGACTATACTAGTAATATAGGGACCTAACATGAGATCATAAAACCAAGAAAATGAAACCAAAACCCTAGAAGAGGGAATTGATCTTTCCAAGCATGAAATAAATTTAAAAGAGGTAGTTTTAGGGACCCACTTACTTGTATATAATACACTGGAACCTGCTTGTTGATGTAGAAACCACTAGAGTGATTTTTTTGCCTCCTATGTGGAAAGAGCAACACCTTAGGCAAAAGTGCAGCAAAAGCGCAATACATCAATGATTTTGTCACTTTGGTGGCATGAATGGCTACTCTGAGGGTAAGAATGAATTTTTTGATGGAGTGATGTCTTCTTGAAGTTGAAATGAGAAAATGGGAAGCTCCCTTGGTCGTTAAATAACTTGGAAATTGATTTTCTTCTTTGGTGGTTAAGTGGCCCCACCAAGTCCTTTCACTTTTTGATTTGGTACTGCAAATTTTAGAACCTATTGAGACATATTACATCATGATTAAAATAAAATTACACTTTGTACCCTTCATCGAAGATTTTTCACTATTTATATTTAATGGTGAAATAACTTATTTTTATGATTTTTACCCTATGCCCTAATGATGACACTACATGAAATGATGAGTGGAATGAAGACCATGGTAATGTAACAAAGATGGTGATGAATACATTTCAGTGATGACTCCTCAAAATGAGTGATGGCATGACTAAAACATGAACTGAAAGGAGCATTAAAACACATAGACACACTAACCAGTGACCAAATTTTTATTTGAAAACCTATTGAAACCATAAAAAATTGCAATAGGACCCTATCAAAAACCTTATAAGAGCATATTTGATCACTTGTGACTAGAAGGACTGGTAGACACTAACATTGGCTCCAGCTGGGGATGACAGCTCCTTGGAGGTGTCAAGAACACTATAGACCAAGTAGTTGTTAGGTATGTGTTATATTCTTTCCACGATTAGCGGTTGTACTAGACCGGACATTTCACATGCAGTGGGAGTATTGAGCAGGACTATGTCAAAACCAGGGAAGGGGCATTGGACAATAGTGGAGCGGGTTTTCAGATATTTGTGTGGCATTAGTGATTATGGTTTGTGCTACCAGGGAAGACCAGGATTGGATAGAGTTTTGGACATCCGTGGTTTTATTGATGAAGGATGGGCTGGATATCTGGACCAAAGAAGATCTACAAGTGGGTATTTGTTTAGCCTATTTGGAGGTGCAGTCAGTTGGATGAGTAAAATACAGTCTGTAGTGGCTTTTTCAACTATAGAGGCAGAATACATGGTAGCCACTCATGCAAGCAAGGAATCAGTTTGGTTGCAGAGATTATGTTCAAGTATGGGGTTGGTGCAGCAAGCTATAAGGATAGAATGTGATAGCAAAAGTGAAATTTGCTTGGCTAAGAACCCTCCTTATCATTCAAAGAAAAAGCACATCGATGTTCAATATCACTTTGTGAGAGATATGGTTGAGGATAAAAGGGTGTTGTTGGTAAAGGTAGACACTTTAAAGAATGTTGCAGATGCATTGACGAAGTCTGTGAGCACTCATAAGTTCTCTTGGTGTAGAGAAACAATGGGTGTTACAGAGGTGGACTAATTACTAAGCTCTCTTATGGTCCCCTGCGGAAAGAAAACAACAAGTGGGAGAATGTTTGGTATATGTTATATTCTTTCCACGATTAGTCGCACGGGGGGGCGACAGTCTTCCTTGTATGTTGCGCCAAGTGCTACAGGGAGATCACAGGGGGGGTGGCAGCCCCCCTATTCAGGGTCCGAGGCAGCACCTCGGGAAAAAAAATTTGGACTTTTTTCAGTGGAGGGACCCACCCATGTTTTCGTGCATGGGTTTGCACATGGTTTTGGGGCATGATGGTTTTCGGCCCCTGGTATTTTGTAGATCCGTTCAAGGGAACTATGGTTATGTTCTAATCTAGGCATAATGGATTTTGGTTTATGAATGCTTCAGCATGTATATATATGTGTTGTAACACTAAAAGGAATATAATGAAAAATCAAGCTATTAGTCCTGATTTGGGATCTAGGGGAAAATCTCTGCGTATATCTGTTTTATGTTTTATGCTCTCGCTATTGTTTATTTTATGTTTTTAAGATTCATTTGTAGATAATTTATGTACAGGGTTAAAACCTACAGTAGCCTTATCCATTGGGCATGGAGTCAAAAAAAAGATACCAAACTTAATACTGAGAAATAAATGACAAACTGAACTAACTTTGACTTGAGAAAAAACTTAATGAACTTACAAACCAGCATCCAATCAAAGAAGCCTTATGGCCTTCACCTTGGGCTTCAAGTTTCCATGACTAACTCCTTCACACTTCGACATAAAAGTGAAATGATATGTACAATGATGATGAGAAACTTTAGAAATTTTATCAAAATATGTAGTGCTTGAGGAGCCTACCATTGACTGGTCCTCCTACATAGTCTTGTCCATCCATTTCCTCCAACAAGTATGCATTCTTCCCTCTAGAAGCTGAAATTCGATATGGTCCCTTCCATAAGTTTTCAAACCTACCGTTCTTTCCTTTTTCTTCATTTTGAGCATCCCAATGGAGAACTAAATCTCCCATATCGAAATCCTCCGCTTTTGTTTTCCTATCATACAATTTTTTTATCCTTTCTTGTAGCTTAGAATTTTTTTCAAACACTTCCTCCCTGGTTTGCTGCAAATGAATCATTTGGTTTATCCGTTGTTCAACATCATTCGGTTCGCTACCAAATTCCTCCAAAATATTCATGACCGGAACAACAAGAGAAGTAGGAAAGACTGTATCAACTCCATACACTAACTCCAAAGGCGACATGCCTATGGACTTCTTATTACTTACTATGTCTTCCCACAAAGCATTGATGAGTTTCTTGTGCCAATTTTTCTTATTTACCTCCAAAATATTTTTTATATTGTTGACCAAAGACTTATTCGAAGACTCGACCACTCCATTGCCTTGTGGATAGTATGAAGTTGAATGTCCCAATTTGATGTTGTACTTCGCACAAAATTACACCATATGTTTGGACTTAAATGCAGTGTCTTTATCCGTGATTATCTTCTACGTACAACAAAATCTAGACAAGATATTAGATTCCATGAATTGAATGATTACCAAATCGATAGCTTTCCTGATTGGGATTTCCTCGATCCACTTTGTAAAATAATATGTAGCTGTCAAAATCCACTTGTGTTGGGAGAAATATGAAGGATGAATCTCGCCTATGAAATCGAGACCCCATTACTAAAATGGTGCCTGAACTGAAATGGGTTGCAAAGGCAACGAGAGAAACTTCCTCTTCCCTTGAAAAATCGACATTCATGATAGCTTATCATGGTCTTGTATACATCAGAAAAAAGAGTGTGTCAATAAAAACCAGCCCTCAAAACTTTATTCATTGTAGTCTTCCATAATAAATGACCGCCACAATCACCCTTGTGAAAGCCATTCATCACCTCCTTCACTTCTCTTTCAACAAGACAATTCAACAAGATGCCTCTCGGGTCTTTTCAAATCAAAACCCTGTCTAAAATACAATATTTTGAAGCCTTTAATTTCAGTGATCTACTCTTGCTTTTAGACACACCCAACGGAGGATTTAAGTGTTGAAGAACATAAAAAATATCAACATACCAAGGGGACAAAATGAAAATATGTGATACATGTGCCAATGAGTCATCAACCTCCTCATCGAAAAGTGCATAAACCAAATTAACATCTAGCGCATGCAAATTAGATTTTGCTATCAACTTTTCCAAACCTTGTCCCTTGATCAGTTTTGTGGGTGTGATCTCCAGGTCATATTCAAGCATGGCTGCAATCCATTTCCCTCGCCTACCTTCGGGATCAGTTTTCATCAAAACATCTTTCACCACTGCATTCAGAACATAAGCAATGACGTGATAGTGAAGAATGTAGACCGAAAACTCTTTCAATGCCTTCACCAAGGAAAAAGCTTTTTTTTCAATGATTTCATATCTCAATGCCGCATATCTTATGGTACAATTAAAAAAGGTAATTGGCTACTTCGTCTTTGAGTCAATTTTCTGCATTAGGACAACATCCAATGAGTGCTCGAAAGCAAATGAAAATATAATGAAGTCCATTGTACAATTAGGGATGATCAATATGGGAGCACATGTTAAATAAAATTTGACTAAATTGATTGATTTATTTGCATCTTTTGACCATCTTACCTCATTGTCCTTCTTCAACATGTGTGTCATATCTCTAAGGTGTTTAGCGAGGTTGGGGATGCATCTCCTTAAAAAATTTATCTTACCATTGAATGACTAGATTTATTTTTTGTTCCTTGGGAAGTCCAACTGTTGAATTGCTTCAGTCCTGGAGGGATCAATGCGGATGCCATCTTTCGAGATGATGTGCCCAAGTAGTTTTCCCTCCTCCATGGAAAATAGTATTTTCTTAGGATTCGACGAAATCGAATTTCCTGCATTTTTGAAACATTATTCTCAAGTGATGTAGATGCTCATCATCTGACTGTGAGAAGACAGTAACATCATCAAGATAAACCACAATAAATGCATCATTTTCATTCAAGAAATTAATGTCCATAGCCCGCTGAAATGTAGCCCCTGCATTCTTTAACCCAAATGGAATTTTGGCATACATGAAAGTACCCCATGGTGTTGTAAATGTTGTTTTATCTTGGTCATATTCATGCACCAAGATCTGGTTGTATCCTAAGTATCTATCAAGGAGCGACATTCTAGAAGCTCCAAATACCCTCTGCAAGATGTGGTCCATCTTCGGGAGAGGATAATTTTCCTTCAAGGACACCTTGTTCAGATTTCTGAAATCTATGCAAAGACGAATCTCCCCTGTCTTTTTCCTTATTGGGACAAGGTTGGAAATCCAATCTTAAAATTGAATAGTAACTATAACACCAAATTTGTAAAGTCTATTTACCTCTTTCTCGATTGATGGAACCAATTTAGGATTGATTCTCCTCAGTTTCTGGTGGAATGGATTTTGATCCGACTTGATTGGATAGTGTGTTGGATGATGTTTTTATCGTACACTTTTAAATTTGAATAATCCCAAGAAAATACATCAGAAAAATCTCTCAAAATATCTGTGCATTTATGTTTCAACTCAGGGGATAAAGACCTTGATAAATTAACCATCTTGCGATTATCAGTTGTACCAATGTTTACATCTTCAACACCTGCTTCTATGGGGACAATTGTCAAATTTTTAGCGACATCATCAAGATAAAATAACTCTTCCAAAGGTACAAGACCTCATGGAATGTTATTTTCCTTTTTCTACAACACCTCAACTTCAGTAGCTTTAATTACCTGATCATATTCATTATACATATCATCAATATGGGAATTAGCAAACTCCCCCTCCATTTGCAAAAACATGTTTATCTGTTTATCATCCCAAAATACTTGCTAGTATCTTAGGTTGTCAGGGACATTTGGGCGATGCTTCATATGAATTTCAAAATTTTTAGTAGCATGAATAGGAATCTTAAATTTGTTGGCCGATGTGGCAAGTGAATCAACCATAAAATTCTGACTTCTAGGAATCATAGACAATGTATATTCTGGAAAAGTTTTAAGAATATCATGAAAAACATTATGATAAGATCTAATTCTAGGATTTTTAGCCTGATACTCCCCTTTTACATGTTTAATCACCAACTCGGAGTTGCCATATACTGTTATTCTCTTCGTACCTAACCTTTTCACAATTCTGAGACCGGTGAAAAGGCCTCATATTCAGCCTCATTGTTCGAACAGTCAAAAGCTATTTTATAAGAACATAATCTTACATTCCATGGGAATTTCGATGAATGATGTATAGGGCTATGGATCTAGATTATGATACCAGCTCCATCTTTTCCCAAAAAACCACTGAAATCCATGGTCCAAAGACCCTCCTCATCATCGGGAAGCTGAAATTATGTGGACTGATATGTTTCTTCTTTTTTACCCATTGTCTCAACCTTTTCTTTTCCTTTGTCTGACTCTACTGAATTTTGATCTGAAGTGCTTGGCTGTAAGCCATCGGAATTGTGATTTCTTTGTTTTTCATTCAAGACCGCTTGGACACTACTTGACAATTCTGAATTTTCTTCAAATTCTACAATCTGTCTCTTTGAATCATCAATACTAATATCATTATAAAAAATTAAAGACTCTAAATATGTATGTACAGAGTGAATGGGGTGATTTTTGGGTTGGTCTTTGCTAGTGATCATGTATTTCATTTTAACCTCCTAGTATAGCTTCCTAAGTTAACCAAATACCATAGTTGTAGCATATGAAAAAACAAGTTGTAGAGTACCCCTTAATTTGGCTACCCAAGACTGTGAAAGCAACATGCCATACCTTGGAGTTATGTCAGCAAATATAACATCCATCAACACATTTTTGGCAGGAATTTTATCAAGAGAGACCACCAAGTCCTTGATAATACCAAGGCATCTGAATCTACCCAAATCAAAAGAATAGAGGTCATGGTAGGGTCGGGTTATGTCCAGTCCCAAATTATCCATGATGTCCTTTGGCATTAAATTGTGTGAGGCCTCGGAAACCAACATGGCATTATGGAGGATATAGTCATGAATCCTCAAACTAAGATAAAAGGGAGGGACTTCACTATCTTCAAGATTTCCATCTACGACTGGGCTAAATACGAGTTTGGGATGGTCATAAATGACATTGAACATGTCTAACATCTAATATAATTTCAACATCTTAGCAACATGAAATCTATATTGATCATTATTTACAAGTTCAGTGAGGGGAATAGAAAATTTTAACTTAGAAATTTCACTCTCTAAGCTAGACAAGTTAGATTGTTTCTATACCTCTTTTGCAATGGTATCCCTATTTTCAGGTTGCTCTTTTTTTGAAGACTCCTTTCTTTGTCCTTCCTTGCCTCTCTTTCATGTACTTGTAGATGGCTCATTGTTCTTGCTATGATTTCTAAAAACAGGCTCCTTCTCCTTTTTTGGACTAGCTTGGGAAGTTTGTTTGGGCTGAGTATCTTTTTGCGGGGTTGGCCTCTTTTGAGTAGAAGTAATAGAAACATCCCAGTTTTTCAAACTATAATGTCTCTGCTCTGAGCTGATAGCATTTAGGTACCCCATTTGATAGTCTTTAGATTGGAATGCCAACCCATCATCATTTGCAAGTACAAATTCTTGGTCATCTGGCACATGTGTTTCCTCGGTAGACTCATCATCTTCTATAACAAATATAGGTCCATGATCTTTTATAAAGATATGGGTTTCTTCAACAATATAATCTTCATCCTCAAGTCCTTGGGCATAGTTTTGATGTAATGGAGTGCAGAATTGTTGTTGTACTTACTAATCCAGAGCTCTATGCTCTCTCTATTTAATTCTGAACTGAGGTTGTTGTTGCTTTCGTCGTAAATTGGGATTCCAGAATTGATTTTCTAACTACCTTTCAGAAATGGACATCTTATCTACCATATTTTCTAAAGTTATGATCAAAGTATCTAACTTTTCTTCGAATGAGGTAGATGGCTCTTCCTTAATTGTAACTCTCTTTTCAACTTTGCTTTTTGATTTCTTGATCAACAGATTAGCCTCAATGCTGACATCATTTCTCTACATTTCCTCCAATGAAGTGGGATTTCTCTCTCAAATTTGATTTTCCATATAAGGGTCAAAGGCATCTAGATAGTGCAGCAAGACCAAATCAGGTGGAGGTTTGATATTGGCAGGAATGGAATTGTACACCTTATTGAAATGAGTAGTATAGTCTTGAACTGATTCATTAGGCTGCCTTTTCAATGATTTGTATTAAGCCAATATCTGAAGAGGATTTTTATTTTCCTCCCACTTAGCAAGGAAAACATCAGTTAACTTCTATGAATCTAGCACTGAATGAGGTGCCAGATCTCAGAACCACTTTTTGACTTCTCCTGAGAAACTTTGAGAAATTATTCTCATTTTTGCATCATCATTATCTACCTCTTCTAAATATATTAAATCTGTGATTTTGTCAATATGTTGCCTAGCTGAAATCTTGGTGGTCCCATCAAAAAGAGGTAGCCTTTGTCCATAGTTCTGAGGTAAATCAGTGAGTTGTCCTGATAGAGCTAAAGAAGCAAATCTGGCCATAGTTTTTCTAGGAGGCAAGCTTGTAGTCACAATAGGAAGTGTTGGTATGAGTGATGGTTGTGTGGGAGGATGTGTGGATGATGAGGAAACACAAATATGAGGGGATGTAGCAGTAGTGTGAGTAAATGAAGTTGACAAAGGGTTCGCAGACAAGAGCTCCCACTAATATTGTATATAAGCTTTCTCAGAGGTATATTGAAGATGGTTTACTAGTTTTTGAAGTTTTTCAAATTGAGACCAAACCTTCCTATCAAAATCTACTTCTGAATTGGATTCTATGGATGAGAAACTTGTTTCAAACCTTAAAAGATCGAATACAATTTCAGACAGAGATGTTTCAGATTTGGATTTAAACAAAGACAACTCGAACTTAAGATCAAATGGTATATCTTCAAGTGAAACCTGTTCTAAAGGAAGATATGTAGAGCTTACCAAGGTAGATGAACTTGACTGAATCTATGAATGCTAAAGTCTCTTCTTTCTTATGATTATTTTTGGATCTTCAATAGGATATGGTGGATATATATCATGATTTGATCGTGTATACCTTTTAGGAGCCAATGTTATCTTGTTTCCTGCATTTTGGCTTTCTGCAACTTGAATCAGACTTCTCGAAAACTAGGTCCTATCACCCACAGTCCTATAATTCAATGAAGATGTAATAATAAACCCAAGGAAGATCAGTCACTACGTTCCCCAGCAACGATGCCAAAAATTTTATCCTCCACGATATCCCAAGGCTAAAAGGAGATCAACGGAGGTAACCTCAAACCAAGCTTTTAGTTTGGTAGCTAGCCCTACCAAACCAGAGAGGGATCTCTCTATGAAAATCACACCCAAGGATTTGATTGGTACAAGAATGAATTTTAGGCTAGATAGTTTAGTTCTAGGGTTTGAAAAAATTTAGGGTTTTTTGTTGGATTAGGACTGAAAATCAGGGAACTAGGTCAAAACATCAAAGGTTTCAGTTGCAAGAAATATAGAGGAGTAGGTTAGGCATGCTTTTGTGACAGCTTAAGAGTTGGTCGATGTATTGTAGGGTTTGAATGAGAAAGAAGATCAAAATGATCATGTATATCATGAATTCATTTCTCAAGAAGATAAAACACCCAAACATGAATTTCCTAATAAAAGAGAGCTTAGTCAAAATAATTATGTTTAAAACCTCTTAGGAAAATCACTGAAGAGTAAAGATATGGTAAGGAGACAAATTTATTAATCATATAAATATATAATAGATAGAAAACATTCTCACAAGCTCACAACACAAGAACTCCTGAATAATAGCCGCAACTGTCCTTTGATTTCCTATAAAAAATGATGAAGTACAATGTACAAGACTTCCACTCTCTAATGTCCAACCTTCAGATTGACTAGAAACCACATAGATATAGACTAAAAACAACTTAGCCTCTCTCAGGGGGGAATCCCTCAATTTAGGAACAACTCACATGAAATTTTCAACAAAAACCTAATGACTAGGAGGCTAAACAAACTCCTCTCAAATAGACTTTAACTGACCTAATCCTCATCAATGAGGTCCAAAATTACTCCAAAATGACTCTAACAAGTCCATTAACCTTCTATTACATCACATCAACTTGAAAGTATAGGAATTACATCATAAAAATAAGTTTTGGCTGAAGAAAACTTGAAATTTTCACTAACAGGAAAAAGCACAACGCCAATCTGCAAAAGGAGAATGCCAATCTGCAAAAGCGTAGCACCACTAGACAAAAGCACAATGCCAATCTTGGAGGGGAATTTCGAAGTCCTTCCACTGCTCCAAATCCAGATCTGAAGGATCCAATGGAAATATGAGGATGTCTATTTGTATTTAGACACCTTAAGCAAGTAAAATGGAGAATCCAAGATAGAGAAATAGTCATTCTCCAAAAACTACTCCCAAAAGTGCAGCGCCTAGTCCAGAAAGGTGGCAGAAAGTGTCTTTTTGACCTATTTTTGGGCATTTTCTTTCAACCAGTTCTAACAAGGCACCCAAAATGCATAGCAATCATGTATGAGTGATTATATATCCATCAATGCAATTTTTTTTTCATTTGGAGGTCTGAGGAAAAAGCACAGTGCCAAGGCGCTACACTTTTGGTTGTACTGAGATTTCCAAATTAGGCCAAAAGTAACAAAAAACCAAAATTTCACAAAATTTCTCCAAAACTTGTCCAAAATTTTCCCATGAGGCCAAGTTATGATGCTTCATGCAATGAGGGATGCCTTAGCAAGCAAGTCAAGCTTATCTTTCTCCTTTTTCCTCATTAGGGTTTGCTTGAGCTTCTTCTTCACTTGCTTGATTCTAAGTTGGGAGACATTGTTCCTTGTGTAATAATGCATGGCCATGTGTCTATGTATGTTTTTGTCCCTTTTTTCCCTCTTGAGAAGCTTCTCCAAGTGGAAATTCACCCTATCAAGATATTATTCTCTAACTTTCTCAATTTCTGCCAGAATAAGTTCATCAACAATCATTTGGCCTTTTGGTGGAGATGATTCTTTTTGCTACTCAAGTGCCCTCTTGAGACCTCTAGTTCTTGGTCTCCTTTATTTCACCTACTCTTATAGATCTTCTAAATTATCAAACCTCAACAACTGCCTTACCTTTAGCATCATCCTTTCTCAAATCTACTTTGGCCTTGTTTAAGAGAAATTGATTTACTTTTAGTTGCATGTTCTCCTGTGGCAAGAATGAGACCAAGAAATTTTCCTTTGAAAAAACGACTTTCAGCTCTCTAATATTAGCCTCCTTCTCCATGATAATCTGCTCTGGTGATTTGTCCTTTTCATGCTCCAAATCTGCCATATTAGTGTCTATATGGAATTGTTCCTCATTCTACAATGGTGCCTCATGTTGTGACAATGTTTCTTTCTCACCTGATGTAGCCTTGGACCTTTCAATAATGTCTGGAGAAAACAAAATCCTCTTTCCTCTAACATATTTTTGTGTCACCACTGACCTAGGAGTTATTTTGGTAGTTTTTCTTATGGAAGCCACGTCTTGATGTGATGGTGAAGTCAAAGGTGTAGAGTGCCTGCTTGACTGAGCTGGAGAAGGCATAAGAAAGGTTGAATACATAAAACCATCCCAAGACAAATTGTTCTATGTGAGCTGATGGGAAACCAATATTTTCACCAAGCCATGGTGAAACAAACTAGCATGATAATCTTCTCCTAATCTAAGTACCTTCTCTGACATCTTTACCATGCTTCTATAAAGGTAATGAGACAAGTTGAGTACTTTTACACTGGTGCAATGCATCAAGAGCCTCAATTGATACTCATATAACCTCAAGTACCTGCCCTCACATGTGAAGTAGTTCATGATTAATTTCGTGATATGGGTATATTTTTCAAGAAAGCATCTAAATGGAAAGATGTGTTTCGAGGCAGCTTTGTATGCAGGTTTCAAATACATCTTGCAGTTTTCAATGTCTAGGTCTCTACCCTTGAACCAAGTTTCTCCACTATTTGGAATCCTTGTAGCTATGGAAATGGTCTCCAATGAAATATTGAACACAACCCCTACAATGTTCACCTTATCCTTCCTCAAACTAGTGGAAAAAGTGCTGGTAATTTTATCATTGAAACCTAGTTCCTCAACCTTTTGGAAAAAGGTAAGGCATCTTGCATCCTAGAATTATTTATTGAAGAAGGGTGAAGACATGATCTCATGTGCTAAATTGAGCTCATACCTTCTTATCTGACCTCCCTTGTGCCTCTTCTTCTCAATTTTCTATGATTCCATAGCAAACCCTAGCTCAGTGGGAGGGGAAATTAGGGTTTGGTGTATGGAAAACTTGGGATTTGCACATTTTTTAGAAATGAAGGGAGATGAAGGGGTTAGGGGCCTCCTAAATTCTTGGGAAAATTTAGGGGGGGTGGGGAGAGATGTTAGGGATTAGGGGAAAGTGTAATTTGAGGGAATGAGTGAGGGGAAGGGATCCAAAAGGGAAAAAATAGTCTTAGCCTAGGAAAGTGTAGTCTAGGCTAGGGTTTGTGGGACAATAGTGAAAATGAGGGATAGGGGTGAGGGAAAATGTCTATGAATGTATATGAAAGGTGGGGGAAGGTGTATGAGCTTTAAGCTTAGGTTTTTTCTCAACAATTTGTCAATGAGATCATGAAACCAAGAAAATGCAATAAAAACCCTAGAAGAGGGAATTGATCTTCTCAAGCATGAAATACAGTCATAAGAGGTAGTTTTAGGGACCCACTTACTTGTATCTGATACATTGGAACCTGCTTTTTGATGTAGAAACCACTAGAATGAATTTTTTTCCTCCTATGTAGAAAGCGCAACACCTCAGGAAAAAGCGCAGCACATCAAAAGCACAATGCATCAATGATTTTGGAACTTTGGTGGAAAGGAATGGCTTCTTTGAGGAAAAGAATGACTTTGATGGTGTATTGGTGTCTTCTTGAAGTTGGAATGACCAAATGAGAACCTCCCTTGGTCGTTAAATATCTTGGAAATTGATTTTCTTTTTTTGTGGTTAAGTGGCCCCACAGAGTCCTTTCACTTTTTGATTTGGAACTACATCTTTTAGAACCTTTTGAGACATATTACATCATGATTAAAATTTAATTACACTTTGTAACCTTTATTGAAGATTTTTCACTATTACTACTCCTTTCAATGCTAAATTTAATGGTGAAATAACTTATTTTTATGATTTTGACCCTATGACCTAATGATGACACTACATGAAATGATGAGCGGGATGATGACCATGGTAATGTGGCTAAGATGGTTATGAATACATTTCAGTGACGAATCCTTAAAATGAGTGATGGCATGACTAAACAATGAACTGAAAGGAGTAGTAACACACCTAGACACACTAATCAGTGACCAAATTTTTATTTGAAAACCTATTGAAACCATAAAAATTTGCAGTATGGCCCTATCAAAAACCTTATAAGAGCACATTTGATCACTAGTAACTGGCAGGATTGGCAGACACTAACATTATGGTTAAAAATTTATTTTAAATGCACAAGAGAGAAGGTTTTGTAGGTTGAAGGTGGCTAGTAGTCTCGACCACCCTTTAATAGTTAAGTGGAGCTAACTCCATCACTCTTGCAAAGTGGAAAATGAAAAAAAAAGAGGGTGATAATTACAAGGAGTGGATCAATGGGTCTACAAGGGGAATACATAGGTGGTATGTGGTGGCGAACTCACCCAACACACTAAGCCAATTACCAAAAGAAGAATAAAAGGACAAGTTCAAACTTCTTTTATACCAATATTTCATTCCTAAAATGGTAAGAGAGGCCCACTACATCAATGAGAGCCGAGCTAGCCACCATCAAGGGTTCCCTACGATACTATGTTAGAAAATTATATATTATAGAGCAATGGAACACATAAAATATGCGGAAACACAAACACATAAAACATATTAAAAAGGAGAGACACAGATATATGTGGTTCACCCAACTTGGGCTACGTCCACGGAAAAAGCTAGTCCTTCCTTTCTATTATCCAGCAAAATGAAGAGATACAACCTACAGCATATCCCTTGTAATATCCTCTACTCTCTCACATAGTCCCCCTTGATATTTCTCACTCAGAGTATACACACCATACACAGACGCAATACCATACCCTTATACAACAAAGGGGTTGCTTCTAGGGAAAAAAAACCTAAATTAAACATAACTTTTACCATCATATCATCTGCCTAATGAACGGCCCAAATTGACTACGAAATTACAATATTTTACAAGGAAATTTTACATCTATTTTTAGCTTAAGGGGCACTGCCCCTGAAACCCCCTACCAAGGGGGGTGGGGGAGGCTCTAAAAGGTTGTTGCCCCCCTCTCGCTAGACCCCCCTGATGATGATCAAGTGATGGGTGGCGTTGCCGCCCAATTAAGAACAAGGGTCCAACATGGAAATACATCTAAATATGGAAGATAATTAGGCTCCGCACCCAACATGCTACAAAGGTGTTGCAAGGTTTAAAAGAAAGTGTTACAAGATAAAAAGCATACTACTACAAGAGAAATAGAGTTGCTATAGGAAGGGAACTATTTGCAACAGGATAAGACAAAGTGCTACAAGAAAGCTACAAAAATTATGATTTTGAGCAACTTTGTCACCAAAACCCTATATTTGAAGAGGGACATCTAAAGAGAAGGATTGGGAGTATTGGTTTTCCAAACTCTGGAAAATCATAGTGACAATCACGGGGGGCTAGTTTCAATTGAAGAGAGTCCATATAATCATCAAGGATGTCAATTATCACATATGTTGTGAAAACTTGTATCATGGGAAAACTTTGTGGACATAGACAAAGAGACTTTTCTTAAGACACAAGCAGAAGCCTAATTAGAACTTGCTGAAAAGGATGGATCTACAGAAGAAGAATATGGAGAAGAAGAGGAAGGGGATGGAGTAAGATAAGATGTGCCAAAATTCATTCTGAGGTAGCTTGGGATGTTAAGGAGGCAACCAAAGCCATGAATGAGGCATGTTTAGGTCATTAAGTTGCTCAAAGGATGAGAAACACTTTCAGTGGGGGGTTTGATGGGCCTCCAAATTAGACACAAATTACGACCCATATGACCATCCTTCAAAACATTAAAACTATTTTTTTTCATTAGATGACATATTTTTAACTTTAATATGTTCATTAGGAATGTTTAGAGATAATTGCATATTTTTGCCTAACATTGTTTATTTTTGTATAATATTGTGAGAATATTGCGCAGATTATTATTATTTGGAGGAGGAGATAATATAGGAACTTGCTCCATACTATAGGAGGATCAATATTGGATAATAAATGAACAAAATATCATGAAATTATTAACAAATTCTGGAGCTCCAGTGATTGAGAAAATCTAGGAATGTGTTCCATGTCATTTAATACATATTCCTAGTGTTCGGAACCAGATCCACTATTTGGAGGATTTTGGAGGGGAAATCTTCTTCCTTTCAATGATAATTATTGCCCACAAATATGTATAAGTACCAATTCGAATTGTCCTTTAGGGGCATTCATTTCTTAGTCTTATTGTGGATAAAACTTGTTATTTAGCAGCTCTACTTATTAAAAAAAAAATTCCCATCTCATTTTCATTTGATTTACTTGGTAATTTGATAAGTTATCTCACTCATGTAGCAATCATGCCCCTCCTGTGGCACCTCCTATAGCAACTCTCATAGAACTCTTGTATCGCATGTAAACTTGACCATATTTGCTCCAAAAGCTTTGTTTTTTCTTCTTAGTATTGAATAAAAACCCCTAGGCTCCAAAACCATGATTTAGTAAGACCAAAAGCCTCTTAATCCGTGCCTCTTCTCCGTTGCAATTCACCTCTGCAATATTGATTAATGGGCATGTTCATCACTGGAAGAGCATAATGATGATTTTCATGATTACTTTATGAAGCACCTTATGAATTTTGTTGAAAAAATATACCTTGAATGCAGTGATTGAAGAATGATTTCATTTTGTTTCATACATCTTAAGCTATGCTATCCATTTCCAACATTGTTATTTCTATTGCATAGACTAGGCTTCCTTTTGATGTACTATTTACACTCTACAAATAGATTGATGTTTACATTTATGCATATAGGATTAACATTTACATTCATGCAAAGTATAATAGTCTTTCCTTTATGCAAAATCAACTAGGATTTCCTCTCTCCAAAAGTAATTAGGTTCTATTTTTGCAAAAATAGTAACATTTCCATTTCTGCAATTAGTTTAGGCTTTCATTCCATGACATTTACTTAATTGCATCAGATCAATGAAAGGACACATTTCATGCTGCACATAATGTGCCGACACCTCTTAATTTTGTACGAACCCTGAGTTGATAATTTAATTTGGAAGCCTAGGGATTTTCAACATTCTTGTTACAATACTAGGGCTCATCATCGAGCATCCATCAATAGGTCATAATTTGTAGCATTAGCTTTAACATGCTCATATTTCCATGGAAAACATGACTAACACTACCAAAATTCTCAATATTTATAGTATGGCCTCTCTTCAGTTTATTTCCAACAAATTCTCTTCCATATGATGCAACCAAAGTTCAGTGCTTGTCTCTTAGAACATAATACAAAGCGGTAAAGTTAGGTAAGAAATATATCTTTCTAAGTAGTCATATAAAATGGGTTTAATGGACATGAAACTTTTGAAGTTTTTCATTTATTCAAAATTCCACTTCCTTGCTTTTCATACCACATTTTCTATTCATCATCATTCATTACACTATGACCTTGTGTTGTTGTTACTACAACACCCTCCAAAATTTTGGCCTGCACCAAATTTTGGAGCCTACCTTGGTCTTGTATATTGTCGTCGCAAACATTGAAATCCACTATGTGTGTTTTCTCTAAGTTATTTTGTCCCTTTTACAAGGAAATAAAAATGTCATATTTTCGCATGTTAAGTGTTGCACGATGTATATAAGCTTGTTTTGGTGCTTTCAGGGGGTCATCTTTGTGTAAATGGTTTGATCTTACCCTATAAATATTTGTTGCACTCATTCCCAAAGTTGTAAGCGTCGTCGCACAAGTGTTGTCACGGTCGTCACAAAGCATATCCTTAGAGTCACACTTGTCATAAGTTGTCACAAAGGTTGTCACACTGAGGGAAGTATGTGTTCATATGTTCTGGATTATATATTTTGTGTTGTTAATTATTCTAAGTGTGTGTCACAATCAAGTCTTATCACTGTTTACATCAGTTTCATCGACCCCAAACTTAGTCAAAATTCAAAAAAATTCCAACAACTTAGCCTCATCTGACCTTCCTAAACTGCAAATTGCGCAGTCCCAACCCTCAAGCTGCAACCCCACCTCTTGAAACTACACAATGCACAGTTCCAGCCTTCCAAAACTGTGCACTACGCAGTTTAAGTGCTCAAGCATGGACACTAGCCTCCAAAATTGTGCAATTTAAACCCCTAGCATGGCTCCAAATGCACATTGTGTAGTCTCTCAGCTCAATCCTTGTGTTGAAATTCAACAAGAAAATGCACCACATACTAGTGTGGGGTTCCAGTCACACATGAGTAAGGAATTTAGTGATACATTGGTGCTAAATGTGGGCATCCAATTTTTAAATAAATTGGAAAATAAATTGTAATCTTATCTCATAACAACTTGTAATAGTTAACTAAGTGCGATAGACTTATTTAGCTCAATAATTTCGAGTTGAGGGTCAAAGGTGAGGCATGTAAAGTGATTCTATTATTTATAGGGTCCAGTTGCAGTTGTAGCACTAGTGTGGTGTGAGTGCAATCAGTTAACTCAAATTAAATGAGTTAAAATAAGTTTGAATAGTTCTAACTGAGTGATGAGTTAGTGGAAGGTCATGTGAATTAAATTAGATTTAATTCACAAGTAGTGATCTACCAAGTAGCTGATGATTCATTATTAATAGCTACATGCATGTCAATTTTGATGACGACCCAGTTGAGACAAATGTTAAAGGTAAGTAAACTATCAGTTTTTATTATTAGCGAATTTCACGACGCAATTATAAAGACAAAGGATTCCCATGATGGATTGCGCAGTCAAGAAAGGTTGGAATTCCTATATAATAGGAATTATTTTTCCTAGAGATTGCATGAGAAAGTCAGGTTGAAGGTGGGTAGGAAATTGGCTATGTTTTGGTCCAAGTTTGCCTAGATTAGTGTGAGATAATTGGTAGAGTGTATGAGGTTCTTGTGAGCACACATGCATTGTATTGTTTCATGATTCCTTGGTTTATTATACAATAAATATCGAGGGGTTTTGAGAAGTTTCTTTCCCCAGGAAAATCTTGTGTTGTGCGATCGATTTACTTCTTTCTCTTACTTGAATGTGATTGAGCGATCATGATTTATATTCCACAAATATTGTAGAAGGATTCAGTATCTTGTTTTAGTATATTGCATGATCGGATTGAATCCATTGTTATAATTTATACATGGTATCAGAGCGCCAAGAATCATAATATTGGAAAATAAGTTGAGTTTTTGTTGAACAATATTCAAATTTTCACATACATTATTTGGAGTTAAAAGCTGACCTGGATGTCTTTCACAGTCTTGAGACTCGAATATGCACTCGAGGGAAATTTTAACTATATTGCATGGAGGGACATGATGGAGGCAGTATTGGAGGATAATGGGTTGAAGGAGTTCACTGACATTGATATTCCTGAACCTAATCCGGTTGATGTTGTGCAACATGAAGCATGGAGAAATAAAGTCGCAAAGGTGAGGAGGATCTTATTAGAGGGAGTTCGAGATCATATTTTCTCTAGTCTCCATGGAAAGGAAACTCCATATGCTATGTGGAAGGCCTTGACAGATCTGTTTCAAAGCAGCAGTGACCACGTAAAATTGGCACTCAAGTACAAGCTCAGGAAAATAAAAATGGAGAAGGGTGACATAATCCATAAATACTTGACCAAGCTCACTCAATGTCGAGATGAGATTGGAAGTGTTGGGATTACTATAACTGATGATGAATTTGTGAGCCTAGCACTTCTAGGCATTCCCAAGAGCTGGCATAATTACCAAAACTCTGTGAATGGGAGGGAGAAGTTACTAGATTGGGAGCGACTATAGTCAGATTTGGTACAAGAAGAGTTTCGACGGAATACCGGGGATGGATCATCATCCAAGGCTGATGATGAGTAAAATTGTTCCTTGGCTAGTAAGGAAAAGAAGGGGAAGGGGAAGAAATCCCATTCCAAATCTGAGACCGGCAAAGAAATAAAGAAGAGTGACATGTCAAAGGTGAAATGTTTTCACTGTCATGATCATGGACACTATGCCACAAATTGTGCACAAAAGAAGAAGAACAATAAGAAGACTCAAGGAGCTGCAGCGGGTGAAGATTTGGCCTCAAAGTCTGAGTTGTACTTCTCTCTCATTGCATGCATGGTGTCAACTGTGATGGGATCTATGTGGTACTTGGATAGTGGAGCATCTTTCCACATGAAGGGAAGAAAATAACTCTTTAGTAGCTTGGAGGAGAAGGATCTTCAGATGCACATCGATATGGGTGGTGACGAGAGGTATAGCGCTACTAGGATTGGTACAATTACTTTCTAGAGAAAGTCAGGTAAACCTTTCATATTAAAATATGGCATGCATGTACCAGGCTTGAAAAAGAATTTAGTTTCAGTTGCTATGTTGGAGGATCTTGGATATGCTGTGGTTTTCAGTGAAGGAAAGGTGTTCCTTCGTCACAAAACCACAGTACATGTAAAGAAGATCGGGGTTCGTGTGAAGAACCTCTACAAACTTGATGTAGATGGTTGCGCAACATTGAGTAGTAAAGCAGGGGAGGTGGTGAGTCGGGATACAGGTGAGTTATGGCACAGGAGATTGGGCCATCTACACCACAGTGCTTTGAGGATCATGCAGAATATTTTTACAGGTCTTCCAAAGGGTACTCTTGCGCAGATAGACACATGCAAGGGATGTGCCATTGGGAAGTATACAAATGCCACCTTTCATGAGAAGGAGAACCGAGCAGTGACAATCCTTGAGAGAGTTCACTAAGATGTGTGTGTACCATTCTCTACAACTTCCACAACAACGCACAAGTATTATGTGATTTTTGTTGATGATTTTTCTATAAAGTGTTGGATCTTATTTCTGTAGAAGAAAGATTAAAAATTCTCCAAGTTTTTTGAGTTCAAAGCATTGGTAGCGAAAGATACAGGGAAGAAGGTGAAGGTTATAAGGAGCGACAATGGCGGTGAGTATATCTCTTATGAATTCAAGAAATTTTGTGCCAAAGAAGGAATTCAGAGAGAATTTATTGCACCTCATAACCCACAACAGAATGGGGTTGCAGAAAGAAAGAATAGAAAAATTATGGGAGTGTCATGAGCTCTATTACATGATCAAGGCCTACCATTGCATCTGTGGGCAGAGGCATGCAACGTAGCGGTATTTGTGCATAACTGTAGTCCTCATCAAATACTTGGCATGAGTACATCAGAGGAGGATTTTTCAAGTAAGAAATTGGATGTTTCATATTCTAAAATTTTTGGCTCATCTGTCTATTTCCATGTGACCAAAGATGCCAGGAAGAATATAGAACCAACAATAGAGGTTGCGATATTTTTTGGGTACACTAATACTCCCCACAAATATCGGGTGTATTTTCTGGTTAATATGATGACAGTTTTCAGGAGAGATGTTAAATTTGATGAGGAGAAATCCATGCAATTGTCCCTTGATAGGGAGCTTGACTTGCATGCAGATGAGGAACTTGTAGTTCCAAAGGATAAACCTCAGGATGTGGAGTAACCACAAGCAGAGGATCATGGAGTGGTAGAAACCACTCATGTAGATCCATCCACCAAAAATGGTAGGAAGCACACCAGAGAGGATGACAGATTGATGCTATATGCGACAGAGAATGTAGGTGCACCTACATCCCAACACAGGCAGAGTAGGTCCCCAGACATGTATACTGGATACATGACACATATGAGTTAGTGTATTGAGATAGAACCATCCTCTTTTGAGGAAGCAGTGTAGCAGCCAACATGGGTTGATGCCATGGTTGAGGAGTATGACTCCATTATCAGAAATAGTGCATGGGAAATGGTCCTAAGACTAGTGGGGAAGTCAGTGGTTGAATCCAGGTGGATCTACAAGGTGAAGCAAGTAGTATATGGGAGTGTGGAGAAATACAAGGCTATTTTGTGGCACCGAGGATTCTCACAGGTAAAGGGGATCGACTATGAGGAGACTTTTGCACCGGTTGCAAGGTACTCATCGATTAGATCCATCCTTGCACTCTCAGCACAGATGGGGTGGCATATACATCAGATGGATGTAAATACAACCTTTCTCAATGGATTTATTGAGGAAGAAGTGTACATTGAGCAGCCAAAAGGTTTTGAGACATTTTACAAGGAGTCGTATGTGTGCAGACTCAAGAGAGCACTGTATGGGTTGAAGCAAGCACCTCGTGCTTGCTACACCTAGATCGACAACTATTTCACTGGGTTGGGATTCACAAAGAGTGAAGCAAATGCGAACCTATATCATATTGTGGTTTATGGTAAGCTTTTTATTATTGTACTTTATGTTGATGATATTATACTGACAGGTGATGAGCAACTCATAACTTCTTGCAAAGAGGATCTTCCAAGAGATTTTGACATGAAGGACATGGGGCTCTTGCACTATTTCCTTGGCTTGGAAATATGGAAAAGATATGGGGAGTTGTTTGTATCTCAAGGAAAGTATGCCAAGGAGATTCTGAGGAAGTTCCACATGGAGGGAAACAAACCCATGGAGACTCCTCTTGCAAGAAACTGGAGGAAGGAGGATTCTACTTCAGGTGAGGTAGTGGATGTTATTGTTTACATGCAGCTTGTGGGCTCACTTATGTATTTGGTGAACACATGACCAGACATGTGCTATGTAGTTAACCAACTTAGTCAAGCTATGGTTAATCCTACCAAGCTCTTTTGGAAGGCGAGGAAGCATGTTTTGAGATATCTCAGGGGCACTACAGAGTATGGATTATGGTACAGATAGACAGAGGGAGTGAAGCTTCAAGGCTTCACCGATGCAAATTGGGCAGGTATTCCATTAGACATGAAGAGCACATTAGGGGGCATCTTCAGCATAGAATCAGCAAAAATTTCTTGGTACAACAGGAAGTAGAGATTAGTTGCACTCAGTTCAACCAAGGCAGAGTACATGGAAGCTAGTCATGCTGCATGCGAGGCCATCTGGATGAGGAATATACTTGTTGGTTTGTTTGATCATCAGATGGATTTGACGGTGATACTTTGTGATAACCAGAGTTCCATAAAACTTTTGGTAAATCTGGTATTCCATGACAGGTCCAAGCATATTGACATCCAGTACCACCATCTCAAATATTGTGTTCATATGTGCATTATGTTGTTGCAGTACATTCCCATGGAAGATCAGGATGCAGATATCTTAACGAAGGCGTTTGCGAAGAGAAAATTTGAATACCATAGAGGCATGATCGGGGTAGCTGATAATCCCTTTCTTGTTAAGAGGGAGTGTTGAAATTCAACATGAAAATGCACCACATACTAATGTGGGATTCTAGTCACACATGAGTGAGGAATTCAGTGACACGTTAGTGCTAAATGTGGGCATCCAATTGTTAAATAAATTGGAAAAAAAATTGTAATATTATCTCATATCAACTTTTAATAGTTAACTAAGTGTGATAGACTTAGTTAGCTCAAAAATTTAGAGTTGAGGGTCAAAGGTGAGGCATGTAGAGTGATTCTATTATTTACAGGGTCCAGTTGCATTTGTAGCATTAGTGTGGTGTGGGTGCAATCAATTAACTCAAATTAATTGATTTAAAATCAATTTAACTATTTCTAAGTGAGTGATTGATTTGAATATGGGAAAACTAGTTTTGTTGTGCTAGCTCCCTCATTAGTATAAAATAAATGTTTAGGATCGTCTCAAATTAGCTAGTTATGTGAGGGTTTATGTGTCCAGATTTTTGTTTTTTTATGAGAAATTCATGAGTTAATTAGCTATTAAAAACACATGTACAACAAACAAATTGCAGAAAAATAACACACAACAAACACATTACACAATAGTTTATAACAGAGTTCACCCCTCCTGGGCTACATCTCTATGGAACTGCTTCAACTGGCTCAGCCCTCTTTGGATTAATGGTCAATTCTCTAATTACATACACCTACAATGCTCCAATCACTTTGAAACCTACTCCATTGGATTCAAAAGACCCAAAAACTTGAAAATAGACACTTCAAGCTCTGAAAATGGTCTTCAAGTGGACTAGGCATAACCTCCTCTCCTGGTGGCCCTGTGCTTCTTTAATCTTCAAAGTGGAAAAATCACTTACATAATTGTTCCAATGCCTTTTCAACCTACACCATCATGCTCAGAGCATCCAAATCATCGAGGAATGACTCTTCTTGAGCCAAAATTGGTCGAAAAATGCTCCATTTATGCCTCATTCAATTCTGGCCTAGGAAACCTCCACTAAAACTAGAGAAAATCCAATTAAGTCTGCCAATTTTGGGGGAAGCGGCGAATTTGGTGGATTTTTCCATCTCCTCCACTAAATTAAACTCAGGTTAATTAATTTATGTGGAATTTAATTAATAGATAAGTCTAGTTTAGCATTAATCATACGCGTTAACATAATTCACATTAAAATGCGTTTAGCACAAATTAAAACCCGTTTAAGGGTTGAATAACCCGTTTTTAAACTTAACCTCCACAATTAGTAATAGGCTCTGCTTGGTCTTCACATATGGTCCTATGGTGAGGAGGTTGGCCCCCTCCTTACCCCCGTCAGTCCAATGATATGAATATAAATATAAACGATGAGCATATAGAGTCAAGAACCGAAGTCGTGGTCTGTTGGTAGTTGGTTACACTCGCTTGGGGGAGGTCATGGGGTCGAGCTCCGACCTCTGCCCTTCTGCCTCTAATAATTTTTCTGCCCAATTCATATGGTTTAAAACTTTGGACATAATAAAAATTTCTCCCAAATACATATATCCGACCATGGCATATAGTTTTCCCACCATAAAATAATTTATTTAGACCTTTGAGCTATGTTGATAATTCAGACTTCGACCCATAATTCAGCCTTCGGGGGGGCATGTGGCAGCCTCCAGGCTTGCCACATGTTCTCTTCCCATTGGCTCTCTCCCAAACCAATGAAAACACAACAAATCACCCATTTCAACAACCAACCACATATTGACCCTTGGCATAGTGTCATTGGACGAAATTGAAGGAATATTCCAAGAATATCATTTTTTACAGACTAGGCTGCCATGTCACCTTTATGTCCTTTCTGCAAAATTTTTAGTTTTTTAGGAAAACAAACAAAAAGCTCTATCTTCCTCATACAGACTTCGTTTTGATTGAAATGAAGTGCGCCATATTCCTGGCAACGAGACCTATCCGATCATTTGGTTTGGAGAGATTATGAGCACTTTGAATTTTTAGAAAAAAATTGCCCCCAATCTAGATTCTAATCACTCCTTCCCACTGATAGGATTTTGGACCCACAAAAGTTATTTATCTGATGATAGCTGAATACTATTCTCTTTCCCAAGTTCTATCAACTTGATTCTACTTGGAAAAATATCCATGACAACCACTTGGGTTCACTGACATGCCTTGCCTTCCAAATGGCTTGGCACTTCAACAAATGTTCTCCTTTCACTGTTGACCCAATCCAACACTTACTGGTTGATTTTTGATTGAATAAACACCTTGTTGTACCAAATTGTTCCCTCGGTGCTTGGAAAACTAACCAATGGCCTTCCCACTGAGAATCTTGTTCCTCCTTTGCACAAACATGCATTTGATGCAAGCTTCTCCTTGGAAACCACTTTTCCAAGTTAAGCCCATCTGAGTGAACTACAACAATGAGTTCCAATATCAGTAATCACGAGAAAATGAATGACCATTCTTTTTACCTCCACGGTACCAAATTCCACATCTGGAAGAATGCATTCGCCATCTCTTTCGTTTCTTAGCGTCAACACATCAAAATGGTCTACAATGGTCGTTGTTTTGGCTGCAATCTTTTTGGCATCTTGTCCACTTTCCCATTAGGGTAATTTTGAGTTCTAAAATGGGCCTCCTAAGGAAATTATAAAATAATAGTGGAACTAATAAAATAAGATTTGATTACATCATCAAATTTTAGAGGGAAAAAGGAAAAAACTACTTTTTCAACTCGTATTTTCAACTTATCCCCCATATTTTTTACTTAAATTTCGAGCAGGAGTACTCATTAGATGAAAATTTTAATTCTTCATCTAAGGAGTACTCATGTTGCATACTTTCAATGGACCCTGCTACATGAAAAATGAGAAATACACGAAAAACGTGATTGCAATCATGTTTTTTCATGTATTTCTCATTTTTTGCGTAGCAAGGTCCATCAAAAGTATGCAACATGGGTACTCCTTAGATGAGTAATTAAATTTTTCATCCAACAAGTACTCCCGCTCGATATTTGAGTAAAAACTTTGTGAGATAAGTTGAAAAAGTAGTTTTATTATTTTATTATTTTATTATTTTTTAATATTTTTTACCCTTTTACTTAAAAAATGGCGAATCATCCCCCATGGTTGACATCATCATCTTGAATCCTATTGGTTCTTATAAAGTGTATTTTGGTTGTACATTTTTCTTAGGAGGCCCATTTTAGATCTCAAAATTCCCCTAGTGGCTTCTTAATCCCCTCATCCTCCAGTGTTGACATGCTGCTCATGCCATGGATTTGAGAATGAAGGCTAATCATGAGCCTTTCAATCAAGAGTGGACCTTCCAAAATCCTAAGACATCTTGTCACAAGAACAAGCCATTAATCTGAAAAACACATCATGAAAGAAACTTAACTTGACGACATATCTGTTTGCCCCTTCAAAACAACAAATGTCACATCATGTGAACATCACCATGTACTCTTACATCTCAGTGTAAAAACCATCGACCAAACACAAGTGAACACTCATGCATGTGCAAATGATCAACAAATTGAGTCGACATACTCCTCTTTCACACACCTTCCTGGAGTAAACATGCAACATGTAGCATACTTTCAAGAGAAAAGAAGTGCATTCAATTGGCAAAGAAATGCATGAAAGAGGAAAGATTTGCATCAATATTCAAAATAAATGCAAGGCCTTAGTTGTTTAAGAAATCTAACCATCTCTTTCCAAACCACTTCAATGGCACTCCTTTCAGCTGCACTTCATCATGTGAATCATCCTGACCCACATCGATTATGGAATCCTCCTTTCCATTCTTTTCAAGATCTCTTTCCACTTTCTTCAAATGTCATGGATGACTTGTTGGATACAAATTCCAAAACTTGTCTACAAGATGCCCCTACTTATGGAAATGAATGTAAAACAATTGCATCTTATTTTCAACATGGTTTTCCTTTTCCAATGGACCTTTGGCTTCATATTTCCTTTGTTTAGAAAGTTTCATTTGCATGGCTATCTTCTTCCAACACCTCGAAACCTTATGGTTATTCAAACCACAAAAGGAACATGCAAACTTTTTCCAAATATTATGTGAAGATTTACCATGTTTATCATAATCAAAAGCAACTTGATTAAAGGAAAATTTATACCTTGCACATTCACCTTTTTCGCATTCTTGAGGAGGTGAATTTGATGAGGTAGTGACTCTCTTAGGAATACCAACAATGGCTTAAATGATTTTAGAGCATTATCCATCATGTTGTCCATAACCAAGACCCAAATACCTAGGGCTTTCCTCAACAACAATTGGCTCAACTATGCTTTGTGCATGTTTTCCTAATCATTTACCTTCATAACCCATTTTCATCAATACCTATTCCTCTAATGTGTCTTTCAAAAGCACCTACACATTCATTTTGAGAGGAAATAGAAGATAAACTTGAATTGCATACCTCTTTTTCAAGCACATGATTGGCTAAGGTTTCCTTGGCATCATGGAGTTGAGTCTCCATCCCATGCATCCTTGCTAGGTTTTCATTTGCAATATGGAGTTGAGTCTCCATCTCATGCATCTTTTCAAGAAGTTCCTGTCTCTCCTCCTTCATGGAAATCAACTGCTCTTGAAGTATAATGCTCTCCCTCTTATCTTCATACATATCTTGCACCATATCATTCATTATGTAGAGCTTCTTTAACATATCTTTATCAAATATTTTTGCTAAGGAATATTGACTAGAATCATCACTTAATGAAGCTTCCATCACACTTGTAATGCATAAAAAACTTCTTTGTTGTGATTTGAGAGATGAATCGTCAACCTGACCTTCTCTTCACACACATAAACTTGCAGATAGTTAAATTCTCCTTGCACAACTGCAAAACCATTAGCTAATTCTCTAGCTAACCTTAGCACATTATCTCAGGCTAAAATGAGCTAAACTATTTCTATGATACTAACTTGATCTGAATATAAGCAAACTAGTTTTGTTGTGCTAGCTCCCTCATCAGTATAAAATAAATTTTTAGGATCATCTCAAATTAGCCAGTTATGTGAGGGTTTATGTGTCCAGTTTTGTGTTTTTTTATGAGCAATTCATGAGTTAATTAGTTGTTAAAAACAAATGCACAAAAATAATTGCAAAAAAATAGCACACAACAAACACATTACACAATAGCTGATAACGAAGTTCACCCCTCCTGGGCTACATCTCCATGGACCTGCTTCAACTAGCTAGGCCCTCTTTGGATTAATTGTCAATTCTATTATTACATGCACCTACAGAGCTCCAATGGCTTTGAAAGCTACTCCATTTGATTCAAAAGACCCAAAAACCTCAAAATAGACTCTTCAAGCTCTGAAAATGGTCTTCAAGTGGACTAGGCATGACCTCCTCTCCTAGTGGTCCTTGGTTTCTTTAATCTTCAAAGTGGAAAAATCACTTATAAAAGTGCTCAAACGCCTCTGCAACCTACACCATCATGTTCAGGGCATTGAAATAATCTAGGAATGACTCTTCTTGAGCCAAAATTGGTTGAAAAATGCTCCAGTTATGCCTCATTCAATTTTGGCCTAGGAAACCTCCACTAAAATTGGAGAAATCTCAGTTAAGTTTGCCAATTTTGGGGGAAGCACCGAATTTTGCAGACTCCACCATCTTCTCTGCCAAATTAAACTCAAGTTAATTGATTTAAGTGGAGTTTAATTAATAGATAATTTTTTTTAGTGCTAATCGGGCACGTTAACATAATTCACATTAAAATGCGTTTAGCGCAAATTAAAACTTGTTTAAGGGTTAAATAACCCATTTTTAAACTTAACCTCCACAATTAGCAATAAGCTCCACTCGGTCTTCACATAGGGTCCTGTGGTGAGGGGGCTGGTCCCCTCCTCACCCTCGTCATTCCAATGATATGAATATAAATATAAATGGTGAGAATATAGAGTTAAGAACCAAAGTTGTGGTCTATTGGTAGTTGGTTATGCTCGCTTGGAGGAGGTCGTGGGGTCGAGCCCCGACCTCCACCCTTCCGCCTCTAATAATTTTTCCGCCTAATTCATATGGTTTAAAACTTAGGACTTAATAAAAATTTCACCCAAATACATGCATCCGAACATGACATATAGTTTTCCTACCATAAAATAATGTATTTCAACATTTTCTATGTTGACAATTAGGACTTTGACCCATAATTTGGCCTTTGGGAGGGGGGGCGGGGGGGGGGGGCGGCGCGGGGGGGTGCACGTGGCGGCCTCTGGGCTTGCCATGTGTTCTCTTCCCATTCACTCTCTCCCAAACCAATGAAAACACAACAAATCATGCATTTCAACAACGAACCATAGATTGAAACTTGGCATAGTGTCATTGGGAGAAATTGAAGGAATATTCTAAGAATATCCATTTTTGCTGACTAAGCTGCCATGTCACCTTACTGTCATTTTCTACAATTTTTTTATCTGTTTAGGAAAACGAACAACAGACTCTATCTTCCTCATACAGACTTTGTTTTGAGTGAAACGAAGTGTGCCAGATTCCTGGTGACAGGATCTATCCAGTCATTTTGGTTTGAAGTGATTCTGAACACTTTGAATTTTTAGCAAATTTTTTCCCCCAATCCAGATTTCGATCATTGATGAGCTAGTGGAAGGTCACGTGAATTAAATTAGATTTAATTCACACGTAGTGATATACCAAGTAACTGATGATTCACTATTAATATCTTCGTGCATGTCAATTATGATGACGACCCAGTTGAGACAAAGGTTAAAGGTAAGTAAACTATCAGTTGTATTATTAGTGAATTGCCCGAGCGTAATTATAAATCCACATGATTCCCATGATGGATTTCACAGTAAATGAAGGTTGGAATTCCTATTTAACAGGGATTATTTTGCCTAGGGATTGCGTGAGCAAGGCAAGCTGAAGGTGGGTAGTAAATTGGCTATGTATTGGTCCAATTTTGCCCAGATCAGTGTGAGACAATTGGTAGAGTGTATGAGGTTCTTGTGAACACACATGCATTGCATTGTTTCATGATTCCTTGGTTGATTATGGAGGGGTTTTGAGAAGTTCCTTTCCCCAGGAAAATCTTGTGTTGTGTGATTGATTTACTTATTTCTCTTACTTACATGTGATTGAGTGATTGTGATTTATATTCCACAAATATTGTAGAAGGATTCAATATATTGTTTTAGGAAATTGCATGATCGGATTGAATCCATTGGTGTAATTTTTACACTTTGAGATACTGAGCTACACAATTTATCAATCAACAGGTATGCTCTGATTTCCATAATTGTGCAGTTGGATAAAATAGTGCAAAACCCCTCAACCTGGATCACCGAGTCCCAAAACTGCACAATATTATTGGCTAGTCCAACCTGAAATACACATTGGATAGTATCAAGGTTCAAGATTCACCCATGACTACCTAAGCCGCACAACTGTGCAGACACTGATCCTCTCCCTCATGCTGTCACCTGGTTCCAGCTCAGTCGATGGATCAACAAGCATCTTCTTAGACTAGGGGTTTATCAGACTAGTTTCATCTTGTCATGAGTGAATTACAAATGCAAGTACTCTATCACACTATGACAGGATGATGAAGAAGGATATCGAGAAGGGGAACATGCTATAAGACATATTTGTAGCTGGTTAGGCAAGTTGATCAATCAAGGCAAAGAAAAGGGACACCAGTTTGTGGTCATGACTCAAGACTTGATACCATTGAAGACTCCTTAACTCTAAGCCATATGGAAGTGGACAAAAGAGCATACTCAATAAGAAACATAACAAGGACTAGCAAGAATGGCTTGACATTGGCATGTCATCATGCAGTCTGTGTCAAAAGTGTCATGTCATGTCATGTCATGAGTCATCAAATCCAACATGATTATTGTGGATTATGTAATTATCTATGCAAAATGTATTATAAAGTGGAAGTCCAAAGGACGCATACAAAATATGAAGAGTCATGTAAAGTTGAAAAGTCATAGGAAGTTAAACAGTCATGAGGGTAGTCAAAGAGTCACATGGAAGGCAGATCATCACCCCTTTGGTTATATATACACCCTCATTGTATGATAAATGGACTTTTCACATTGGCTCCTCCCATAAGGCATCAGAGAGACAATCTAGTTCTTTTCAGGAGCAAGTAGTGGCTCCAATGCTCCACTATTGAAGCTAGTGGTGTTCATTTTACACACGCGTCCAGGATATTTTACTTAATATGTGAAGTCCGATGGCCAACACACTCTTCGTGCATGGATTATGAATGTTTGTAAGACTATTTTGTGAATGTTTGTAATTATGTTTGTTTTCACTTGTGCTAAAGTAGTTGAACTATTTTGGTTATTTTATTTCTTATCATATTGAGAATGTGTTGTAATTGTTACAATGACCGTCACATCCTTTTGGACTATTCCACTGGATGTTAGATGGATATTTTGTGTTTATGTGTGTCTCTACTAGGGTGGTATTATTACCTCTCTCCTAGAGGCTCACTTTCTTTCCCCTCCGCAGTAAAAGAACCTTGACACACTTACAATCGAACACTCACCAGGCACACTCACTTGCTTTTCGAAGGTACATGTGCATTCATCTCTCTTACTGACAGTTAGAGCCAAGGAAAATATTTAAGAAAGCGAAAATTTGATCGTATTCTGGATGGGGATCCTATCCCAAATGGTGTGAGGTATAATTGGGAACACATATCAAGGAGACCCCATGAATTTTGGCAGGTCTATAACTGTCAAAAATTCTAGTGCTAGACGGAGGGAAACCAGACTTTAATGGCTGATAACCTCACCCAACCTAATCCTACTTCTTCTGGTCAAGGAAACAATATTCCCAGAACCTCCCCTGCTCATATTCCTAAAGTTGGAAGATCTTCTCAACCCAATCCTAAACAGATCTATAAAATATTTTATGTTCAGATCCAGGCCATTCGCCATATAACCCACAATTTTGCAAGAGTTATTTGATTGATACCTGGAGTACACAATCTTCCATATTTTTTAAAGAAGAATGTAACTGCTCCTACTGGGATAGTGGTTTCCATAATTGAAGATTTAGTTCTTTCCACCCTTGAAGAGTTAGTAGAGTCTATAGAAAACACAGAGAAACTAGAGAAAATTCCATCTTTTAACGGTGGTGATGTAGCCAACATAGTACTCTTAGATGACACCTTTTGTGGGTTAGGCGGTGACGAAGAGGAGGAAGAAAATCCATCAGATTCGTATGAATATGGGGAATACACAGACGAATATATGGCAAACCAAGATTTGGATTGGATGTCTCAGGGTCCACTTTCATTGCCAATTGTGTTTCACAAGATGCTGAGGCACTCGGAGAAGCTCCTGACAAAGTATGACCCTGACAAAGCAATGAAAGCGGAAGACCATTTGGACAATTTATACCTACATCTGTAAATGATAGAGGTACGTTGCAATGATGTTGCATGTAGAATTTTTCCATATACCTTAGATGGCAGAGCAACTATATGGTACCACAGTCTTCCTCCGAACTCAATCCAGAATTGGAGGGGTTTTAAAAAATTGTTCCTTGAGAAGTTTGTTGATGATAAAAACCCCGCCATGTTGTTGAGAGAGGTGGGAAATCTTAAGATGGCGCAGAAAGAGCAAGTGAAAGATTTTAATCAGAGGTTTAATCCCGTTTTGAATAAATTTCCAGAAAACACGAAACCTCATGACTCCATCACTATTGACTATTATATATCTGCCTTACCGACAAGCATCGTGAAAATAACTACGAAGAAAACCTTGGAAGAAAATTATGAAGAAGCAATCACAATTGAAAAAAACTTGTGTGTGATTGGAGTCATCATAGATGATGAGCCATCAAAGGACTCAAAAGATACAGGCATAAGGTTCAGGCCTCCATGAGTAAGGCCAAGGCCTAAGGAAGCTACCGATCTCAAGAGCTTGACTCTCACCATCAATTAATGTTTCTAACGAGTTGGAAAATTTAGAACAGAGGTCAAGCAAGACCACCGTGACCAACAAGCCTCCTAAATTCAACTTTCTAAGAAGGGATGCCAACTCCAGCAGTAGCAACAACCAACCATCCAAGTCTGCACAAAGCTCAAACGTTGTGGTCAATGTTGAGAGTATGGGAATGGATCAATATTGTTCATTTCATCAAGAGTATCATTCAGAAAAAAACATGCCCACAATGGAACCACAACATGAATGCCCTTGTTGCAAATATTATTGATATAATGCTTTCTGATGAACAGACTGAGCTGACGGAAGAGAAAGAAGAAATTATTGCGACCAAAGAAACTTTGAGTGTTGGACATGTAGTGAATACATTTAGTTGTGTTTACGCAGTTGAGAAGAATATTTTTGAATAAAAACTACTAAGTGAGGCCCCGACCCAATAAAAAAACATTCTATATAAGTTACGAAGCTAAGGGTCAGTGTCTAAACCAGAGTTGACAAGGCAGAAATTGAAAGAGAATTTTCTAAGAAATATTGCACCACCTGTCAACTCAACAGTGAACACTCAGGGAAAGTCTAGACACAATGCTACAATGAAAAGTACTTTTGCAAACAACAAAAGCAAGTCCATTATCCCGGAATTATCAGATCAATTTACTTCTCAAGACACTTTGACAATGTCTCTCGCACTAGATTATAACATAGTTGAAGGCATGAAGAAATCTCACACAAAAATTTTGTTCTTCGAACTTACAAGGATTGCAAGCCAACGAGAACTACTAGTTCACACTATTGAATAGTCCACCTTAGGTAACAATGCTTCTTCACAGAAGGGATCTAGTAAGTCCTCTGGTCCCCTGGAATTTGTTGTTAATGCTTCAAAATTAGATGCAAATACACTCTGCCCTCCATTTTTTGTTAACATTTGAAATTTTTAATTACAATGTACACAATTCCTTAGTGGATTTCCGTGCATCTATAAATGTAATGCCTTTATCTATAGCAAAGAAAATAAATGAAAAATGGGATAAAATAGATGCACATATCATTTAGTTGGACAAGACTCTTCTACATGCTATAGGTGAACTCAAAAATGTGCTTATCTGCTTATCATCCAACCAATCAGTGCACCAGTGTATAGATATAGTAATTGTAGACATCCCGGAAGCATACAGTGTCATACTGAGGAGAGACTGTTCCAACAAATTACAGGGGTATTTTTAAACAGACTGGTCACATTTATGGCTTCCATACAAGGGAAAAAACAATCAGATCTCAGTAAACTCAGAGACTTACATGAAACATATTGTCACTCACTTCGAGGGAAAAAATGAACCAGTTGCTTTCACAGATATTATCTTTGGAAATTGGTTTTTAGAAACTAATATGGAGTGTTATCTTGCTCATTCATCCCTAGTCCCACCTTACACACAGCTGGAACTCCTTCATAATCCAACTGGCGAAAATCACATTTGTATAGTAGATAGTAGTAGTAGTAGTAGTACTAGTGTGGTGCATAGTCCCTATACATATGATGTTTGGACATTGTATTTTGATGGTTCGAAGACACAGGAGGGATCTCAAGCTGTTTGTGTTTTAGTAGACCCACGAACATCTGATCTCAAACTGCTTCGAATTTTAGTGCACAAATAACACTGTAGAATATGAAGCACTCGTCTTAGACTTACAAAGGGCCATTGACCTTAATGTTGGAATTCCTAAAGTAGTAGGTGACTCAAAAATAACGAGAGGTACAAGATACTATACACTGTGAGTCACCTCATCTAAAAATTTATCAACAAAAGGTATGGCATTTTATTTCTTATTTCCAAAATTTCCATATTATATATGTTCCTATAATGCGTAACAAAGTTGCAGATGCATTAGAAAATGCTACTACTAGGTTGTCACTGCTTAGGGACGATTTTTCTATTATAAATTATTTATAATACATCAGGTCCTGATAATATTACTAGTTTGTGTGTTTTTAATAATGACCTGCAAATACTTCACTTTATGGTGAACATTGATGTATTAAAGGATGTATTTATCGATGAAGATGAGCACAAGAGAGAATTGTAAGATGAAGCTTGGACAAACAATGAATATTCCATGCCAAAAGGCATGGTATCATTGGAAAAATTGCATGACTTGTAGAATCACTTCCAATGGCCATTCAATAAAAAAACCCATAGTTCAATGTTGTTGCATGAATAGATAAATATTGGAACGGAGAGAGATTTGAATTTTGTCAATATCAATACATGTTGCACACCATAAGAGCGACAAACCTTCGTCCACTTATTCAAGTAGTATTGAGATGTATTCGTGTGGACATATGACTAGCTCAAAAATTATGACACGTGAATAATCTAGCATGTTATTCCAATCAAGGAAGGGGCCAAGCCTTTCCAACAAATTATGAAAGGTACATTCGATACTTGAGCCTCTAATTCAAACAAAGTTAGGGAAGTTCTTGATGCTCAGATCATCGGAAAAGTGTGACATTCGACCTGGGTATCAAATCTAGTCCCAGTGAGGAAGAAGTATGGGGAAATCCACTTGTGTGTTGATTTCTGCAACTTGAATCACACCTCGAACAAAGAAAACTACCCTGTGTTGTCTATGGAATAGATACTGCATATAGTATTGGGGTTTGAGATGTTCTTTTTGCTATATGGTTATTAAGGTTACAATGAGGTTCTGGTCTCAGAGCCTGACATAGTAAAAACTTTGTTTCACACGAAGTGGGTCACGCTCACATTCCAAAGGATGTCGTTTGGGCTAGTCAATGTCGGTGTGATATTTCAACATGTAATACCTTTCATTTCGGGAAATGATCGGGTAGAGTGTAGTGGTCTATCTTGACAATGTTATGATGTTTTCCAAGAAGAGATGTGGCCACTTACGCCATCTGAAGGAAATTTTCGAGTGATTTCAAAAATACAGGATATCCCTTAATACCAAGAAGTGTATTTTTTTAGTGTCTGAGGGAAATCTATTAGGCCACATTTATTGAAAATGGAAATAAGAACTATTGAAAATGGCACCCAGGCTTCTGATTTAATTTTCTCTTAATTAAATTAGAAGTAAATTGTAATTCCACATCACAAGACAACTTGTATGTGTTAATTGAGTCAAGAATACTTAGTTATCTCAGTTAATTCGAGTTGAGGATCAAACTTGAGGCATGTAGGGTGTCTCCTACTTTTTAGGAGTCGTGCTTGAGTTATTTGTGAGTTTTAATGAGTTAACTCAAGTATTTGAGTTAAAATCATTTTAAATAGTTCTAACTGAGAGATGAGCTAGTGATAGGTCCAGTGAATTATATTTTATTTAATTCACAAGTAGTGATCAATTAGTTAACTGATAATTCACTATAAATAGTTGTTACATGTCACTTCTAAGGAAGTCCTTGTTGATATTGGAGTTAAAGGGAAGAGAACTATCAATTGTATAATTAGAAAATTGTACATATCATGCATGAGGTCATCAGGAAGCCTTGGATGTATTGCACAATCATTAATTGTGAATTTCCTAATTAATAGGGGATCAATTAGCTTAGGAATGTGTGAGCAAGGCTGGTCAGACAGAGGTAGAGAATTGGTTAAGTATTTGACTAATTTTTCCTAGATAAGAGTGAGGCAGTCAACAAAGTCGAGAGGTTTCTCAATGAGGGAAATAACATTGTATTTTTTCATGCTCTTGAATTTATGCAATATACAGATAGTGGAGTTTTGAGTATTTGATTTCCACATATACATATTGTATTGTGTGATTTATAATTCTTTCTCTTACTTGTTATGTGATTGTGTGATCATATTTGGTTTCCGCAAATTGTAGAAGGATTAAGTATTTTTTTTTAGTACATTACAAGATAATATTGAATCCCTTTGGATAAATTTCTACATGGTATCAGAGTGCTAGGAATCACAATAGAAGAGAGGAACCATAGTTTTTTTTGAACAGGTACATCGAATTTGCAAATTTATTCTTCAGGACCAGTAGCAGTTCAAGATGTCTTTTGATGGCTTGAGACTCGAATATGCTATTGAGGGAAATTATAATTACATAACATGGAAGGACAGGATGGAGGCAGTGCTCGAGGAAAACTGACTGAAGGAATTCATAGACAGTGATATTCCTCAGCTCACGACATCATATGCTCAACTTCTTGATGCATGGAAGATGAATGTAGCAAAGGCGAGAAGGATCTTGTTAGAGGGAGTTCGAGATCATATTGTCTCGTGTCTCCATGGAAAGTTGAATCCATATGCTATATGAAAGGCCTTGATAGATATAGTTCAGAATAGCAGAAACCATAGGAAGTTGGCGCCGAAATACAAGCTCATAAATATCAAGATGGAGGAGGGTGAGACGATACCAAAATACTTGACGAAGGAAGAAAGTTAGACTAACATAAATGTCTCACAACAATGGGAATCAAGATACATGCCAAATGAGTTTAATTTATTTAATTTTTAAAAAATAACATTAAATAAATTTTGGTAAAAAAAACAAATATCAAGACAACCACACCTTGATATTGTTATTCTTCTACTGTTACTAGAAAATAACTAGACACAACACAAATGGAATCCAGGAGAGAAGAGTAAAAAATAATCACCCAAAAATTTGTTGGAAATTTGAGGGGTTAATGCTCGCAATGGAAAAGATTGAATTAAATGTATACAGCCCTTAATTAAATTTAAAAGGTCCTGGATAAGATCTTATCCAAACAAAATTTAGTAACTCTGATGATGTGGTTTCTCTGAAGTTTTATAGAAAATCCCTCTCCATTCCAGCTCTCTGCACCTGTTTGAAGACTGGATATGTGCATCGCAAGTTCCATCGACTAAGAAACGGTCATACTTTTTGGAAAATGTGTCTTTTCGTTTGGGTCATTCAAATGACGTTCATTGACCAACGTAACAGAAAAAGCATGGTTAAAATATAAAAACAATAAATGTACCCAAATTTTCCAAACGACATTCAGTGAATACTGTCAAACTACTAAATGTAACATAGTCTGCTTCAGGGGTTTAGCACAAGGCACTACAAATTATAAGCTAAGAAATGGATGGCTTTTGAATGAAGAATTCAAATAATCCGTCTAAATAGGGCTATGATAAACTTTACTGCGACCTTTAGTTTCTCTCTTAACTATGACACAAATCTTGACAGATGACGGAAACATAAATCTTATCTAAAAGTTGCACACATTTCATGTTTGTGACTACGATTATTCGCCCATTCGGTTTCCCATAACATCAACAATTCTAGGCTCGTTATTTTCTCTCTTTGTGTTTATGTCACAGCCCATCCTTGTATTGGATGGAAGAAGTATAGATTACTTACAATCAGATTTTATCATCACAATTGTGCTATAATTGTGCAGACTCCTTAAAAACTAAGTAACCCTTTAAGAAATTTTTGCAGGTAATTAAAAACCTAGTAACCCTTTAAAAAAAAACATATAAGATGTTATCATCACGATTGTGTTATAATTGTGCAGACTCCTTAAAAAGTCAGTAACCCTTTAAGAATTTTAAGCGAGTACTTAAAAAACTTAGTAACCCTTTAAAAAAAAACTTATGTTCAAAAAGAAAAATACTTCGCTAAGTGATTGATGATCCTAAGAAATTGACAGACAAACATTGACGGCGACGACTGAACACAGAGATGAGAAATGGTAAGCAATGAATATACATGTTTATTTGTGTATTTTACAATTTGGTCACTTAGTTTTTTCCGATTTTCTGTTGGTGAGGAATTCTTGAATACGCTCGGGAGATCCATAACATGGTTTCTTGAAGGTTAAATATATTCACAATATCAATGCATGAGCAGCAATTTTTCGCTACAGGATTTTGGAGAGATACGACCAAATCCTTAGGCAAAGTCCTTAGTCCTTAATCATGTTTTACAGCGAATAGATTAAAAACACAAATTCAAGTTTTGCTTCAGAAAACCATCCCAAAATCCAGTCTTCATGGAGATCAGAAAAATATTGGGCACACATTTCTTATATAAATAGAGTTAGAGAAACCATTATTTCTTTAGAAAATAAAATTATGATGTGTGACCTATGAAAATATCAGAAAATACAATTGCAAAATATAATTTATTAAATTTATTAACTTTTTGGAATGTAATTGTTTGTACATAAATGTATTTCGAATTAATCACATAATTAGGAGACCAAATCCTAATTATGTGATTAATCCGAAAGACATTTATCTACATTATGGATCACAAAAGTCTTCGATTTAACGTAATTTTTTGTGTTTGTTTTTTAAAACGGAGTGCTCGTGATGAATTAATTGAACCTTTGGGCCATTCACCAGAGTTCAAATTTGCTAAGAGACACAAAGAAGCAGTTGGGTTAAGTTCAAAGTTCAAATCTGTCAAGATAATATAGACAATTGTTCTTTTAAAAAAATTAAAACTTAGTGACATGTGGCTGCTTCTTTGTGTCTCTGAGCAGCCTCCATGGCCCTCTTCTTGGCCTCCATGCTCGCAGTTGCCCGTGATTAAACCTTAGTATCAAAAACCAGAACCAGTGACCAAACCGGTGGACCTAATGAGCTGGGTTTCGAACTGGAACTATTCAAACTGAGACTGGTCAGATCTCAATGAACCGGTTTTTAAAAAAATACATTAAATAATTATTTTTTAATAAAAAAAACCATTTTTAAGATTTTCAACCATGATTTCAAGCTAATAGAGACAAAATATGCAAAGTTTTCTCATTTATATACCACGTAAAGGTGAATATATCAAAATGGCACTGAGTGCAATACATATCATTGACAAAATACATAAGCAATGAGGCTCTAAATGACCTCTATAGTTCAAAAACAAAGCCTACAAACTATGGGGCCACTGGCCTAATACAAATCTACATATATGATATTAGTGATCAACATTATCACTTGAAACTTTTCATCATGATCAAACTTAGTGGGGTGAGTCTTGACTCCCAAAATTTGCAACTGCTCAAGTCACAAACTTATCTATTGGTTCAGTGACTTGAGTCTCAAACTTCTGAAGGTATTCTGCCCTAATATGCCCTATTACTTCATTTGGTGCTCCATGTGACTTTACATGGCCTCCTATCCTAGCCAAGTGTTGCTTGAACCTGTAAATACCCCCTCCTGCAATAGATGTTTGGATTTATTTGCAGATCATTTTTCCATCAATCATATCACAATGAGCCCATGCAGTATCATTGCCTTTTGGAGGCATGATGGCTACTACTTAGCTCAAAATCTATGTTGTTCCACTACTCCAGCAGAAACTCAACACTCTCCAAGCTCTCAATCAATCTCCCAAAATCTCCAAGCCTTCAAATGAGATGTGTGAAACAAATGAGAGGGTACCCTTACTTTTAAAGAATTTGGGAGGGTGTTTTTGGAGGGAAAAAACCCTCCTTTTCCCTCCAAAACCACCCATTACCAGCGAAATCAGCCTCTGTGGATCCCCTTTGTGGTCGTGGCAGCTAACCCACTGATTTATCAAGCACTTGTCGAATCACGAAAATTGGTCAAGCCCCTCCCTTAACTGGGTTTTCCGGCCAGCTTGACCCAGTTGGTCATCTCACTGGTCGGTTTGACCGGCTATCAGTTTGAACCAGCCAATTTTGAAAACTATGGTTAATACCACTTTGGCTGAAACAAAATCTGACTACGGGTTAACAGGGTTATCCGAAGTCTTGGAGGGGCGTATGAGAGTTGTGAGGGTTATTTTCACCCATTCGCCTTCCACACTACCGATCCTCGCTCCTCCCAGAGCTTTAATAAAGATGGATAAGAAAGCAATATACTTATAGATAAGACAATGTTATAACAACAAATATTGGGCCATATAGGAAAGAAGGCCCTACAAGCATTTAAAAAGGAAGAGGCCGATTCCGGGAATCGCCCTCTCGCAGCGAGAGGACGATTCTGGGAATCGCCCTCCCGCAGCGGTAGGCCCATTCCGAGAATCGCATTGAATATCAGCGAATAAAATTACCAGATGAAGGAGTCTTCAAATATACTTCATATCTGTTACATCTCTTCTTGTTCTCTCAAGCAGATAATTTTTCCTTTACATTACAGAAGATGGATATGGAGGGAAAACCACACTATCCAAAATTTAATAGATAACATTGGTGCCTTTAAAATGTTCAAAATAAAGTACTCAATATTCAACACTATTTTTTAACTTTATTTCATTTTTACTTATAGAAAAAAACTCATACCACTTCAACATTTTACAAGAGTAAAAAGTAACCAGTCTAGGTCCATCTTAACTTTGGATCTACCAAGGCTCTCGGGGCTTTAATGAGAAACAAATATGTACAACTGATTCATGTCCTTTCCTTAGATGGCACAGTGCAAATACTCGTAAAAGCTAAAGTTTCCGTCAAATTAAAAAGGTTAAAAAAGTTTCTATACATGTCAAAATATAATTAGTTAGAAAAACTAGAAAAAAGTTTAATGATCAAGTAAGATTAATGGTTTTGCTCATCCAATCTCATAAAATTTTAGTGTATTGATTATACATATCACATACAAGACAAAGTAAAATTTTCTGATCAAAAGACTATCAATTTAATGCTTGGAAGACGGCAATGTACAACACAAAGCAAGAAGATTTACTTGAAGATTTATAAGGTCAATATTAAGAATCATCCTTGTGTGATGATGGGATATATCCCTTCTATAGAAACTCAAGCCCAAGAGTAGGAAGCTTCATTCACAGCTCACTTCCAGGTGAATCCATCGACGACAACAGTTGGGAAACGGTAACGGAAATGTGGGCAGCAGCCGATAAGCCGCTCCGTTCCTCAACTTTTCTAGATTATGTGTCAGATTATAAAAGGTAGAAAACAGAAATACATTTCAGAAATACCCTCCTTCGGTGTTATAAACTTATTTATGCAATAGAAATACCCTCCTTCGGCGTTAGAAACATATTTATGCAGTTTCTGTAGAGTTGAAATTTTGACTGGAAAATTTTGGAAAATCTAAATAGATAATAATAATTAAATTTTAAGATTTTGAGTCTCTGGTTTTTTTAACATAAACATATTTATCCATTTATCCATTTAAGTTCAAATTTTGAGTGAAAGATTATGAAAAATCTAATCCAAATTATAACAATTAAATTTCAATATTTTAAATGTCTAATTTTTTTTTTTTTTTTAATATTAAATTCATTGTCAAATATATTTTTTTTTTTAAATTTAGGGATTCTGGTCTCTTTTTTTTTTTTTTTTTTGCTTTCAGGGCATATTTAAAGGTTGGGTAGAGCCTAGAAGACTCCCATAACAATTAAATTTCAATATTTTAAATGTCTAATTTATTTATTTATTTTTTTAATTGAATCCATTGAAATTTAGGGATTCTTGCCTTTTTTGGAGCTTTCAGAGCATATTTAAAAGTTGGGTAGAGACTAGAAGACACCCATATTTATAATAAAAAGACAGAAAAACAAATCACTAAATATTAGTATAAAAATCATTCATTAAACAAGATATGGACTAAGCTGTACTTTCAAGTTCAATAGATAGTTTTGGAGTTAGTAGATTTTTTGGACTTTATGGTGGATTTTCTTGTTTAAATAGGTGGAAAATTTTGAGATAAAATCTTGATTTGTGTTATTTAAACTGGTTTTATCACTACTGTATATATGGATTAAAGACACTGAAAAACCCCATTTTTATTGTGCAGATTTTACCCATCAAACTTGTAATTTCAATCAATTCTGGCCAGACTTTAGAGAAATTGGATCAGAAAACTAAATCCTAAAACTTTAAAAAAAATCTCATTATAAACAACTAAAATATTCTTTTCCATACTGAAAATAATAATGCATGCCCTGCTACTGCAAAATGGAAAATCTTCAAATAATCTTTTGTTGTCGGAGCTTCTGTACTACTCCCTCATGCCACTTCAGGTTAGGGCAACCTGAGGCAGTAAGTCTCACTAATGATATACAATGTTCAACACCATCCAACTCTTCTAGTGCATGGCACCCATCAACCCCAAGTAATTTAAGCTCCTTGAGACGCGCCAAATCTGGTATTCTCTTCAACCTCACACAATATGATGCCCTCAACTCTTTCAGCAATACCAGTGTCTCGATACTCGGCAGCCTTTCCAAACTCCCGCAACTAGACAGCACCAGATATCGGAGGTTCGTCAAGTTACTGAGGGAGTCTGGCAGCATCCCTAAACTCCCGCACCCGGACAGCGCCATGAGTTGGAGCTTCGTCACGTTGCCTAGGGACCCTGGCAGCCTCTCCAATCTCCGGCACTCCAACAGCTTCATGCGTTGGAGGTTCCGTAAGTTGCCAAAGGATTCTGGCAGCTCCTCCAATCCCTGGCACCGACACACCTGCATGCTTAGGAGGTTCGTCAAGTTACCTAGGGACTCTGGCAGCCTCTTCAACCTCCTGCACTCAATCAGCTTCATGAATTGGAGTTTCGTCAAGTTACCGAGAGAATCTGGCAGCCTCTCCAACCCCCTGCAGTCAATCAGTTTCATGCGTTGGAGATTTATCAAATTACCGAGGGAATCTGGTAGCCTCTCCAACCTCCCGCACTCAATCAACTTCATGCATTTGAGGTTCGTCAAGTTACCCAGGGACATTGGTAGCCTCTTCAACCTCGGGCATCGACACAGCGAAATGCTGAGGAGGTTCTTCAAGCTACCTACGGAATCTGGCAGTCTCACCAAACTCCGACATTGAGTCAGCTTCATGATTTTGAGGTTCTTCAAGTTACCCAGCGACTCTGGCAGCGTCTCCAGCCCATTGCACGAAAACAGGATACGTTGGAGGTTTGTCAAGTTACCAAAAGAATCTGGTAGTGCCTTCAGTTTTGAGCACTCTTCTAACACCAAAACCTTCAACGATCCCATGTTGCAAAATTCTTCTGGCAATTTTTGGAAATAAACATGTCGAAAGAAAATCCTTTCGAGTTGCTTCAGCTGCCCTATAGATTTTGAAATCTTCGAGAGGCTACCAGAAATCTCTAACTCCCGCAACTGAGAAGGTGCCTGCAAAATCATGTCTTCAAAGTGTTCAAAATATATAAATGGAAGAAATTCATGTGTTCAAAGTATTAAAAATGTGTAAATGGAAGATTCTCAGCCAGAGAACCCTCACAAATTATTTTCAGCGATGCAATTCCAACTACTAAAGGAGGGCAAAGCTTATTTTCCATTCTATCCATCTATAAATGGATTCATAAATGGACATGGTAGTAAATATTCACAGCAAATAAGCAGATACACAGATACACCATATTGCTGTGAAGCAGGTACACCATATTGCAGTGAGAAGAAAATAAGCAGATACACCATATTGCTGTGAAACAGGTACACCATATTGCAGTGAGCATATATTGCCTCGGACATTTATAGATGAATAGACTGGAAAATAAACTTGGCCTTAAAGAACAAACAAATTCCAATTTACCTGTGATCTGCCTTGCCACAATGTTTGTAATACTTTCCCATCCACCTTCAAAACCCTCAAATTCTTCGTTGGAATCCAGGAAGGCAAATAAGAATAGGGACAGTCAAGCCAAGAAAGCCATATGAGATTCGGCGAGTGCACCCTGCTCAAAATCCGCTTCAAAAGATGCCCTTCAGTCTGAAGAAATTGCAACTTTCTCACACCAATACCAAGAAAACGATAACATCTATTGTGCAGTTTATTGTGAAGTTTCATCACACGATTCGGGAACAGCTCCTCCTTTTGGCGCCATGAAGATGTTTCACAAATTTGATCCGTACTTTGGTTAAGAAACATTCTAATTCCTCTCACTTCCGTTAATCTCTGTTCATTCTCCAAAAGATTAAAAAAAAAAAAAAAAGCAATCTTTTATTCATTTAACATAATAATCTGGTTGGGTTGTTGGAATCTAGTCAAAAGTTTTTCAAAAAATTAAGTAGTTGGAGTGTTTGAATTGCATTTTTGATAATGGAAAGATTTAGCACTATTAAAAACCCTTAATCATCAAAAACACTTAAGACATCCAAAATACTACTACAGTTTAACTGCAATTTAAGCACTGTAATCCACATTTTCAAAAATCTCTACCAAAAACTGTTATAATCTTACTAGAATTTCTGAATTATTCTGAGTTTTTAGAATACAACAAAATATAATTAAACAGGATACAGACTTCTGTGAAATAATTTACTGTTTCAAATTGAAATTGAACTTTATTAAGTGATTGAGCACTTACAGATGCTTGCTGCAGGAAGTCATTGATATTCTCTGTTGGATGGCAAAGACGACGCAGCGATGAATCCCGCGCAATCTCTCGACCCATATCTCGGAGGTGGTCATGCATATGTATATGATTATTAGCGTCCACTTCAACCAAACATTTTCTCTCTAGGTTTTGAAACCCAATGGAACCATTCCAGTCTGGTTCGTCCCATATTCCCACCGTGATATGCCTCTTTTCTCCGATGAAAAAGCAAGCAATATCTAAAAACATTTCCTGTTCTTTTTTATGGAGTGCATCATAACTAATTCTTAATCGCTTCTGTATATCATCTGGAACTTGATGTACTCTGGAAAGTGTGTTGCCCCAAAAAGATTTGTTGTCATTTCTTCCAAAAAGAAGTGCCCCAAACACTTTTAAAGACAACGGCAATCCCTGGCACGCCACCAGAAACCCATTTACCAGATCTTCAAATCCATGCACGGGATAGGGCTTACAGAAGGCGTAAGAGCAAAAGAGCTCTCGCGAGTGTTTTGCAGGAAGGCCTGTTAACTGATAAATGGAAGACTCTTCCACTCCCGACCTTCTCAGCACGTCTCTGTCCCGAGAGGTAATCAAAATTAAACTATCAGAACGTAAGACATCTTTAACTGGTAAAAACACATCTAGCTGATCCACATGATCTATGTCATCTAAAATTAGTAGGACATGACAATCCAGTAGATGCCTTTTCAACATCCCTGTACCTTCATGAATGTTATCTATATTCAAATCCAGTTGAGTTAATCCTTTCAAAACTTTGCTCTGCAACGAAAGCAATGAGCTGCTTCTAGTATTTTCTCTTACATCAGCTAAAAAGTAAGATTTATTATAGTTTGAACTCTTCCTATTGAAGAGTTCAACAGCCAACGTTGTCTTCCCCATTCCACCCATGGCGACCATTCCAAGCACCTGAACATTTCCGCTGTGTTGATGCTGCTTTAATACCTCTCTTTCGAAATCTTGTACTTTCTCATGTAAACCGGTGGGATATTTGGCCACATGCCACTTTGTCTTTTTAACCCTTTTCAGCACACATTTGACGACCTCATCTAGCATGCGAATCTCGTCCCTAGTTATTCATAAAAAAATTACAAATATAAACAAGGGCAAAACCAGACGCAAAACATCATACATGGATATTACATGTTATATATTGTATCCAGTGAAAGAAGTTGGAGATCTCACCCATGGAACGCGCCCTCAAGATCAAACCCACTTATATCTGCAACAATGGAAAGAGCATTTCGCCAATTTTGAATGGTGGCAGAGTCATATCGTGGCCGAGTCATACCAGTTTCATGGTCGTACGTCGTCTTCATCTCGAGTGCGCTCAGCTCCTTACCATATCTAAGCTCAGCAGGATTGACCCTGTAAAATACAGGAATGATGGGAAATCCCGATTCGCGCATGAGGAGGAGCTCGTTCAAACACCATGTTGATTCCGTGTATTTCGGAGAAAAGATGGCCACATGGACCGATGCAGTGCGAATAGCACCCACTATTTGAGAAGGAAAATCGAATCCCCCTTCCAATTCCTGTTCGTCTAAAAAGGTTCTGAATCCATGCGACAGAAGACGACGGTACAAATGGCCAGCGAAAGTCTTTTTAGTGTCCAGACCTCGATGGTTTATGAACACGTCATAAACCATGGGATCAGCAGCGTTGGAGGTGGAGGCGGAGGCGAAGGAAGAGCCAATCGGAGTTGCAGCAGAGGAACGCTGAATTTCCATTTCCATTTCAATTTCAGAGTTCGTTTGGGGAAAGGACGATGGAGGCGTTGGGTATGCCATTGCCAAATAACTATAAAAATAGAAATAAATACAGAAATAGAGGGATGGGAAGCTCTTGATGTTCTATGCGATGGAGAAGATGAGAAATGAGTTCCAGAGGAGCTTCGAAATTGTCGGAAGAATTGCAGTGAAGAGAACTTAGCGAGCAGAGCTATAAAAACCCTTATTATGCTTTAACCGGGTGAACCAGGTATTAAACTAAATAAGAGTGAGTTTCCGAACGCGTTCGTGGACGGCCATCCTTTTATCTATTCACCGCGGGAACCTTATCCATCTGCGTGTGGGGTCCACGTGGCAAGAGACCGACTATCTTCTTTCCGCAACCGTATGGCATCCCAGAGGACGAGATGCCCTTCCCCGCACGTGAAAGACCGCTGAATTGGTAGCAAGAATGGAGTTAGGGTTTCGCATCTCGCCATCAATCTCCATCTTCGTCGATTTTAATTATGCGCAACTGGCTGGCATCTATTCAATAACACGTGCAAAGACATTTCGTAATTGATTATATAATGAGTTAATATTACAAACTTTATTTATATATTTTAAATCATTAAGATTGACTTAAATTTAAAGAAGATCGGTTGGGGAAAAACTAGTCCCTGCCGTGCCCAAGAGCGTGATTGTGCGCAACAGAAACTTGCCGAGAAACTTGCCAATTGATGGCGAGATGCGTAATTGTGCAGAAACAGAAAAAGCATTAGCAAAATTATAAACTAAGCCATTAACAAAATTATAAACTCATTGTGCAGAAACAGAAAAAGCATTAGCAAAATTATAAACTAAGCCATTAACAAAATTATAAACTAAGCCATTATATTGACAGAATTATAAACTAATGCAATGGAATTCCAACACTCTGTACATTTCCTGAATCGTAACAGTCCTTTTAGAAATCACACCTGCCTCAGATCGACTCCAATATAATAGTCCAGTCACTTTCAAATAAGGATACAAAACACGAGACATATCTTGAATCGTAACAGTGCCTTTAGAAATCACACCTGCCTCAGATCGACTCCAATATAATAGTCCAGTCACTTTGAAATAAAGATAGAAAAAACGAGTTTCAATATATATATCAGAAGTTCACTAATTTTGGTTTGGTTTGTACATACATTTTTAATGCTCTGTGGCTGTGTGTTTATATATCAAACTATTATATTATATTATATTATATAGATATATATATATGTATGTGAAAACAAATATTTATAAAACATGTCGTGGCAAATAAAAAACAAATAAAACATTAAACTGAAGACTGAAGACTTAAGCCTTATTACATTGTGGATTTCAAAATTTAATCAAAAACATTTAAAAGAGTTTTTGGCGGAGTGCATAGTAGCCTTCACTCCAGTTTCTTTACCCCACGGAATTGATGTGGTTGGTCCGGAGAAGAGATGTCGTCACCTTCTCCGGTGGGTCAACTTTGCTCTTCGTTGCTCATGTTTGTTGCTGCCGGAATGGAGCTGGAGGAGTTTAATTCAAGTCAAATGTGGTTGGCGAAGGATTTAGTGGTGGTATGGTGAGGTTTAAATGCGGTGGTTGCAGAAGATAAGACCTGGTGTTGCGTGGTCAAACCACGAAATTTCATAGCAGAACATGGCTACGGCCTTAACCAGAACTTTAGACTTGCAAGGTTTAATTCAATGCGCGATGGAGTGAAGGATTAAACAAGAAATTTCATGTTGTTCGCTGTCCTTTGGTGTTCCATCAGAATTGAATGTCGCCCCCCTCCTCTGCTCTGTTGCAGTTGGGTTTAATATTTCAACAGTTTGGGCAGTAAAGGATAAGATTGATGTTTTGAAGTTTACACTTTTTTCATTTACCGTAGGTTTGTTTTATATGTAGAATTAGCAGCAACATGGTTTTATGTGTTGTTCCTTTAGGCAGTCACAGTATGACTTAGTTATTCCCATCCTTCACTCTTGCAGGGGAATGAGGAAATAACAAAGAGAATATGGGCGAGGGCATCTGCACCAATGGGATTCCAAATGGGAAGGCTGTAATGAGGACTTCTACAATTTTGTCTCAAATAGATGAGTTCTGCTTTGCACTTGGTGAACACAAACAATCTGCAATATTGGAATTGCCAACAATGGCATGGCAGCAATGAAATTCTACGCTAATTTGAACTCATGGAAGGTATACCGATACTGGTCCCAAGTAATAAGGTTCTTGGTCTAGTTCCAGAAATTTCCATGTGAACAGACAAGAATTAAAGGCTATCCAAAGTAAGATGATCCAGATGAGCTTCCAGTTCTAATGCACAAGGGATCTAGATGCGCTTTCAGTTCTAGTGGATTGTTGTGTAACCAGCTCCAAAAAGAGAAGAAAAGAGATATCAACGCCTTAGAAATGAGCCACTTCGAGGGGGCAACCTCCAATACATTACATAAATGAACAATTCTTGGATAATACAATTTACAAAACCTCCTTTCTATATATAGGAGTCCATGGGGCCATAATGTAATCCTAGTGGGCCACAATGTAATCCTAGCCGACCTAACAATAATAATTTGAGGGCACAATAATAACAAAATGGGGGTTACAAGGGTTCAATAATAACAATAAGGGGGTTACACTAACAATAATAAGGGACTATACTAGTGATATAGGGACCTAACGTGCCCCTCTCCTTCAAAAAAGTGTTGTCCTCAACGCTTGAGTAGCTCTGGGTGCTTCTGTATAAAATTCTCATCCTCCCATGTAGAATCTTCAGTGGGTAAGTTCTTCCACTTGATGAGATACTCTGAAATTGATCGATTCCGTAGCCGTCGAGTTCTTGTTTCCGTGACTGCTTCAGGTTCCAATATGATTTTTCCTTCCTCATCAAGTTCTGGCAATATTGTTTGAACTGGAAGATTTTCACCTATAACCTTCTTTAAGCATGAAACATGGAAAACTGGATGTACTCGCGAAGAAGCAGGAAGCTCCAATTTGCATGCCATAGTACCAATCTTTTGCAACACCTTGTAAGGACCATAGTACTTTGGTGATAATTTATTATCCTTCTTAGCTTGCTTGAGGGACATTTGTTTGTATGGTTGTAGCCGTAAAAATACCCAATCTCCTACATCAAAACTTCTCTCACTGCGATGTTGATCTGCCTTTTGTTTCATTCGATTTTGTGCCAAATTCAGGTTATCCTTTAAGAGTTGGAGAACTTCTTGCTGATGCTCGATGTGATCTTCCACTGCTTGAACCTTCGGATTTTCCCTTAAAGATGATGTGATGGATGGTGGATGATATCCATAAAGTGCCATAAATGGGGTCATTTTTGCTGCAGTATGGAAGGAAGTGTTATACCACCATTCAGCAAGAGGTAACCACTTGACCCATTGTGTTTGTTTATCGGATACAAAACAACGAAGATATCCTTCCAAACATTTATTTACTATCTCAGTTTGACCATCAGATTGAGGATGATAAGATGAGCTATGAGCTAATTGAGTACCCAAACAAGAAAATAACTTCGTCCAAAAATTTCTAGTAAAAATGGGATCTCTGTCGCTCACAATAACCCTTGGGCTTCCATGTAGCTTTTGAATTCTGTCCATAAATGTAGTAGCAATTGTACTTGCTTTAAATAGATGAGATAATGCACAAAAGTGTGCATACTTCGTAAATCTATCAACTACCACCATGATGACACTCTTTCCTTCGGACTTAGGTAAACCTGTGATAAAATCCATTGAAATCTCCTCCCCACGTTGACTTGGAATGGATAAAGGTTGTAGAAGTCCTGGGGTCTTAATTGTTTCCACTTTATTCTGCTGGCAAACCAAACATTCCGCCACAAACTTTCGAATATCAGATTTAAGGCCATCCCAAAAAAATTCTTTCTTCACCCTGTGGTAAGTTTTTAAAAATCCTGAGTGTCCTCCTAAAGGAGAAATGTGCAATTCCAGAAGAATCTTTTGTTTTAGTTGGGAATTCTTACAAAGATATAAGTGATCTTTGTACCATAAGGAATCATTTTTCCAACTAAATGTATCAGATGTACTAGGATCTTGCTGCAACTTTTGAATGAGTGTCCATACATCTTTTTCTTTCTTCCATTCATCTCTTGCTTCGGTTATCCAATCTGGTTGGATAATAGAAATGGCACAAAGCAATGCTTCCACCTCTTCATTCTTTCTTGAGAGTGCATCTGCAACAACATTAAGCTTTCCTTTTTTGTAGATTATTTCAAAATCATAACCCAACATCTTTGTGACCCATTTTTGCTGCTCTTCTGAAGATAGTCTTTGTTCCAAAAAGTGTTTAAGACTATCATGATCAGGTTTTACCTTGAAGTGTCTTCCCATTAGGTAAGTTCGCCATTTCTTTAGTGCATGCAGTATTGCTAACATTTCCTTCTCATAAATAGGTTTCTGTAAATACTTTCCTTTGATTGGACGACCTTCAAAAGCAATGGGTCTTCCTTCCTGCATTAAAACAGCACCAATTCCATTTCCTGAGGCATCACATTCCACAATAAAGGTTTTTGTGAAGTCTGGCGTAGCTAAGACGGGCGCTAGGCACATTGCCTCTTTAAGATGTTCAAAGGCCTTAGTTGCTTCAGGAGTCCATGAAAATGCATCTTTCTTCAATAATGTTGTTAGAGGTGCTGCTATTCTCCCATAATTCTTAACAAACTTGCGATAATACCATGTTAACCCGAGAAATCCTCGCAACTGCTTTATGGTTGTGGGGGCTTTCCATTCCTTAATGGATTTAATTTTGTTAGGGTCTACCTTAACACCCTCGTGAGATACAATATGACCCGGATATTCCACCTCTTGTACTCCAAAGAAACATTTGGATGTTTTTGCATATAATTGTTTCTCCTGCAATAGTTTGAGCACCCTGTCAACATGTTCAACATGATCCTTCCAAGACCTGCTGTAGATTAGTACATCATCAAAAAATACTAGCACAAATTTTCTAAGGAAGGGTTTGAAAATGGAATTCATCAACCCTTGAAATGTAGAAGGTGCATTGGTAAGGCCAAAAGGCATGACCAAAAATTCATATTGACCCTCATGAGTTCGAAATGCTGTTTTTGGAATATCCTCAGTCTTCATTCTAATTTGATGATATCCTGAACGAAGATCCAACTTGGTAAAATAAATTGCTCCATGTAATTCATCCAATAATTCATCAATCACAGGAATGGGAAATTTGTCTTTAATGGTGACCTTATTGAGCTCCCTATAATCCGGACACATTCGCCATGATCCATCCTTCTTGTGTATCAATACTACAGGAGCAGAGAAAGAACTTTGACTAGGTTGAATTATACCCGCCTCTAACATTTCTGCAATCATACGTTCAATTTCGCTCTTTTGGAAGTAAGGATATCTATAAGGCCTGATGTTTGGAGGAACGCTTCCTGGAATCAAATGAATAGCATGATCATGATCACGAATAGGTGGGAGTCCTTTGGGATTTTCAAACACCTTGGAATGATTGTCCAAGACTTGTTGGAGATCTGCAGAAATAGATGATTTTGATGTTGGAACTTCTAGTGAGCATAATTGTGCAATTACGCCTCGCTGTTCTTTCTTTAGAAGCTTTGTCATGACATTAGAGCTTATTATCCGTCCTGGCTTCCCCGCAATACCCCGTAATTCGACTTCCTTTCCTTCTGAAAAAAATTTCAAGAAAAGTTCTTGAAAATTAAAAGCTACCGTCCCCAAAGATTGTAACCATTGTACTCCTAGTACAACATCAGCACCTCCCATAGGAATGGAAAGCATTGGACTAGTCAATACATATTCCCCCATGGTTAGCTTGATATTATGGCATTTCCAAGAGAAATTTATAGTTCCTCCATTTGCAACCATCACTTGGCATTCTGGTGCTGGGTATAGGAAACAATTTAATTCCTTGGCTACCTTACAATGAATAAAATTATGGTGCTACCTGAATCAATCAACACTATTACCTTTTTCTTCTTGATCTGTCCTGCTATCTTGAGAGTTTGAGGAGTGGTAATTCCTGCCAGTGCATTACATGATATGGTAGGATTCATTTCTTCCTCTTCTAGGGCCGGTTCCTGGTGTATATCCTCTTCTTGTTCATTTTCTTCTTCTTCTTCACAATCTATGTAAAATAATTTCTTTTCAGCACACTTATGACCTTTAGTGTATTTGCTATCACAACTGTAGCAAAGTCCTTTTGCTCTTTTTTCTTCCAATTGTTGTGGTGTCAACCCTGTAGGTTGTGGAAATCTTGGCGTAGCAACACTTCCTTCTTTATAGAATTGAGTGGTAGGCTTCCTTGTCGCCATAATTTTACATTCAACTTTTCTTGCCAACATGAATGCCTTCTCCAATGAATCAGGTTCCAAAACGCGAACTTCATGTTGGATGTTATCCTTTAAAGTGCCTAGGAAGAGATCAATCCTGTGTTCCTCTGTAAGATCAGTTACGCTTATATTCAATTTTTGGAAGTCCTCAATGTGCTGCCCCACTAAACCCTTTTGTTTGAGATTTATCAATTGGGTAAAGAAGGTGTTGCTCTTTGTATCATCATAATGTGCTATCATTTCCTCCGTAAAAATTGACCAAGTGACAATTTTTTTACGGGAGCAAAGCCATCGATACCATACAAATGTATTTTGTTCTAAATGTAAAGTTGCAATGCATACCTTTTGTGTGTTTTTCACGTTATGGAAATCAAAATATTGCTCCATCTATAGTATCCATGTTACAAGATCATTTCCATCAAACTTCCTCATATCCATATTTGGAATATGGTGGTTCTTTCCGCCAACATTAGAGTTTATGAAATCACAATTAATATTTATTTTGTTCTCATCATGAGGTTCTTCTACTATCTTTTCACCATTAGGAAACCTTTCTTGTATCAACTTTGTCAAACCTTCCATGTCTGCTTTTAGAAAATTCTTCATGTTTTCCATTTTCTCATCGATCTTAGCTTCCATGTCATCCATCTTAGATTCCATGCCAGCCTCCATGCCATCCATCTTAGCTGGCACGCCATCCATCTTAGCTTCCATGCCTTTCTTCAAAACTTCCATTTCATTTTTTGTTGCTCTTTGCGAGAGTGAAATGTTTTGCACTTGCTCTTGTAATTTTGATAGATCATGTTGCAATTCTTCGTTTTCATGAGTCATAGTAGAGCTTTCCAAAGGCTTAACGGGTGTTGAATTCTTTTTAGGGGCCATTTTATAATCCAATACTGATATCTATTCTACAATATGCCCTTGCAATCAATTCAACTTGATTCTTCAAACAAGACTTATGCAATTCGGAAAAAAAATACACACCTTTTACTTGCTTTTGAGGAGCTCGATATTGAAATTGTATTATCTCTGTGATTGCGGCTCTTCAATATCTGAAATTCAGCACTGAAGTATCCCTTTGAATTCTCTTTTGAATGCCATAGGTCTGACTTGATTTGGATTCTCCAAGACAAAGTTATGTCCAATCTCCCACAATGACCTAATTATGGACTGGTTCATTATAGCGAACTTGTACGACTTGCCACGTGTCACTTTTTTGTCCTTCGCCTCTGAAATTGATAGCTACAAAACTAAAGTCCGTGTACTTGTGACCACTTTTTACGGCACTCCAATCCAATGTTCAGAGAGAGAGTTATTGAAATTTTCCCACGATCACCTTTTTGAGATGAAATTCAGGAGCCTGAAAAATCACTACCTTCCACAGATCATATCTCCAAAAATATTGTGAACCAAGCTCTGAAATTTTTTGACGAGTTTCCCTAGGATTTTAGCTTCGCACCATAAAAATTTCAGATGCTGAACCTCAGTAGAAAAAAATTTATAGCGCAAATGCCACGATGCCCTGTTTAGGAGCCTGAAAAAATACCTAACTTCCACAGATCATATCTCTGAAAATATTGTGAACCAAGCTCTGAAATTTTTAGAAAATATTTCTCAGGATTTTGGCTTCGCACCCTAAAAATTTCAGCTTCTGAGACTTCATAGAAAAAACGTTATAGTGAAAATGCCATGATGACCTGTTTGGAGCAGCGAAACCCTAGAATCCAAAGCTCTGATACCAAATGTTGTGTAACCAGCTCCAAAAAGAGAAGAAAAGAGATATCAACGCCTTAGAAATGAGCCACTTCGAGGGGGCAGCCTCCAATACATTACATAAATGAACAATTATTGGATGATATAATTCACAAAACCTCCTTTCTATATATAGGAGTCCATGGGGCCATAATGTAATCCTAGCCGACCTAACAATAATAATTTAAGGGCACAATAATAAAAAAATGGGGGTTACAAGGGCACAATAATAACAATAAGAGGTTTACACTAACAATAATAAGGGACTATACTAGTGATATAGGGACCTAACAAAGAGAATATGGGCGAGGGCATCTGCACCAATGGGATTCCAAATGGGAAGGCTATAATGAGGACTTCTACAATTTTGTCTCAAATAGATGAGTTCTGCTTTGCACTTGGTGAACACAAACAATCTGCAGTATTGGAATTGCCAACAATGGCATGGCAGCAGTGAAATTCTACGCTAATTTGAACTCATAGATGGTATACCGATACTGGTCCCAAGTAATAAGGTTCTTGGTCTAGTTCCAGAAATTTCCATGTGAACAGACAAGAATTCAAGGCTATCCAAAGTAAGATGATCCATATGAGCTTCAAGTTCTAATGCACAAGGGATCTAGATGCGCTTCCAGTTCTAGTGGACAAAATCCTTTGTGAACTCAAGGAGTCTGTAAATGGGACTTCTCCAATGCTTGGGAATCATAGCCTTACTCAAAGTTTTGCAGTGCTTTACATATCCACTAGTTTCTTAAAAGCCTCTTTGCTTCGCGACTGAATAATTACTCTTTCCTTGTTGTGCTTCCTACCAATATTACTTATAGGCACGCATACACAGGCGCTGCCATAATATATTTCCATATGTTGCGTATAATGGTTGGAGTTTGATTGTATGGTTGGTAAAATCGAATCTCCATAGGAGGCCTGTCATCATTCTTAACAACCCTAATGACATAACGAGAAAGATTTTGAAGAAACCCAGAAAGAGATAATCATTTCAAACAAAATTCTGACTACAATAGTTTCAATTTTTTTACGTAAAGCCCTTCCAAATTACTACGCCTTTTTTGCCAGCATGTCTTCTAATTTCATACGTTGTTACCTAATCGACTTGAAAATAATATTTCTATATAAATTAATTTGTTTGTTTCTTGTCCGTTTTCCTTTCTTACTCGGCAAGTATATGAGCTCATCCTTTGAACAAAATTATACCCAATTGAAGTAATTTGTTATCAGACATTATCAAGTGATTACTTCAACCAAATTCGAAAGTAAAACTATAAATTCGAAGGGAAGAAACTATAAATTATGAACTGTTGACATAACGCTTGCATATTTTAAAACAACATTCGTTTTCATTAGAGAATCTCCACTTCATATTTCTCTGAAACAGAAATATACCAATTTATAAAAGGGCAGTTGTTCCATCTACTTGGCCAAGCCTTATAACCACATGTATAAAGGAAAAATCCTTATAACCACATGAATGAACACAGGGGATTTGCAAAGTTCGACTGCTAACACATATAATAAAACCCTCAAGAAACAAAGTATTAACTTGTGAACTATGAGATTTGCATGTACTACACGTGCCGTCACCCAAGTAAACTAGATCGAGGATGGAGAAAATTGGATGGAAAACACTTTTACTGAGCAGCTCGAGCATGCATCTCTGGTTATGCACCATAACCATATTTTCCATACTAAGAATCCTCGAAGGAGGGTAAATATCCTAGTGAACTTCCACAGGCACGGTGACAGTGAATCGTTATAGCACCTCAGGGTTTGATTTTCCTATGATGAAGCTATATTGCGCCGGCACGGTCACAAGTCACAGGTCACAGTGAATCGTTACAGCGCCTCACAGTTTGATTTTTTGTGATGAAGCTATACTCTGGCTACACAAGTAATCTCTCGCTCTCAAATTCGAATTTACAGGCTATTATTTTTATAAACCTGCTAATGTATCAAATGTAATGGCTTGATGTATAGTCAAACTTTTATTCAATTCCTGGTTTTGGTCCTGCTGAAATTTTATTCAATTCCTAGCTCTGCTCCTGGAAAATCTCCAGAGCTTGAATGCTTTAGCAGAGAAGACATGGAGTTACTTTCAGAAATTTAATAGGTAGCAGTTGTCGTGTTTCCGTTAAGGGGCCGCCAAGGGACAGGGGAGCCATGAAGGTAATAGGGAAACCCTGATCGCCAAGCCCCAATTGGGAAACTGAGAGGATTGAAGCGTGGTGAAGAAACCTATTCAAGAGATAGGTGTATAGAGGAATATTTTTGCTGCAGACTATCCTGCGTTGAATGGGAAGGGTTTTGTCCCAAGCTGAAATCACCAAAAAAAAAAGTAGTTACGACCCTGATAGGTGCCGCTACTGCTCTAACAATGCTGCTACTGCTTAGTGAAAGAAAAAAATTGTTTGCAAATACAAGGGTGTGTAGGTGCAAATACAGGAGTCTGCAGGTACAAGAATAGGAATAGAGTAATTGAGTAGTTGCACTGAGCAGAGCTTCTGTGCAATGACTCTGATTGCTTACTTCTAGCCTAATGTGCATCTGTATGCATCCTGGATGGGAATGTGGTAATGAGACCCCGGTAATGTTGGGGCCGTCGTGGTAATGTTGGGGATGTGATATCACAGGAAGACATGCATATCGGTTGAAGGCATAGCTACACCTACAGCAACTCCTCTTATTGAATCTTAAGAGGAGGCCGCGTGTACCATGGTTCAAAATATCGTGGGAAAATTTGAAGAACCAACAAGCCAAACAAGAAAAAATGCCCATTCTGGAAGAAAGCCAGATGGAAGTGTATGCCAGCTTATTACATGACCAAGAGATTAGACCAAGATATACCTACATATATTAGCAACCAAAAAACCAATATTTAATCTTAGTGAACTAATGTCAACATTAGTTTTAGTTTCGGAAATATGAATCAAACAAATCTTGTTAACTATAATATTATAGCCTTTTTGCCTCATATTTTAGTCTATTTTCCTCGGGAAGAGGCCAATAAGACGAGAAAAAATCTTATTGGTGGATGAAACAATGTCGCTATTTGATAGGTTAAATGGCTATACTCCTTGAAACGAAGAGACCAAACTTTAGCTTAAACTTTAGGTTAGTCGTCAACTTCTCACGTGGATTAATGATATCTCCTAAAAAACAATTCCTATAGTCCCATGTCGTTGGACGATAGGGACTAATAACAAAGATGATGTTATAGTGCCTTAATTTACATTGTATAATGAGATTATGTTATAATGCATTGGATCTCGCAACGACAACACAAACTGTGTTTAAATATGGAAAAATGTGCTTCCTTTGTCTAAATCACAAGTGGAGCTATCACGTGATCTTTTCTCTCTATTCTTTATCTTCTTTGAACTTTTGAAGGAAACTTCTCGCATTGATGGCTTCCCTTTATTGGTCCTCATTTCATATGTCATGAGAATCCCATTCACTTGAGCCATTGTTAATTCATATAGATCCTCTCCTTCTTCCATAGATGAAATTTTGGCATCAAATATTAAGGGGAGTGACCTTAACATTTTTTACGGTGTTAATTTCATCTACAAGAAGAATATAAGATGCAACATTTTTTTTCAAATTTCATATTCAAACTCTGGAATTTCCATTTAGGAGTTTGAAGCTTTTCCTTCTTAACCTTGTTATTGTCTTTATATATTTTTGAAAAAAAAATCGGATTTCAGATAGATTCCAATAGACCACACAAGATAACCTTCATGAATTTTGCATTATGTTCACTAGCCTTCTTTCTAGCCTGTCCACTACTGGAGGTGTTGGAGCTTTATAACTAGTGACAACTAATTGCTAATTGTCAAAGCCAACAATTCTAAAATCTAAAACCCTTTAAATTTCGCCTTTGGGCTAAAATTCGCCCCTAAAATTATCCCTGCAACAATCATTAATAGATAAGTTCACATCCTTAGACTCTTTAAAGCATAGTGTGTTCCATTGAAACATGATTTGTGGAGAAAACTTCTTGAATAGCCATGTGTGCTTCTGAGATCTTCCTTTTAGTGGTTAGACTATTTCTAAATGAACTTATAGTGATACCAACTTGTAGTGAACTAGTTAAACTGATTTTAACTCAGATAAATTGAGTTAATTAATTACAACTCAAAATAAACTCAACCAAGGCTCCTATTTTGTAGGAGAGACTCTACATTACTCAAGTTAGACTCTCAACTCAAATTAACTTAACCAGCTAAGTCCTACTAACTTAGTTAACTAGTACAAGTTGTCTTATGATGTGTAATTACGATTTTATTCTAATTTAATTCAAGGGAAAATTAAATTAGAATCATTTCTTGGTGTTATTTTCACCACTCCTCAGCAAGAAAGGGATTATCTGATACCTCGATCCTGCCTCTATGGAATGCAAATTTTTCTCTTGATAGTTCCTTCGCTAAGATGTATGCAACATGTTCATATGTAGGAATGTACTCTAGCATAATGATTCACATCTACACACAATATCTAAGATGGTGATACTGAATGTCGATACTCTTGGACCTATCATGAAAAACTGGATTAACCAAGATTTTGATGCAACTCTGGTTGTCACAGTAAATCACTGTAGGATCCATCTATTGACCAAAAAACACAACAAGGATCTTCCTCATCCAGATAGCCTCACATGTTTCTTTACTAGCATTCATATACTATGCTTATGTTGAACCGAGTGCAACTGATCTCTACTTCATGTTGTACCAAGATACTGTTGTTGACCCAATACTGAAGATGCCCCCTGATGATCTCATCCTGTTGGATGGACTTCCTACCCAATATGCATATGTGAAGCCTTGAAGCTTCACTTCCTATGTCCGTCTGTACTAAAGACCAAACTGAGTGGTGCTTAGGAGGTATCTCAACACATGTTTGGCTTCCTTCCAATAGAGCTTGATTGGCTTAACCATTGCTTGACTAAGTTGCTTAACCACATAACACATGTCTAGTTGTGTGTTCACCAAGTACATAAGTGAACCCACAATATGCCTGTAGATGGTAGCTTCTACCACTTCACTTGAAGTGGCATATTCCTTCCTCCAATTCCCTACTAGAGGAGTCTCCATGGGTTTTCTTCTCTCCATGTGAAAATTTTTCAGCATCTCGTTGACATACTTGCCCTGAGAGACAAATAGTTCCCTGTCTCTTTGCCAAATTTCCAAACCAAGGAAATATTGCAAGAGCCCCATGTCTTTCATATACAATTAAATCATCGACATATAATACTATAATAAATAATACCTTCAACCACAATGTTGTAAAGGTTTGCATCTGCTTCACTTTTGGTGAAGCCAAACTTAGTGAAATAGTTGTTGATCCTAGTGTACCAAGCACGGGGTGCTTCTTTTAGTCCATATAATGCTCACTTGAGTCTGCACGCATGTAACTCTTTTTCAAAGGTCTCAAATCCTTCTGGCTACTCTGTGTACACCTCTTTCTCAATCACTCTGTTGAGGAAGGTTTTTTTTACATCCATCTGATGTATTTTCCATCACATCTGTGCTGAAAGTGAAAGAATAGCTCTGATTGAATAGTACCTTTCTACTAGAGCAAGGGTCTCCTTGTAATCTATTCCCTCCACCTGAGAGAACCCCTTTGCCACAAATATGGCCTTGTGTTTCTCCACACTCCCATATCTTGCTTGCTTCACCTTGTAGTCTTGGGACAACTTCCCATGCATTGTTTTTTATAATGGAGTCATAGTTCTCTACCATGGCATCAACCCATACTAGTTGTTGTGCTACCTCCTCGAATGAGGATGGTTCAGTCTCTACACTCTCTCTCATAAGAGAGATGTAGCCAGTGTACCAATCTGAAGACCTTCTCTACCTATGTCGGGATGTGGGTGCTCCCACATTCTCTCTAGCATCATGCATCAACCTGTCATCCTTTTTGGTGTGCTTCCTTCCGTCTCTGGATGTCTCTTCATGATTGGGTACTTCCACTCTTTTCTCCTCTTCTTGTGGCTTCTCCACATCTTGAGGTTCTTCTTTTGGAGCTAAGAGCTCCTCATTTGCATGCATCCGAAGCTCCCTCTCAAGGGAAATTCACATGAACTTTCCTTCATCAAATTTCACATCTCTATGAACCACTGTCATCCTCTAAGATAGTAGGTACACCCGATAGTTGTGAGGTGTATCAGTGTACCCCACAAATATGCCCAACTTAGCTATTGGTTCTAGATTTTTTCGTGCATCCTTGGTAACATGACAGTAAATTGATGAACCAAAAATTCTAAAGTGCACCACATATGGATTCTTATGGTGTACTCATCTCAAGAATCCGATGAGAACTTTTGTTATGCACATGCACAACTGTGTTGCATGCTTATGTCCACAAGTGCAACAGTAGGCCCTGATCATGTAACATCGCTCATGTAGACCCCACAATGATTTTGTTCTTTCATTCTGCAACCTCATTTTGTTGTGGGTTATGAGGTGTTATCAACTCTCATCGAATTTCATCTGATGCACAAAAGTTCTTGAATTCATTCGACAAATATTCTCCATAGTTGTTACTCCTGAGAACCTTCACCTTCTTGTCTGTGTCTTTTTCAACAAGTGCTTTGAACTCACAAAATTTTGAGAACATATGGTCTTTCTTCTGCATGAAGAATATCCAACATTTGCGTGAAAAATCATCTACAAAATTCACATAATACCTGTGCTTGGTCGTGGAGACTATCGAGAATGGTCCACACACATTTGAGTGAACTCTTTCAAGGATAGATTTCGCTCAACTGTCCTTATCATGAAAGGTGGCCTTGGTGTACTTCCAAAATGTACACCATTTGCACCTATCACGCTGCTCAAGTGCACCCTTGGGAAGTCCTATAGAAATATGTTGCATGATCTTCAAAGCTTTGTGGTGTATATGGCCCAATCTTCTATGCCATAACTCATTGATGTCTTGGTTCTCCACCTTCTCTGCTTTCGTGCTCAAGGCAACACAATATTCTACATCCAATTTGTAGAGGTTCTTTACTCGAGCCCCGATTTTCTTCACTTGTCCCATGGATATGTGATAAAGGAATGTCTTTCCTTTACTAAATATCACATCGTAGCCATGATATTTCAACATAGTAACCGAAACTAATTTCTTCTTCAAACTAGGAACATACATGACATATTTTATTGTGATAGGAGAACTAGACTCCCTCTGAAAGGTTACAGTACCGATGTTGGTTGCGCTATACCTCCCATCTCCCATCTCGATGTGCATCTGGAGGTCCTTATCCTCCAAGTCACTGAAGAACTCTTTGTTTCCAGTCATATGAAAAGAGGCTCCACTATCCAAGTACCACACAGAACCTGTCACCGATGACAACATGCATGCGATGAGAGTGAAATCCAAATTGAATTGTCAAGCAATATCTTCACCTACCGCTCCTCCTGAGGGCTTCTTGTCGGCCTTCTTGTGCGAACACTTCGTGGCATAGTGTCCCAACTCGTGACAATGAAAGCATTTAATCTTTTACAAGTCCTTCTTCTTGCCTGCCTGACCAGAATCTGATTTGGAATGGAATGACTTCATTTTCCCTTTCTTTACCTTTCCATCCAAGGAAAAATTCTCCTCATCATCATTCTTTGATGAGGATCCATCTCTGGTGTTATGCCAAATCTCTTCTCATACCAATTCAGACCACAATCGCTCCCACTTTGGTAGATTCTCCCTCCCATTCACTGAGTCCTGGTAGTTTTTCCATCTCTTGGGAAGGTCTAGAAGTGTTAGGCTCACCAGCTTCCTGTAGTAATTGTTGTTCTGAAACAAATTTGTTAAGGCCTTCCACATAACATATGTACTTTTCTTTCCATGGAGATTCGAGACAATATTATCTCGAACACCTTCCAATAAAATCCTTCTTTCCTTTGCTACATTCTTCTTCCAAGCTACTAGATCTTGAGCATCTACTACTGCAGGCTTAGGAATATCATTGTCTATGGATTTCTTCATCGCATTGGTATTCCAACACTGCTTCCATCCTATCTCTACAACCTATGTAATTTTAACTACCCTCAAGGGAATATTCGAGTCTCAATCCAGAGAAAGACATCTTGATCCTATTGCTAGTCCTGAAGAGTAGATATGAAAATTCGATTCACCTACATAGAAAAGACTCGTATTCTTCTTTTCTAGAGTGATTCCTTCTCTTATACAATGTAGAAAATCCACGTAGATTCAACTGATAATTATAATATGCTAAAACAACATACTTGATTCTACTCTACCAATTGTGGAAGCCAATTTAGATCGCGAAATCACAAAACATGAAAGAGAAAGAATTTCAATCACATAATACACAAGTATTTCCTGGGGAAATTCTCAACTAAAAACCCCTCTATCTATATATTTTATAAGTTAGAAAATATGAGAAGATTACAATGCTTTTCTTTAAGATGAGAAACCTTCCACTATCTCTCTTTGTTTGATCAGGAGATCATGTATTATGCTCAAAATTGAAATTTCTCGAAACAAGTCCGAACTTGAGCGACCGGAAAGGTCTCGTCATTGTGATTCCGGCACTATGAATGGTTCGAAAAATTGATGTCGTATGAGGAAGATATCGCATTTTGTCCATTTTCCCAAACATAAAAAAAAATTGTGACTAGATGCCTAGTCAACATGTAGGTACAGTCAGCAGGTATATTCTGGGGAATATTCCATTTTTCTCCAACCAACCAAATCGCGCCACATGGCATGATGTGGGCCGCTGATTTTTGGTGGTACGGAGGTTTGTATTGACCGTTGGATGGATTTTGCAAGGGCCGTCGGATGAGTGACACGTGGCAAGCCCGGAAGCCGTCATGTGTCCTCAGGAGATTGTTATAAAATTGTTTGGAGGCTACAAGAATCGAACTAGAGACCTCAGGCGTGGGCGGCTTGACCAGTCCACCTACATGTGTTTCTTAACATGTATAGCCCTTTGCATTGTAATAACGTGTTAAAGTTTTAAGTGTTGGGGGAGGGGACCGCCAACAATCCCAACCTGCTGGTGGCCCCAAAAGCGTGTTCACATGTGTTATTTAAACCACAGAAATCCATGTAACCGATGGTATTGTATCTGTTCACATGTCACCGTGCCATAACGTTCACATTAAACTTAACCCTCAGCTTTAACCTTAACTACTGGTGAGAATCCGTTCACATGTCATGGTACTATTTAATGTTGCAGTACGGTTAGTGGGGGCGGTTTATCCAGTGGTGATATTAACGTATGTCACATGGCAGGATTTATGACATTTAGTGTGACGGTTTGTGGAACCGTAACTCCGAGTTCCAAGCCAATATGTGGAGTTCAATTGTTAAGACCGCGGAGTTAACGGCGGGGGTCGGTATGTGACCACCCATCCTCCTAAAAATTTAATGCCAGTATTAACGGTCCATGAAACTTGGAGTGCGCCCCTATTTTTAGGGTTTTCACTAAATTAAACTGCAGTTAAGTGCCTGTCTCCACTTTTAGTGGAGCTTTTCTAGTTGTCATTGGGAAAAATGCATTGGGAGGTCAATTTTTGACCAATTTTGGTGAAACAAGAGTCTACCTAGACTCATTTGAGCATTCTAGAGCCATTGGTGTAGAGAAAACAACCATTAGAGGCCTGTAAACACATGTAATTTACAATTTTTAGCATAATGACAAAGAGGGACATGCCATTGGGAGCTAGACCAGAAAATGTAGCCCAGGAGGGGTGAACTGCTTCATCATGCCTACTGTGTAAAACTTATGTTTGATTGTTTTTCTCTATTATACACTATTGTTAATTGTTTTTAAGGCTTATTTTCATGCTTAAAGTTCACTAATTCATCTATGTTTCATGGTTAAAACACTCATTCCTTAAGCAAACTTATGGAGACAAATTGTACATGTTTATATTACTGAAAGGACACTTAGCATAGCATAACTAATGCAATACTTTTAGATCAAGCTGGTATTAGAGCTATAGTTTAATCTCTAGTGTTTTTATGTGCAAAGATTTTTTAACTGTCTACAAGGGTTTTCATGCTTACTAGACTCAAGCTTAAAAGAGGAGAAGGAAAATTGGTGGAAACAAGAGGTTCTCAAAGTGAGCCACAACAAAGGAGGGAAATATTGCCACATTCACCACCACCTATATCACCTTTAAAAGAAGTAGAAGCAACATCAAGCATGCCTCCGGGAGAAGGATAAATCCATGAAGAGATGGATCCCAAAGAGGAAGAAAGAGTGTATAGAAAAGCATTTATTGACTTGACTGAAATGGTTAGAGTCCTTTATCAAGAAAGGAATGTTAAAATAGAAGAGGAAAGGTCCAAACTTCACAAGGAAGGACAAGGATCATCAGGAGGCCATAATGATGAATATAAATCAAAGAAGGACAATGGAGGAAATGGAGATAGTGGAAAGTCACCATCATCACCCTCATGTTCATCCTCATCATCCTCTACTTCATCTTCAGTACATCAGCCATACAAGTCAAAGAACATGGGTAAAAGTCCTTTTCTAAAACTTGATGTTAAGTTTGAATTGCCGATGTTTAATGGTGAAGCTAATGAAGAAAAGCTAGATAATTGGATTAGGCAATTGGAGGTCTATTTGAGAATCCAAAATTTTCATGATGATGATACCAAAATCGAACTAGCTTCATTGAGGATGGAAGGTGCAACACTTATTTGGTGGGAAGCCAAGACAAAGGAGGAGATCAAGAAGCATGGTAAGATTATTTTATCATGGACTGATTTCATTACTGCAATAAAACAACAATTTTATCCATTAGCTCACATGCAGAAATCCATAATGGACTGGAAAATTTTTAAACAATTGAAAGGACAAAATGTACAAGTGTATACTCAAGAATTTAGGAGAAGAGCTCTTTTATTAGGAGTATATTTGCAAATCCAAGACACTTTGCTCAAGTATATAGGAGGCTTACATACCTACCTAAGACATACTATCCTCATTTTTAACCCTACAAGCCTAGATGAAGTTTGTGTACAAGCCACACATTTAGAGGCAAGGGGAAAACAAAACTTATATGAGAATGGGGAAAATGATTTTAAAGGTAATTGGAAGAAAAAGAGGAATGAAAATATCAAAAAAGAGAAGGGAAAATTATTTTTCAAACATTATTCTAAAACTATCCATGATGAATATCATTGCTAGAAACTTCATCCAGAGTTGAAACCAGAAAGTTTGAAGGCCAAAGAGAAATCCAAGGAGAAAGGAAAAACTGCTGCAATAGCTGAACAAGACCTAGGGTTAGATTCAGGAGATGAAACAAAATCATAGCTATGGTACTAAAGAACATGAAGGGGAAAGAGATTGAAACTAAACCCAGTTCTAGTATATCTAATTGTCACACACAAGCTCCAAATGAAGAAGAGAGAATTGAATTGTTTCATGTGAGGGTCATTTCCAAACATACCAAGGTTGACACATTGTTTGACAGTAGGTCACTAGAAAATTTAATCTCTGAAGACTTGGTCAAGAAACTTAATCTTGAGACCATTCCACATCTGAAACCATATCCACTTGGTTGGATTTGTAAGGATGCAAATTTACAGGTTTCAAAGAAGTGCATGTTGCGCTTTGCAATAACTGCACATTTCATTGACACAGTTGAATTAGATGTTGTTTCGCTTGATATAACAGGTATGGTGTTGGGCAGTCCTTACTTATATGACAGGAAAGCAATCTTCCATCACCATGAGAATAAATACCATTTATTCAAATATGGCAAGGAGTATATTGTGAGAGCTCATCACAAGAAACTAGACACTTCTTTAGTTAATGCAGGGAAAATGAAGAGGCTAGTTAATGCAAGCCAAAACTTGACATTGATGATGATTAAACAAAGAGAAGTTTTACATAATCCTTTTCAAACAAATTTTGTTTTATGTAATGAGTTGGTTCATTTTGAAAGAAGGTTGTCTTTGAAAGAATATGACAAGCAGTTGCAACAGTCGACATTGGTGTTGAACGGTACTGAAAACAAGGTGTCAGTGCAAGAAGTTGCAAAGGTAAAAGAGAGGGAAAAGCAACTTGACAAATAAGGCATAGGATTCAGGAATGTTCATTGTTGGTTTCAGAAAGGCATGGTACAATGGAAAAGAAACTTGGTCAAGAATTGACACAAGTTCAAGGAAAATTCAGAAAAAAATCGCCATAAGGACAGAGTGCAAGGTGAGAACAATTCTAAGTTTCCTTTGTTTAAAGACCAATATAGAAACAAGAATTTTACTATAAAGTTAGATTTTTGTTCTGCAAGTTCATAAAATGTGCAGCATGACAATGTCAAAAACAACAATGGTTGGTTGACAGAATCAAGGAAAAATTTTCCGTTTCATGAAAAGCTCCAATTAATGAAATTAGGGAAATTTCAGTGGATAAAGATTGGAAGAGTGGGGACACACTCTCCTCATCTTCATGTTCAATAATCTAGAGATATTTTGGGGTCCAAAAGCTTCCCAGTGGGGAGGTGTGATCAAGAGATCAAGTGTTATGCTCAAAATTGAAAGTTCTCGAAACAGATATGAACCTAAGCGACCAGAAAGGTCTCGTCGTTGCGATTCCGGTGCCGCGAATGGTTCGAAAAACTAATGTAATATGAGGAGGATATCGTGTTCTGTCTATTTTCCCAAACAACAACAAATTTTGTGACTGGATGCCCAGTAAGCATGCAGGTACAATCAGGAGGTATATTCTAGGGAATATTCCATTTTTCTCCAACAAACTATATCGCACCACATGGCATGATGTGGGTCGTTAATTTTTGGTGGTACGGAGGTTTGTATTGACCGTTGGATGGATTTTGCAAGGGCCATCAGATGAGCGAAACATGGCAAGCCGAAGGCCACCACGTGTCCTCGGGAGTTTGTTATAAAATTGTTTGGAGGCTGCAAGAATCAAATAGGAGACCTCAGGCGTGGGCGCGGGCAGCTTGACCAGTCTACCTACATGTGTTTCTTAACATGTATAGCCCTCTGCATTGTAATAACGTGTTAAAGTTTAAGTGTTGGGGGAGGGGACCACCAATAGTCCCAACGCACTGGCGGCCCTAAAAGCTTGTTCACATGTGTTATTTAAACCACATCAATCCATGTAACCGGTGGCAATGAACTGTAACATCGGCGGTATCGTATCTGTTCACATGTCACCGTGCCATAACGTTCGCATTAAACTTAACCCTGAGCTTTAACCTTAACTATCGGTGAGAGATCCATTCACATGTTGTGGTACTATTTAATTTTGCAGGACGGTTAGTGGGGGCGGTTTATCTAGCGGTGATATTAATGTATGTCACATCGCGGGAGTTATGACATTTAGTGCGATGATTTGCGGAACCGTAACTCCGGGTTCCAAGCCAATATGTGGAGTTCAATTGTTAAGACCGTGGAGTTAACGACGGGGGTTTGTATGTGACCACCCCGCCTCCTAGAAATTTAATGCCAATGTTAGCGGTTCGTCAAACTTGGAGTGCACCCCTATTTTTAGGGTTTTCACTAAATTAAACTGCAGTTAAGTGCTTGTCTCCACTTTTAGTGGAGATTATCTAGTTGTCATTGGGAAAAATGCATTGGGAGGTCAATTTTTGACCAATTTTGGTGAAACAAGAGTCTACCTAGACTAATTTGAGCATTCTAGAGCCATTGGTGTAGAGAAAACAACCATGAGAGGCCTATAAACACGTGTAATTTAAAATTTTGAGCATAATGACAAAGAGGGACATTCCATTGGGAGCTGGACCAGCAGATGTAGCCCAGGAGGGGTGAACTGCTTCATCATGCATATTGTGTAAAACTTATGTGTGATTGTTTTTCTCTGTTATACATTGATGTTCAGTGTTTTTAAGGCTTATTTTCATGCTTAAAGTTCACTAATTCATATATTTTTCATGGTTAAAACACTCATTCCTTAAGCAAACTTATGGAGACAAATTATACATGTTTATATTACTAAAAGGACACTTAGCACAATAGAACTAATACACTCCTTTCATATCATTGTCTCACTGATTCCTAGACAAACCTGGTTCAATACTTAACCAATTTTCTGCCCTCCAAAATCCCTATTTCCTTGGGTAATTGGTCCCTATTAATTAGGTAAATTCCCAATCCATATTTTGAAATCCATTAGGGGCCTTCCTATGACTACATGCACCACTTGTAAAATTTGGATGATTATACAACTGTCATAGTACACTTCCCTTGAACTCCAATCAAAATTGGGTCTTTCTCAGAACTGACATGCATGAGTTATTTATGAGTGAATTATCAGTTATTTGATTGATCACTGCATGTGGTTCAAGTTCAAGTTCCACACTTTTATGTCTCACTAGTTCCTCCATCAGTTAGAACTAGTTAAACTGATTTTAACTCAGATAAATTGAGTTGATTAATTGCAACTCAAAAATAAACTCAACCAGGGCTCCTATTTTATAGGAGACACTCTACATGAATCTTTTAGACCCTCAACTCGAATTAACTGAACCAAGTAAGTCCTACTAACTCAGTTAACTCGTACAAGTTGTCATGTGGTGTGGAATTACAATTTTATTCTAATTTAATTCAAGGGAAAATTAAATTATAATCCTTTCTTGGTGTCATTTTCAATAGGTTCACTCATTTAATATTAATTTAAGGACCATTCGCAAGCCCTAGGTTCTATAGGATATACCTATTAAATTATAACAAGCTATAATTTTTTTTTTACTAAATGTACCTACAATGTCTTCATGTTTTGCTCCAAACTTCATAGTCTAAAATTGACCATCAATTTTGTTTTTTTTCAAAAAACTCAATATGACTCATTCACTTCACAAATTATATCTTTACTTTCACACACCCTTTCCTTTTTATAATTTCCCCTTTTATACATTATCATAACCCTTCATGAAAATACATGTTAATGAAAAAAGTCACATCAATTCATTAATCAAATCAGTAATTCCCTTTTTAGTTCACTTTTTCAAATATCATGGGAAAATTCCATGGGCTTCCAAAACTATGGATTTGAAACCACCATTTCATTGTTTTACTTCTTTATATAAATTAAATTTCGACCTTTTATTTTGACAACATCTTTCTCATGATCACTCGATTTTTAATATACTTGTGTGTGTGTGCATGTGTGTCTAATATCAATGATATAAGTCTTTTGAAATTAATGACCACACCTTTTCAACATTTGGATGTGTATGACCACAAGAATTTCATTACACTTGGGTCATTCTCTTTCTTTAGATTATTGTTTGGAAGCCACCCCTAGACGTGGACTATGATAACATGGACACCAAGTAATTCCTTTGACCTAAATTCAATGCATTGCAAGAGAATGTGGAAAAATAAGCATAGTGTACCACAAACAAAGCCTTAAAATGTGGTATACCCAAATGCTATAGGAGGCCTCAACTTCTTATATTTCTCAAAACTTAGTGGATAGGAATATTGAATTTCTCCAATTTGAAGTAGATATGCACCATGTGTACATCCTCTCACAGATATATCCTAAGATGGAATTGGAGATCCCACCCTTCTATATCATTAAGGAAGGTGTGATGAATGTTGTAGAACAATGGCTAGAAGTAATAAGGCCCAAGCCAATGGAGGGGGTGGAGGTTTTGGAGTTTGATAACCATAACAAAAGGGATAGGGATTTCAAGTGAAAGTGGGAATATGAAGAAACATACAATGTTTCATAAGAAAAATTCTAGCACACTTTGAAATCTTTAATTGAGTTTGTGATGGAAGGGAGGGGGATCCAACACAACCTCTTCCAGTTTGAGGCTAGACAATGTTAACCAAGTTGGAACTTTGATGTAACCATTGACATGATAGATGTTGTTTGATCCAACAAGCACTAGTGAAACAAAGAATTCAACCCCTGGTCAAAATGTTGCAATTGAAATTGACACTACTTTATAAAATGAAGAGTAGCAAACCATAACACAACAAATAAATACACAAGAAACCACCAAAATGCAAAGTTCCATAGTAGAAAAGATAAATCCACCATAGAAAGTTGAGATAATAACTTTAACACATGAGTCAATGGACTAAATGAAGACCACAAAACCTTTGCAAGAATCATGGTAAGGGAAATGTTGGAGGAAATTATCACTTCACAACATAACATCATAGCTTATTATACCTATCACTCATGTTAAATATATGACTAAGTGGAGTGCACTAGTGCTCTCTCTCTCTCTCTCTCTCTCTCTCTCTCTCTTATGTACTTTTCCTCTCTCTTTTAAACTTTATAGGGTTTCTTTGTCTTGTTGGAGCATATTTAAGTCTATGGTTAGGGTTTCATCCCTTGGGAATTTGGAGATTAGGGTTTTGAGATGAAACCCTAAGTTTTAGTTAGAGAAAAGAAGAAGAGATGTCTTGCCTTGGAGGACATGCTTGAGTGATTCATGCTTGCTGGATTTCTTTGGTTGGGTTAGGACTTTCTTGGCTTTCCCTAACTAGGATATTAGAGAGATAGTGGATTGCATTAATCTTCTAATAATATTATGCTATGTACATGAATTTATTCTTATTCATGTTAATGAAGTGTTTAGATATCTAATACTTACGTAATTGCAAATTTGATTTTTATCCATATAATACTTATATGTCTTATTGATTTGACATAAGTTGAATTATATTACATTTTTATTGAAGAAGATAGTTATAGATTTGCTACTATATTTATTGGTGTCACAAAGTATTTTTAGATATGGCTTATACATGATAATATTTCCCTAGAGGATTGAAACATTTAGAACAATTTAGTATATTTTCTCTTGGATTGCCATGAACAATAGGGTTCTTAATGTTGTGAAACCAGCTCCAAAAATAGAAGAAAAGAGATATCAACGCCTTAGAAATAAGCCACTTCGAGGGGGAAACCTCCAATACATTACATGAATGAAAAATTTTGGGATGATTCAAATTACAAAACCTCCTTTCTATATATAGGAGTCCATGGGGCCACAATGTAATCCTAGGCGACCTAACAATAATAATTTAAGGGCACAATAATAACAATATGGGGGTTACAAGGGTACAATAATAACAATAAGGGGGTTACACTAACAACAATAAGGGACTATACTAGTAATATAGGGACCTAACATTCCCCTCTCCTTCAAAAAAGTGCTGTCTTCAACGCTTGAGTAGCTCTGGGTGCTTCTGTATAAAATTCTCATCCTCCCATGTAGAATCTTTAGTGGGTAAGTTCTTCCACTTGATGAGATACTCTGAAATTGATCGATTTCATAGCTATCGAGTTCTTGTTTCCGTGATCGCTTCAGGTTCCAATATGATTTTTACTTCCTCATCAAGTTCTGGCAATATTGTTTGAACTGGAAGATTTTCACCTATAACCTTCTTTAAGCATGAAACATGGAAAATTGGATGCACTTGTGAAGAAGCAGGAAGCTCCAATTTGTATGCCATAGTACCAATATTTTGCAACACCTTCTAAGGACCATAGTACTTTGGCGATAATTTATTATCCTTCTTAGCTTGCTTGAGGGACATTTGTTTGTATGGTTGTAGCCGTAAAAATACCCAGTCTCCTACATCAAAAATTCTCTCGCTACGATGTTGATCTGCTTGTTGTTTCATTCGATTTTGTGCCAAGTTTAGGTTGTCCTTTAAGAGTTGGAGAACTTCTTGTTGATGCTCGATGTGATCTTCCATTGCTTGAACCTTCGATTTTTCTCTTAAAGATGATGTGATGGATGGTGGATGATATCCATAAAGTGCCATAAATGAGATCATTTTTGTTGCAGTATGGAAGGAAGTGTTATACTACCATTCAGCTAGAGGTAACCACTTGATCCATTGTGTTTGTTTATCAAATACAAAACAACGAAGATATCCTTCCAAACATTTATTTACTATCTCAGTTTGACCATTGGATTGAGGATGATAAGATGAGCTATGAGCTAATTGAGTACCCAAACAAGAAAATAACTCCGTCCAAAAATTTCCAGTAAAAATGGGATCTCGTTTACTCACAATAACCCTTGGGTTTCCATGTAGCTTTTGAATTGTGTCCATAAATGTAGTAGCAACTATACTTGCTTTAAATGGATGAGATAATGCACAAAAGTGTGCATACTTGGTAAGTGCATCAACTACCACCATGATGACACTCTTTCCTTCGGACTTAGGTAAACCTGTGATAAAATCCATTGAAGTCTTCTCCCAACGTTGACTTGGAATGGATAAAGGTTGTAGAAGACTTGGGGTCTTAATTGTCTCAACTTTATTATGCTGGAAAACCAAACATTCCGCCACAAACTTTTGAATATCAGATTTAAGGCCATCCCAAAAAAATTCTTTCTTCACCCTGTGGTAAGTTTTTAAAAATCCTGAGTGTCCTCCTAAAGGAGAAGTGTGCAATTCCAGAAAAATCTTTTGTTTTAGTTGGGAATTATTACAAAGATATAAGCGATCTTTGTACCATAAGGAATCATTTTTCCAACTAAATGTATCAGATGTACTAGGATCTTGCTGCAACTTTTGAATGAGTGTCCACACTTCTTCGTCCTTCTTCCATTAATCTCTTGCTTCAATTATCCAATCTGGTTGGATAATAGAAATGGCACAAAGCAATGCTTCCACCTCTTCATTCTTTCTTGAGAGTGCATCTGCAACAACATTTTGCTTCCCTTTTTTTTATATTATTTCAAAGTCATAACCCAAAATATTTGTGACCCATTTTCTCTACTCTTCTGAAGATAGTATTTGTTCCAAAAAGTGTTTAAGACTATCATGATCAATTTTTACCTTGAAGTGTCTTCCCATTAGGTAAGTTCTCCATTTCTTTAGTGCATGCAATATTGCTAACATTTCCTTCTCATAAATAGGTTTCTGTAAATAATTTCCTTTGATTGGACAACTTTCAAAAGAAATGGGTCTTCCTTCCTGCATTAAAACTGCACCAATTCCATTTCCTGAGGCATCACATTCCACAATAAAGGTTTTTGTGAAGTCTGGCGTAGCTAAGACCGGTGGTAGGCACATTGCCTCTTTAAGATGTTCAAAGGCCTTAGTTGCTTCAGGAGTCCATGAAAATGCATCTTTCTTCAATAATGTTGTTAGAGGTGCTGCTATTCTCCCATAATTCTTAACAAACTTTCGATAATACCTTGTTAACCCGAGAAATCCTCGCAACTGCTTTATGGTTGTGGGGACTTTCCATTCCTTAATGGCTTTAATTTTGTTAGGGTCTACCTTAACACCCTCGTGAGATACAATATGACCCAGATATTCCACCTCTTCTACTCCAAAGAAACATTTGGATGTTTTTGCATATAATTGTTTCTCCTGCAATAGTTTGAGCACCCTGTCAACATGTTGAACATGATCCTTCCAAGACCTGCTGTAGATTAGTATATCATCAAAAAATACTAGCACAAATTTTCTAAGGAAGGGTTTGAAAATGTAATTCATCAATCACAGGAATGGGAAATTTATCTTTAATGGTGAGCTTATTGAGCTCCCTATAATCCGGACACATGTGCCATGATCCATGCTTCTTGTGTACCAATACTACAGGAGCAGAGAAAGAACTTTTACTAGGTTGAATTATACTCGCCTCTAACATTTCTGCAATCATATGTTCAATTTCGCTCTTTTGGACATAAGGATATATATAAGGCCTGATGTTTGGAGGAACACTTCCTGGAATCAAATGAATAGCATGATCATGATCACGAATAGGTGGTAGTCCTTTTGGAGTTTCAAAAACCTTGGAATGATTGTCCAAGGCTTTTTGGAGATCTGCAGAAATAGATGATTTTGATGTTGGCACTTCTAGTGAGCATAATTGTGCAATTACGCCTCGTTGTTATTTCTTTAGAAGCTTTTTCATGACATTAGAGCTTATTATCTTTCCCGGCTTCCCTACAATGCCCCGTAATTCGACTTCCTTTCCTTTTGAAAAAAATTTCAAGAAAAGTTCTTGAAAATTAAAAGCTACCATCCCCAAAGATTGTAACCATTGTACTCCTAGTACAACATCAGCACCTCCCATAGGAATGGAAAGCATTGGACTAGTCAATACATATTCCCCCATGGTTAGTTTGATATTATGGCATTTTCTAGAGCAATTTATAGTTCCTCCATTTGCAACCATCACTTGACATTCTGGTGCTGGGTATAGGAAACAATTCAATTCCTTGGCTACCTTAGAATGAATAAAATTATGGGTACTACCTGAATCAATCAACACTATTACCTTTTTCTTCTTGATATGTCCTTCTATCTTGAGAGTTTGAGGAGTGGTAATTCCTGCCAATGCATTACACGATATGGTAGGACTCATTTCTTCCTCTTCTAGGGTTGGTTCCTGGTGTATATCCTCTTATTGTTCATTTTCTTCTTCCTCTTCACAATCTATGTAAAATAATTTCTTCTCAGCACACTTATGACCTTTAGTGTATTTGCTATCACAACTGTAGCAAAGCCCTTTTTCTCTTTTCTCTTCCAATTGTTGTGGTGTCAACCTTGTAGGTTGTGGAAATCTAGGAGTAGCAACACTTCCTTCTTTATAGAAGTGAGTGGTAGGCTTCCTTGTTGCCATAATTTTACATTCAATTTTTCTTGCCAACCTGAATGCCTTCTCCAATGAATCAGGTTCCAAAACGCGAACTTCATGTTGGATGTTATCCTTTAAAGTACATATGAAGAGATCAATCCTGTGTTCCTATGGAATATCAATTACCCTTATATTCAATTTTTGGAAGTCCTCAATGTGTTCCCCCATTAAACCCTTTTGTTTGAGATTTATCAATTGGCTAAAGAAGGTGTTGCTCTTTGTATCCTAATAATGTGCTATCATTTCCTCCGTAAAAATTGACCGAGTGATAATTTTTTTACGAGAGCAAAGCCATCGATACAGGATATTGCTTCATCTGTAGTATCCATGTTATAGGATCCTTTCCATCAAACTTCCTCATATCCATTTTTGGAATATCGTGGTTCTTCCCGCCAACATTAGATTTTATGAAATCATGATTAACATTTATTTGGTTCTCATCATGAGTTTCCTCTACTATCTTTTCACCATTAGGAAACATTTCTTGTATCAACTTTGTCAAACCTTCCATGTCTGCTTTTAGATCATTCTTCATGTTTTCCATTTTCTCATCGATCTTAGCTTCCATGTCATCCATCTTAGATTCCATGCCAGATTCCATGCCATCTATCTTAGATTCCATGCCATTATTCAAACCATACATGCCTTTCTTCAAACCATCCATCTTAGTTTCCACGCCTTTCTTCAAAACTTCCATGTCATTTTTTGTTGCTCTTTGCGAGAGCGAAATTTGTTGCACTTGCTCTTGTAATTTTGATGTCATGTTGCCATTCTTCGTCTTCATGAGTCATAGTAGAGCTTTCTAAAGGCTTAATGTGTGTTGAATTCTTTTTAGGGGCCATTTTAGAATCCAATATTGATATCTATTCTACAATATGCCCTTGGAATCAATTCAACTTGATTCTTCAAACAAGACTTATGCAATTCGAAAAAAAAATATACACACCTTTTACTTGCTTTTGAGGAGCTCGATATTGAAATTGAATTATCTCTATAATTGTGGATCCTCAATATCTGAAATTTAGCCCTGTAGTATCCCTCTGAAGCTTCTTTCAAATGCCACAGGTCTGATCTGATTTGAATTCTTCAAGGAAAAGTTGTGTCCAATCTCACACAATGACCCAATTTTGGACTGGTTCAACAAAGTGAACTTGTACGACTTGCCATGTGTCACTGTTTCCTCCTTTGGCTCTGAAATTGATAGATCGAAAACTAAAGTCCATGTACTTGCGGCCAATTTTTACAGCATTCCAATCCGATGCTCAGAGAGAGAGCTATGAAGATTTTCCCACGATCACCTCTTTGAGATGAAATTCAGAAGCCTAAAAAAGCCCTAACTTCCACAGATCATATCTCCGAAAATATTCTGAACCAATATCTGAAATTTTGCGACAATTTTCCTCAAGATTGTGGCTTCGCACTCTAATAATTTCAGCTTCTGAACCTTCGTAGAAAAAAATTTATTACGAAAATACCACGATGACCTGTTTAGGTTAAATTCAGGACCCTGCAAAATGACCTAACTTGCAGAGATCATATCTCCAAAAATATTGCGAACCAAGGTCTGAAATGTTGCGACGATGTTCCTTAGGATTTTGGCTTCGCACTCTAAAAAATTCAGATTTTGAACCTTCGTAGAAAAAAAATTATAGGGAAAATTCCATGATGACCTGTTTGGAGCAGCGAAACCCTAGAATCTCAAAGCTCTGATATCAAATGTTGTGAAACTAGCTCCAAAAATATAAGAAAAGAGATATCAACACCTTAGAAATAAGCCACTTCAAGGGGGCAACCTCCAATACATTACATGAATGAACAATTCTTGGATGATTCAAATTACAAAACCTCCTTTCTATATATAGGAGTCCATGGGGCCACAATGTAATCCTAGTGGGGCCACAATGTAATCCCAGCCGACCTAACAATAATAATTTAAGGGCACAATAATAACAATATGGGGGTTACAAGGGTACAATGATAACAATAATAAGGGGGTTACACTAACAATAATAAAGGACTATACTAATAATATAGGGACCTAATAGTTAAATATTTAAATATTGTTTTTATTGTTTCTATTTTATTTATATTCCATAACAATCCTAAGGCTACAAGGTTAATATCTAGGAAACCTCTAGAAGAAAAACTAAACTTATGTTTTTCATTAAAGCCTTGTTGTTCAGAAATTTTAACAAAATTTGGTATTTGTAACAAGTTAAGATAGAGTTGATTTCAATAACATCTCAACTCATATATAAAAACATATAACACAAATACTTAAAATAAGATAAAATAACGAGTTAAGTCCCATTAAAATATTTACCAAGCACAAAACCTTTTTCCCATAAGAATACATCTTCCAAACTTATATTTAAATTGCACTTGCATTAAAACTGAAAATAAAAATAAATAAATAAATAAATAATAATAATAATAAAATCAAACTCATGCATCATATTGTAGTAGCATTATCTTTAAACCAAGGAAGCATTAAGCATGTTGACATACATATTAAAATCAAACTTCTATGCCTTGATTCATAATTTAGGTGTTGTATCCTCATCAATCCATCAAAGTTATAGTTTGAAATAAACAATAACAATGAGAAGGCATAGCCTGCCAAAAAGATGGGGATCCTTATAAATCCTAATATCTCCACATGATTACTATTCATGCTCATCTTCCACCTCAAAATGTATCTTCACTTTCTCATGTATAAATTCTACATCAACTCAACTTAAGGAATGACCATCTCTAGACAACCTATATTATGATCTGTTTTGAAAATATATTTGAATATATTGTTCTATATGCCTTTAGGGAGGAGAAAATCTATTTGAATATATTGTTCTATATGCCTTTTGGGGTAAGATGAGATTATTAGACAAGGATCCTACAAATTATTGAAATCATTGCTAACTCTAATCGTAGGCATGAAATTGAGTATTAGGATAACACTTAACAATAACCAAGGTTTTTTATACATTGGGGACCCTTGAAAAAGTTAAATGGTAGACAATGTATCTACATTACTTGTCATTTTTTTTATCATAAACAAATAAAGTCATCAGTTATATTTATCTTTAAAAGAAAACAAATGGAATGCTTTGGAAATATCTATGGTTTCAACATTATATCTTTCATCATAAAGAAGTGAGGTTAGTTGTGAAACAAGATGGGCTGCGGGGTAGCAAGTGCCTGCCATCAGCCAAAAGCGAGATCAAGCGAAACGAAAGCAAGATGTGTTGATAACTCTGCAACTCTGCTAACTGGAACAACAAGAACTTGCAACCATGTTTGAACCCAGAAAAATTATCACAGAAGCATGATGTTCTTCATGAGAGACCTGAACTCATTGCGATTGAGTTTACTGTTGTGATATATGTTAAATCCATCAAATCCATAGTCGTAAAGGGAGTTGACCTCTTGTGGGGTGCTACTAACTTCCATGTCCATTTGATACTCCAAGGCCTTCCAGAGCTCAAAGCGGGACAGGACAGGATCCCAAACTTATCCTCCATTAATTTTTTGAAAGCCTCATTGTCTTCAACAAATTTTCAAATTGTCTTACTTTCCAACACCAATGTGTTCGTCCTCTTTTTTTCAAAGAGAGAAATTCTTGCTCCGAAATTCTCTCCTTCTTGGATACAGAATGATCTTCAAAATAAATAATTAATTTTAGTAGAGATCAATGGGATCAAAATAATGAGTTTCAAACGATATACCAGTTTAGAAATCATGGATCAATTTATTTTTTCCTTGCGAAATTTTATAGATCTGTCCATTAGAGTGTGGGTATATCTAGGACGAATAAACCGTATGGGACCCCGGTTTTTTTCCAACGAAATTTTTATAGATCTGTCCATTAGAGAGCAGGTAGATCTCGGACGAATAAACCGTATGGGACCCTGGCAAATATTTGAATGACTTGCATGGTAAGAAATATTAATTTCGGTTTTATTTTGTTACTGTTCATTGGTTTGTCCAACAAATATTAAATTAAGGCAAACAATTTGGTTGAAAAAAGACAGATCTAGTTAGCGGTAATTAATAAGGTCAATTGCATTGATTGCGAAGTTAAAATTAATTAAAAAAAGAGAGGCTTTTCAGGCTGACTTTGCATGAATGCCAATTGTCGAAGGCATTGATTCCCAAGGGTGGTTTTGTGTCTATTTTTATATGCCACGATATTTATGTTTCCAAGAGTATATAAGTAAAACAGACATAAATAAAAATAAAAATATTTATTTACGGCATTTATATCAATTCTATCTGGTTTCGTTATGAGTCTCGCTATTATTGCTCGCATTAATCGGGCTTTAACAACAAAGCCAAAGCAAAATGCATACTCATTGATGGGAAAATGAATAAACAAATTAACGCCATGACTCCAGACAACGAACCAAAATGCAAGGAACTCGGAGAATTTCAGCGAGAAGGGCCGATGTTCACATTTGTATTCTAGCTTTTATTTTTTGGGACATCTTAGATTTTGTATTCCCAGTTGTGAACGCAAGAAGACAACCACATGTTGCTGAGGGAAAGACAAGTGGGTTGAGGAAAATTTTCCATGAAAGATCCATCAAACAGAAAGTGTAATTGTTTCCCATCTTTGCGATCCTTTCTCTCAGCATTGATGTTGAGACAAGAAGCTGAAGAAGCCGAGCTAGTTTGTTGTATAGTTGATGGCTCTGTGTAGAAAATCCACCCTAGTATTGTGTCATTCATGGCTTTGTACAGCAAATACAGATTATTTATCAGAGAGACTTGCTTCTACCTAATAGGCTTGCTTGCAGAAGCCTTTCCCCAAAGATCTAGTAATCACATGAAGATAGCTTTTGTCATTTTATTGAGAGAAAAATTTCACTAAGTGGATAATATAGTGATGTATGATACGTCCTTGTCTCATGAACTGGAGAGAAAAGCTATAAAGGCCTTGAATTACTCGTCTCTCTCTCTGAGTAAACATGGCAGATGGTCAGTGAATAGGGCGACGCTATTTTTCATGCCCGGCTCCCAAGTGTTAAAGTATATCAATTTACTGAAGGCAAAATCAAGGGGAAATGCTCCAATAACCAGAGAGATATTAGCCGGTAAGATAGATATTCAGTGCAGTGCTCTTACGTTATTTTCCCTTTTTTTTAATATCATAGCATATATGTTGAGGAAAACGGTTCTTCTGCTCCAATAACCATAGGCTTTTATGTCAAAAATTCATAGAACAGACTATTATGTGCTATTAATTTTCTTCCATGTCAAAAATTCATAGAACATACTATTGTGTGCTATTAATTTGCTTCGAGTAGACTAGCAATTTTCAAAAGAATCTCAATTTTTTGAAAAAATGTGTCATGTGTTCCATACTGTGAAAGAATAAAAAATTACAATCACTTGGGGCCACTCTTAAACTGAACCAAATGTTATAGAAGTGTCATCCCCCTTATTCATATGCACCATAGAACTTCCACCCCATCGACCACCATACATTGCAGTCAGAAAATACCTGAGCAGAGGAAAGAGCCTCACATTCTCTACCTAATTTCGGCCTTTTGATCCAGGCTTTAGCTGATGAGAGCGACGAAAATCCCATTCAAAGGGTACAAACATAGGAATAGAAAAAGGGCAACATAAAGGAGCACAGACTTCCATAAAAAAAACCAATAGCAACCTATGTTTTGTATCATCAACAAACCAGAAAATACTAGCCACGAGCCATGACTAACCAATAGACCCTGAAGCAAGACCATAATCATTGGTGGCGACTATCTCGAAGCTAATGTAGGAATTTCAAACCCCAGACAGATTAGAGTGCTCCAAATTTTTCTCCTTCATGGAGCGATTATCATGGGATAATGACCACTGGAGGTAAACCACAAAAGAACGATTCACATCAATGTTACCAAATAGGAGCACAAACCTGAAAGTCGTTGTATTGATTCCACATTTACAACAAACATCGTAAACAGAGAGTAAGATTGGAAATCATTTGATGGAGAAAAGCAAAAGTGAAGGAGCATATGTATTTTATATGTACAAACCTGGAAATGCTATAAAAGCATCTGCTTGATGAGCCATCTCCACCTTCCCTTGATGCATATCAGACACAGCTCTCACCTCTCCTACTGTTTCTCCCGAAATCTGGAAATGATCATCATATATATCATACTTGACTTTGTTTTCTTATGATAACAATGCATCAAAGCACTACTAACCAAATTGAAACTAAAAACATAATAAGAATAGATTATGTTTCCTACATCATACTTATTGTGTGGATTGAAGATTCACTGAGTCTAATTTATTTTTAATAGCGAAGCTGTCCCAGAGTAGGAAATCTAACATATATGGACAAGTATTGACAACTACAGCTCAACACATTTTACACACTAAATTGCTCTTTGTTGCACGATATAATTGCATGTTCACCTCTACACCGAAGGATTTGAAGAATGGAGATTTGAAGTAGCAAAAAAAAAATATGGAAAACAGGGTTACCTCAATATGGCATTAATAATCTTACCTCTCGAGGCATTAGAGTCTTTGGAATAACCCTGTCGTTTGTTGCACAAACGATTGCAGAAGCTTTAACTCTATGTTGAATGTTGTAACTAGACATTTCTTTCTTTCCTATAATTATTGTACCATCTCTAGATTGGTTATTAGACACTGTTATGCTCAAGTAATAAAAATGGAAGAGTAATAGTCCATGGGCCTAAGACACTTGTAGTGGGGGTGCCCATAGGCAGAAAAAACAACTCACCCCAGCACATGGCGACCACCATCATGCTAGAAACCGTTTGCAAATGATCCCAATGCCACACCGCCCTCCATCATAAACCAAATCAATTTTCAAACCGCTAAAACCATAAAACAAAGGATGAACACAGATTCTCGTCGCTCAAGTGGGAGTGCATCACCCAAAGACAAAACTATCGCTCGAGTAAAGCACTAAAAGTTGCGTTTATGTGAGCTGTGGGATTAGTAGATATGGGAGGGTCAATAAATGGCTCACATGCTAATAATAACTAATTACACTCTGCATTTCACCGTAATTATATGGTTATGAGATAAGGGGGGAAAAGCAAAGTCAAGATAACCGGACAGAAACTAGACAAGGAAAAAAACACAAATATTGGTTATATGTTTCGACTTTCTTCAACATTAAATGTTCGTAATTAATGCTAGCATTAGTTCTAAGGGGTACTTAAAATACCACATAAAATAATATAATCTATAGTTACTCCTCTTAAATGCCTCTGGAAGAGGCCAGAACCATGATAAGTATTTCTATTGGTCTTCACAAATAATGTGATGCAAGTATTGGTCCTCCAAATTTCAACGCTAAAAAGTTTGGTTAAATGTTACACCGACTAATGCTAAGTGAGTCCATCCGATTACTATAGTCCCATGCCTAACGGAAGGGACTAATAAAATCTCGTTGTAAGGGTATGTGATTGTAGTACTAATTTGTAGCAGTTATAGTTTACGTCAAATAAAATCTCGCCAGAAGGATATGGGATTACGGTAATAATTTGTAATACATAAAACATATCACAACCACAACCACAAGACACAAAATACCTGTAACGTTATTCATCTTAAAGTATCTTGTGATATATCACATATATAACAAGGGACATGGTTTGCGAATACCATTTCCCTTGTATTTTGTATTGGGAGGATGAATTAGTTTGCTCGTGGTGTTTGTCTAGGGCCACAAGTAGTGAAAATGTAAAAAAACAATAATGTAGAGTTTAACATTTAACTAAATAAAACTTGGGGTGTAGAAGTGGACATACAACATAACATATGTACTTCATCATAGTAATAGTAGAGTAGCCTTTCATTAAAATTTCAAATTTAAAAACAAAACCATAAAGCTAATGAGCATTCATGTAGTGTTACAACAGATTAGAGGAGAATATATTTTCATACAATATTACAAATTCAAAAAAGC